>JAGSMR010000072.1:4582500-5182500 GCA_029286605.1 Sericinus montela
TCGGGCCCGCCGAGCCGCGCCGCGCCGCGGATACGCGACGTGCAGTAGTCGATCACGCTCTTTTTGTGGGTGACGTCTGCGAAAGCGAAGGTTGACATTAGTACAAAAGTACACTAGAGTGCAGAAACAACCGTGGGCAGTGCGTACCGCGCGCCAGCGGGCCGGGGAAGGCGAGCAGCTCGGCCACGTGCGGGCGCTGCGCCGCGGCCAGCGCCAGCAGCTGCACGGTGGCGGGGCGCCCGTCCACCGGGTACGACGGCTGCACCACCACGATGTGCCGCGCCGACAGGCTGGCCTGCGTGCGCCAACACACATTCTTTCCAACTCTTCGCATTTACAGCTTACTTCACTAACCATCAAACACCAGGTTTTATTGTTTTAAAATCATTAATTAAAAAATATAATTACATCACAGTTACCGCCGGATCCCGATTTTTCCAGGATCAAAGCCAACCTAAACTCCTTCACAGATGCCCATAAAATACAAATCGTATATCCATTGAGCAATATCACACTTCAGATCTTCCTGCAGAAATTATATCATGCATTTTTCCGTGAAAAAAATGTTCATATTAACTACTAAATTACTATGAATGCTATGTTAAAATTTCATTTAAGCCGTTTTGACGACATTTAGTGAATATTACATACAAAAAGTATCGGCACAAGAATTGAACCCTGCGGCACGCCGTAAAGAAAAGTTCTAACGAAGATAAAAACTACTGTAGGACGAATTCTTGAATCCTATTATGAACCAAAAATGAGAGCCATTTGTGTAAATTTCTCTAATAATTAAGTTAAAAAGTTTACTTAACGGTATAACATGATCAATTTTGTCAAAAGCTATTACCAAAATAAAAAAATTTATACATCACGATGATCTGGGACATTCTGATCATCAATTAAACATAATAAGGTTATTATTAGAACTGCTACTCAGGAACTATTATTGGATTTTGAAAAGACTTACTGCTACAACCATATTACAAAAACTAATGTACAATCGATAGTGAAGCGTTCCAGAAGAAAATAATTTAAATTTTTAAATTAATTAAAACAGTAATTTTTAAATTTTATTTAATAAATTTTATTTTCGGCACCCTAATTTATGTATAGACGATTTAATGGCGGATTTCCATATTAAAAAAAAATAAACCCAATCAAATCATACAAATTTAAAAACAACGACGGAAATGTTTCGGAGTCAGTAGATTTAATTAGATAAAGACTTGATTTTGACTTGTTACATCAATATAAATTGAACCGACGTATAACCGATGGGTACCCAGCGCACGATTTTTTCTCCAAACATTACTTAGAAGAATATTTTTTTTATAATTATTTGATAGAAAATAATGCGAAATATATACTGATGATTAAAAAAATCGAAAATTCAAAATTAATAGATTTGTACCTTGACATGTGCCGTGGAGAATTTGAATGGGGTCATGCGCTCTGAACGCACGGTGGATTCTTCCAGTTGAAGGTTCAGCGACGCGTCCGTATTCAAGTCCCTGCGCATTCATTACAATTTCAGATACGAAAACCGATAACCGAACTCGATAAACATGTACAACTGCACAAAATCTAAACGACATAAGATTAGAAACACCAAAGGCAACTATAATTCTTCTCAAGAGACGTTAATTGACACGTGACTACAAGTAGCGTAATAATTATAGTACAATAATTGTGGCTGAAAATTAAACTGGCTTACATTAGAAAAGCATCATGTTTAAAGTTAAAATTTTATAGATAATTGTGTCCATCACCCAACTAAAACGTCTACTTTTCAAGTACTAAATACTTTAAATCAGAAACTATTGCAAATAATTATAGAGCATAAAGCACATGTAAATTGTGTCATAGAATGCGTGAAACAAATGCAAATATGAAAGTGATGAATTACTGATATATTAGTACTATTATAGAAAATGAAAGCAATGAGTTTAAAAGCAACCGCCCAAGAGGATCCAAACGCAACAAGAACCTTCTACTCTGTTCTAAAAATGACCTCATATTTATGAAGTTAAGGTGGATAATTGCGTGTGGAGCCCGCGGGGCAGCAAGTACCTGTCGGAGAGGTCGGTGCGCAGCGAGGGCGCGTCCCGCAGCGAGGCCGCGTCGAGCCGGCAGCCGTAGTACCTACGTAGCACGCACCGCACGTCACTACTAAGCTACGCCAAGCCCCTAACAGCGATGCGATTCGAACTACGACTTCGTATTCTACGTGCTTCGGAAGCTTCTGCTACGGAAATTATCGAAGCGCGGCCTTGCACAAAACAGACTTGAAGTAGACGGATCTTGTGCTTCTAACTTTTCATCCGGTGATTGAGGTAAACAGGGGCCAATTTCCCTATACCTCTTATTTCTTAACGAGAATTTGGTAACGCTATACGAGACAATATCTTGGACGTTGAAATTCTTATTTTTTCTTAGTTTTACAGACCCTCATATAAGAATTCTGCCATTGAAATGGCATTATCAGGGTGACAAGGCTTCAATGATAACACAGTGACGAAAATAATATAGAAATTAACGTAACCCAAAGCCTAAAATGCGCGGACGAAAATAATAAAAAATCGGAGAGAAGCGGGGAAAAAGCTCTAGTTAAACCTTCAGAGATCATGAGCGAAGATACGTATGTCTCACTATCACATGATACAGGTACATGCACTAACCGATTTGTACAGTATGTATAGTTATATCCCAAACTTTCAGGAAGCGAATACCAATTTTTGACATTGAATGTGAATATTGGCAGGCTGATTAAAAAATGATATTTATTCAAAGAAATCCTCTATCGATCAATGTTTAATAAAACATATGCAAAGAGATTCGTTCGAACCGCATCGCCAGTCTAACGCAATCACCGCCATTCGCTCACTCACTCGCGAGGCACGCTACCGCAGCGCGCGCACTTGTCCGGACTTGCGCAAGTAACGCGTATTTTAATATTCCCAAAGAATTGTCTACAGTCTATGCCACGCAACTTTAAAAACTAGATTTCCTGATTGAAATTAAAATATGTCATTATTTGCTACATTCTATGGCAACATGCAAAGGCGTCTTTTAGAAGATTATTTGGAAATAACAAAGTTCTACAGTCCGGGACAAGTGCGTACTTAATTGTGGTAACATTTGCTATTAAGCTCCCCACTCATGTCGTAGTGAAATAACAATATTTAAAGAAAATTCATAGTTTTAGCTTAGATGGCAATTATGATAAAATATCCTTATGGGAAAGGCTGATATTAAATTTAATCTGAATCACTGCGAAAATTATCATAAATACAAGCATCGGAAAAGCATGTTGCTAATTTCCATTAATATAATCGTGAAAGCGTAACTACAATTGTCGTTTTTTTATTAATAAATAGACACTAATGGAAATAGTTCATTATTTTAATTGATATTAAATATGGCTATATAGAACATTTTATTAATAATTTAAGCTTGGATGTAATTGGCTGACATGCTGGTTAAATATAATGTTATTTTAATGAAATGACTGTATCTGTATATAAATACACAAAAAATATATAGCAAACTAGAAACACTTTTAATAATAATTGATGGAGCGCCACCTCTAGTTCTTTAATTCATATTGTAACAAATTTAGTCTAGAAATTAATTTCACTTCAGTGTTCGAATTTTGAAAAATAAATTATAAGTTTAAAAATAAAAATTAAATAAAAAAAAATTCAAATTGTGAAATTTAATGAAACTCAATTTTAATAAAGTACTAGGAATAACTTGTATATTTATATTATGTCTATTCATGAAATGGGTGATTTGAATGTCCTTAAACTATAGAATTACAAATAAAAGATTCATTAATGAATGAACGATTCCT
This sequence comes from Sericinus montela, assembly GCA_029286605.1. NCBI lineage: Eukaryota > Metazoa > Arthropoda > Insecta > Lepidoptera > Papilionidae > Sericinus > Sericinus montela. Next base: position 4,586,357 of record JAGSMR010000072.1, read on the forward strand.
TAATATCTATTTATACTTTTTTGTGCCAAACAAACACGACATGCGTGTGTTTGTGTGTGAATTGAAAAAGTTTAAAATTTTTAATAGAAGTGTAATCAAGTCAAAATTTGGACCAAACAGAACTCCGCTACCGCACTAAAGGCGTGCCTCCACTAACCGCTGCCCCGAGGGGAGTGTGCGGCGGCACGGCACGAGTGCAAAATCAAAATTGTGAAGCGAGTGTGAGCTGGTGGTGTGCGTGCGTGAGTGTGTGCTTGTGTGCGTGTGCGTGCGTGTGTGTGTGCGTGCGTGCGTGTGCGGTACGTACGTGTCGGTGTGCTTGAGGCCGGCGGCGCTGGAGCGGCCCGAGTGCACGCTGCCGCGCTCGTCGCGCGCGCCGTACGCCGCGCCTGCGCACGCGCACGCGTTAACAAACGCTCGCTGCGTCCCATCAGAGTGAGATGCCGCGCTACAGATAGCGCAGCGTCTCACTCTCACGCCTCAGACACTCAAACATTGTCAAATAAACATGTAAAGAGTTGATGATCTCAAATAGGTCAAACAGTATGCACTCTTATTTAGTTTTATTGCCACTCATAATCTATTTGATCATTATTAATAGACATATCTCGAAAACAATCACAATATCAAAAAATTTAAAGAGCCAACACTCATACTTTAGATATACCACATTACCTGTAAAACTTTCAAGAAATAGTAGTTAGAGACACTACTAGTACTACGTTATCTTCAAAACTTATAAGAAATAAAAGACGGCGGCTCAGAGGTAAGAGTATCAGTACGGTACAACCTCGATCGCGGGTTCGTTTCTCATTTATTTAATACTTAACACAAGCTAATTTTCGTTATCACTGTTTTGTGTAGATCAATGTCTTATGTCTCAATGTGTGTGTGTGTGTGTGTGTGTGTGTGCGTGCGTGCGTGCGTGCGTGTGTGTAGAGCTGACCGTCAGCGTATATCTTGTGCGCGTGGTCGGCGCCGCGGGCCGCCATGAGCTGCTTGTAGAGGCGCATGTAGGCGGCGGGGTCGGCGCGCCGCAGCCGCTCGTAGTACGTGTACTGCTGCCGCTGCAGCGCGAACGGGTCGCCGTACGCGCCGCCGTAGCCTGTCCCGCGACGCACATGCACACACGACCAATACGCATCATCACGCTATTCGCGATACCGGGACGGACAGAGGTCTGGACGATTTAAGTCCCTTTCGGACCAACTTTTCACAGAAGCTTTTGGGACAATGCAACAGGCGCTGAACCTGTCGCCGTATTTGTGTAAAATACATGTCTTCACGCTATTCCCAATAGCGAACGGTAAAGGCAGAGGTGTAGATAATTAGGTGCTATCTACACACTTTCCACCGAAGACCTAAGAACAACGTGACAGGTGGATAGCTCGTAGCTGTCTTTATGTCCAAGCCAACGACATAAACCTTACATAAGTTTTGAAAAAAAAAAATTCTCATTCGTCCTAATTCGGACGAAACGATATACCTCTCTCTACCCCTGTATTAGGAAGGGCGAGAAGAATTTTTTTTTTGTAATTTTGTCCCGAGTCATTTTAAGATCAAGCCCACAAAGTGGTTGTGAGGATCTGCAGTAAATCATAATCTAAGTTGGGAGTATCGGAGTTCGCTGTGAAACAAATTTCCTCTTATAAAGGTATAAATATTATTACAAGAAGTGCAGTAGTATGCAAATATAGTTAGAACTTTCACAATTCCTCTTATCGGAACTGTTGCAATTAATGGAAATTTCCAGAAAATCATAATAGTTACCGACAAATGTTGGGATACCATCCCGGTACAGGACAGAAACAGGTAGTTACAGTGAATGAGCCGCTCACCGAGGTAGTACGGGTCGGTCTCCCGGTCCCGGTCCCGGTCTCGGTCTCGGTCTCTGGTGGCGCGCGCGTCGCTCGTGGTCGCGGCGCCTGCGCTCGGGCTCCGGCGCCTCCTCGTCCGTCGCCGTCGCTTCGCGCGACCCCGCCCGCGAGGGGGACGAGTATGTATCGCCTGCAAATATGTTATCAAAATTGTTAGATATACAGACATACATAGCGGTTTCTAAAAGTCCACGATAGACACATTGACCTCTCCCGTAACGTCACCGTAATCGCCAGGCTTGAGAAACAGATCTGCTGCATTTTCGTGTGGTATCTTTCAAGACGATTATACCACAATATGTCTGCAGCCAATACCGTTTTCAAATTATAAATGAGTTTGTTTATAACGCTAAATGCCTAAACCACTAAACCGATTTTGAAAAATTCTTCTATATTATCAGCGAGTAAAGTGGCTGTATTCTGTTAACTTGAGAACCTTACCTAATGACCCGATGAATGAACCTTTAAGTCCCGATAGCCGAGTGGTTGGGTGGTCGGAATTTCGAGTCAAGAGACACGAGTTCGATCCCCAGCTGCCAGGCTCGTACCAATCGGTTTTTTTTCAAAACTTATATACGAATTTATCGTTGGCTTGGACATGGAGATGGCGACAGGCTCACCACCTACCACGTTGTCCCGAAAATATCTTCGATGGAAGGTGGGTCGAAAGGACTTATGTCTACCACTGTATTGGGAATTGCGTGAAGATATTATTACATATTATTATTGAGAACCTTACGAAAATTACTATAAAGTAACACTGCGTATCAAATTTAGTTTACTTAGCGGAACATGTGCTTGCAGGTGCAGAGTAGCTACCCGCCAGGTCGAGTGTTCACCACCACCAGCGTGCGTTATCGGTAATCGTTTGAATGCGTGTAATCTTGCGAGCTTCGATAGCGCGATGTAGGATATATTTCCTGAATCCGCCACTAGCGAGTTTCTTATGTGGAAACATAAATGTCCACAGTTACAATAGTGATCCCTTTGACCTTACGTATGTGTGAGAGTAAAAATTATATTTAATATATTATCTATGTAAAGACATCGGCGCCAGAGCGCGGGTAAACGCTGTTATTTAACATTTATTATAAATGTGTTAGTTTGTGTCAGTGACGAGATGGAAATAAACACGAAGAGGTCTCTTCGTTTTTTGTCTGCCATAATCAGGATGTGTTTTTTAAGTCAATGTTATTCAGACGTATATAACCTATGCGATTATCCGATCGGTTGAACACCTCCTACGAATACGTAATAAGGCTTCGTGTGACCTTTTGTCATCGACAGATTCATCTTTATGCGATTATATAATTTAACTTGTTACCCAGCCCGTCTCCGCCGTAGGTTATTGCTTTGTAAGTCATGAACCCGAATATTTGTTTATACGATGTATTCTGAACCATGCCTAACCATACCATACCATCGAGCCATTTGTGGTAGACGGAGTGCGAACTAACCCTAGTGATGGACCTCCGACAGGCCTGAAACTAGACGGTGGCTACACCGATCGAACGTGAGTGTCAAAAGTATTAATAATTTAGGTAACATTACAGAGAAAACAATTTAGTAAAAAAATATTTTTCTCTCATTTCAAAATATTGTGTTGTTATTTTGCACTTTACTTTCATCCACCATAAAATTACAAAATTATGCAAATACACACACACACACTAACGTAAAGCTCAAGTTTATTATCGAAATTAAAACAAATACATTCCTATCGAAAACATTATCATTCACTGCGATCTCTCCAAGGTTACACGGTAGCTTGTACAGATTAGAATCAATGACCGCTCGCTTCTGCGAAGATACTGATCTTTTTGCTACATACGATATCTTTATAAGTTTCAAATGTTTTCAATTTGAGAGAATAAAATGAAATAAAAGAAATAGCAAATTAATATCCCTCATTCGCATATTATTACATGAGACATGGCGCGTGGTTCGACCCTGAGAATGTAATATGACGCTTCTGCGATCCATTTCATTGCGCTATATAGAAGTTAATATAAATATGAAACATCATGCATATTAGGTGACGTCTGTATATTGTTTCATAAAGGTTAATTTTTTCGGGAAAATAAAATCGATAAAAATCGGGAAAATAAAACACGAAATCGACATAAGATTAAACCACCCCTTTCTTCCCCAGGTGTCGTAAGAGGTGACTAAAAGCCATGAAAATACTAAAAGATGGCGGGATGTACCGATATCTTAAAAAAAGCAGACCGACGACAACGTTTATGGCGTCCTTCTTCTTTCTCAGAAGTTTTCTGCCATTGTCCATGACGGTCATCCTACTCTATATTTGCCTTGCCTCCCCTGGCCTTCGAAGTTGCCACTCGAACCATGCTACCTCAACGACCGCAAGCTATGTAGCCTGCCCATTGGCAGTTCCTCTAGGTGATCCTTGCAATTATCATACATCGGCTTTCGTAGGTCCGTTGCAGATTCTGACGCACACAGAAACACCGAACACAGCACGTTCCAGCAAATTTGATAAACTACTGAACAACTTTAAGCTCCTAAATTAATGAGGTTTTTAAACAATTGACACGGGCAAGCTTCGAACCCGCGACATCTGCCTATGTCAAAACAGGCTTAAAAAAAAGAAAGAGATTTAAAATTTCAACTATTGCATATAAGACACGGTGGCTCAGAGGTTGGAGTGTTGCCACGGTATGGCAAGTCGCGGTTTCGAATCCCGCACGTGTCCGTACTTTAATTTCTCATTAATTTAATAAAAACAAATCAGTATCACTTACATGCTTGAAAAATCAATAAAACTACATAACTTTAATCTCTCTCATACAGCTTACAGATATTGTATGGTAGTATAACTTTATTTACTATCTATGTTATAAATAAATAAATATCTTCACGCAATTCCCAATACAGGGGTAGACAGAGGTCTAGTCTAGACAATTAAGTCCCTTCGACTCACCTTCCACCGAAGATATTTTCGGGACAGCGTGACAGGTGGTGAGCCTGTTGTCGTCTTTATGTCCAAGGCAACGATATAATTCGTACATATGCTTTTGAAAAACCGATTGGTACGAGCCTGCCACCTGGGAATCGAACTGGGGTCGAAATTCCGACTACCCAACTCGGCTATCGTGACTATCTATGTTCGTTGAACAAACAGAACAAACAATAGGCACCAAGTGTCCAACGTAAGCAGTTTATTATTATTGTATATGTTAATAAAATCTAGGCGACCTAGATATTAGCAAGTCGCATTGAAATTACAAACACACGGATACCGTTTTTTTAGGTTACATTTTTAACAATATGACATAATTTTGAAAGCCCAATAGTCTAATTGATAGCTACCCCGGCCGCAGAAGCTATGGGTTATGGGTTCGATCCGAATATTGATATCTATATAAATATATTGCATAGAATTTAGAAGTGTATGATTTGTATATTCTGTAATATGATAATTATAAATATCAATATTTGAGTCACGATAGCCGAGTAGTTGGGTGGTCGGAATTTCGAGTCAATAGACCCGAGTTCGATCCCCAGTTGGTAGGCTCGTACCAATGGGTTTTTCAAAAAAACTTATGTACGAATATCGTTGGCTTGGACATAAAAGATGGCGACGGGCTCACCACCTGTCACGTTGTCCCGAAAAATATCTTCGGTGAAAGGTGGGTCGAAGGGACTTAATTGTCTAGACTCGACCTCTGTCTACCCCTGTATTGGGAATTGCGTGAAGATATATTATTTTTGTATTATATAAATATCAAGAAACTTATAAATGTAAATAAATAAATATAAATTTCTTCACGCAATTCCCAATACAGGGGGTAGACAGTGGTCTAGTCTAGACAATTAAGTCCCTTTGACCAACCTTCCACCAAAGATATTTTCGGGACAACGAGACAGGTGATGAGCCCGTCGCCGTCTTTATGTCCAAGCCAACGATATAATTGGTACATAAGTTTTTGAAAAAGCCATTGGTACGAGCCTGCCACCTGGGGATCGAACTCGGGTCTCTTGACTCGAAGTTCCAACCACCCAACCACTCCGCTATCGTGACTTCAACTTATAAATATCTTCAAACTATTTCCCATACTGGGGTAGGCGAGGGCCTAGGCATTGAAATGCTGTCAACCCACTTTTCACCGAAGCTTATTCGAGATAACGAGATAAGTGGAGTGCCTATAGCCGTCTTAATGTCCAATCTACCTCCTCATAGTACCTCCTCAATTAATTGAATTATTTTTTATTTTATTTATCTTCACGCACAATCGTATTATTCTTTTTTTATCTAAAAATTACATTATATTAGAAACGATGATATCACATGAATATAGTAATATATAGGTTGTATGCAACTCTAAGTCACGATAAAAAGTAACGATAGCCGAGTGGTTGGGTGGTCGGAATTTGGAGTCATGAGACCCGAGTTCGATCCCCAGGTGGCGGGCTCGTACCAATGGGTTTTTCTAAAACCTATGTACGAATTACATCGTTGGCTTGGACATAAAGGCGGCGACGGGTTCACCACCTGTCACGTTGTCCCGAAAATATCTTCGGTGGAAGGTGGGTCAAAGGGACTTAATTGTCTAGTCTTGACCTCTGTCTACCCCTGTATTGGGAATTGCGTGAAGATATTTATTTATTTATATTTATATGTATGCAACTCTCTCTAACTAGATGCCGTCTGGACACATATATACGTCTCGGGCGGTTCTTTTTTTTTTTTAATTATATTTTTTTCCTCAGTCGCGACTGGAAAAAGTTTTAAAGCCGTTAAAGTGAACATTTCTATTGCAAACGCGATTAAGGAAAACATCTCAGGATTACCAAAACGAAAAAACTATTTCGATGTTAAACTGCATAGTAACAGCGTGCCGGACATTTCCAGCTTCAATTCTTTTTAAAAAATTGAACCAGAGAATTAATTTACAGTTGTTTCCGCAAAGTTTTCGTCAGCAAAACAATGCACTTGCCACCTTAAAATTTGGCACATAACGATATTTAGTACAATCAAATCAACAAGTAAAATGTAATTATAATAATGGCTGTTAGGCATTCTTAATTTTAATCAGCAGTTTTTATATATACAGCAAGCGATTAGTCAAATGCGTTTGTGTGCATCACACAGTTTTATAAAAGTTTTTTTTAAAACAAGGTGCGCAAAATGGCCTGTATTAAAAAAAATGAGAAACAGCCACGTAAAGTGTAATCTTTGAAAGTACGAGTAATGAATGTATGTAAAGCGAATAACCAAACGCATTTCTTGAGGCATGCTTGATAGTGTGACGCGTGTGTCCTTACAAAATGCCTGCACACTCCAAAATCACACAAAAATCTACCTTATTCCTTACAATTACTAGATTTTGCGTCCTTCGAGAATGTCACAACTGAAAAGAAAATTTAAACTAAAATTATCGGCAACGACAAAAAATAATTTTGTGGAGTGTTATAATATTCAACTGATGTTGCCATCGCTACCTGTGCAAATACTTAACAATATGATAATTATTAGTGTTTTTATTTCGTAAGCTCTTACGCAAGTCGCGCGGTCTGGTTTGTTAACATGTATTATAGTTACATACAATTTCATTTGAAGTATTTCCAACAGCAGAATTACATCAAACTTTTTACTTAAAAAAAATTCAAAATAGAGTATTGAATAATTCTCCCGTGTATCCATAAATATCCTACAAATATTATAAATGTGAGTTGGTGGATTTGGATGTTTGTTCCTCAACCACGCTTCAATGGCTGAACGAAACGAGCTTTGGCACACATATAGATTTCGATCCAGCTTAACACATAGGATATACTTTTTATCCCGGTTTTTGTTCCCGTGGAATAATACAGGACATCTGGCAATTTTTAAGGCGGCTTAAAAACGTACATATACGGCATAGGCAACAGATCTGGGGTGAAATATTAAAAAACGACCACACTAACTGGATTTGCAAAAGGAGACAGCGCGCTCATTCTCCGTATCCCAACAATACCAAACAATTTACCATTCCAATTTAAAAAGCTGTAATTCCTATAAGATTATTGTTCTCTACGACCATACCTGATATTCAATAGCAAACTCGTTGCTTCTACCATGGTCAATTAAATTTATGGGTAGATAATAATAAATCATAATAGCAGTATCTTACATTTGACATTAACTTACCCCTCCTTCGGTCCTCTTCGTCCCGACGCAGGCTGCCGTACTTCCTGCCGGGGTCGATGTCCCGGTATCTCCTCTCGTATCTCTCCCTGTGCCGCTCGCCGCGCCTCCTGCTCCCGCCTTCTTCTTCGTACCGAGCGTCACGCTCCGAGGTGTCGTAGCGGCGCCGCTCGTCGTGTCGTCTCTCCTTCTCGTCGGGTCGGGGAGGTTTGGATGAGTACGAACCCTCTCTATAGCGCCTGTAGATTTAGATCATGTCAAACTACTAATGCGAAACATTTAGTTTTTATTTTTAAAAATAAATTACCACAAGTCATAGCCACAAGCAATAGTCACGATAGCCGAGTGATCGGAATTTTGAGTCAAGAGGCCCTAGTTCGATTCCTAGGTCGCGAAAAACTCATGTACGAAATATATCGTTGGCTTGGAAATATCTTTTATTGAAGGTGGGTCGAAGGGACTTAATTATCTAGACTAGACCTCTGTCTACTCCTGTATTGGGAATTGCGTGAAGATATTCATTTATTACCACAATTCCTGTTCGTAGTTAAAATAAAAAACATAAATAATGAGTACATAATTGGCTACTATAACATCAAAGTATTTTGAACTCATTATTATCACTGGCAGGTTAAGGTTAGTTAATGTCAAATCTCAACAAGGGATAATAAATTATAAATAACTACGGCGCATTTCTCCGAGATATGGTCGAAAGAGTTAATCAAAAGTTGGACGGTGTAAACATCCTGTAGCTTGGGTGTAATATGGGCGCTCCGAGTGAACATTTATATACAGTGTAGATCGACTGTGACGTTTTGAACTTCTTCATCGAGTCTTTATCAGATGACTGTTGCAGTTGGAAGTGAGAGCGCGGGTTGTGTGATTGTTTGCGATAGGATTCGCGCGGTCGCAAGACGGTGGTAGCGGGACAAAGTTTACCTATTAACCAACAAAGCAACAAAAATCGTTTACAAAAAACGTCAAAAAATTTAAATGTAAATTTGCAAAGATCTCTCTCTCTCTCTTACAATCTATTATCATGTTTATGCAAGAAATTATCAGAATAGGAATGAAGGTCATTGCAGTGCAGCGCTCGGCGCCGTGGAGAGGGATAGTTTCGATTCCAATGAATTAAATAGCTGACTTGAAAAATAATTTTTAAAAAGGGAATAAAAAATTGTGTTACTGTCTATAAGGATTTGCCAGAATCGCTTACCAAGCAGATTGCTGCACGTCACCGTTTTTTTTTGGTCTAGTAGTTTTTAAGAAGGTTATCCCACCATTTATCAGTTGCCAACTGCATTTTCAAGGCTTTTCCCTAAGTATACATTTACAAATGGCAACACAGACAATTTCTTACCTACGCTCTCTCTCCCTGTCACTGTAATAGTCAGTGTCCTCGGTCTCGTATCTATGGCTTCTGGTGCTTCGCTTATGTCTTCGCGATTCGGGACTGAATTCCCTATCATGCCTGTCGCGGTCCCTGTCCTTGTCTCTCCGATCCTTTTCGGACCTACGACCATCTCTTCCTAGTCTTCTATCTGGATCTTTCTCGTACTTCCTGTCGCCTCTGGAATATCTACCATCTTTATCTCTTTCCCTATCTCTGTCGCGATCCCTTGAAGGTTTTTGCTTATCCCTGTCTCTTCTAGGCGATGATTTATAGGTCCTATCTCGTTCAGAATCTTCCCCAGAAGTAATGCGGTTAACAGACTGCCTCCTGGAACCGTCCGCGGGATATTCGACCGAATCTGAAGCGTCATGGCTCCGATCTTTGGTCATATCCGTGACGTTACCACTGACTACATCATACATCTGCTCCCTTGAGAAAGTCATTTCTGCTCCAGATATGATACTCAAGTCCTGCAAATTTTCTCCCTCCATCGTAACCTCACGCTGTTGCTCGTCAGGGGCGGCACCGAAGTCCATCGACGGGTCGTTATTTGTCTCTCTCAAGCCCATAATGTTTCGAGTCGGATTTCTTACAGTTGGCTCTGTGTAATCAGATCCATCGACATTCTGTTCTCTCACATCTGCTGGGCCTGCACCTTGCTGTATAGAATAATCATGATCTACTCCAGTAACAACTCTTGGCTCACTTGATCCACCATACTGATACTGCATATACTCATTGTTGCTTGGTTCCCCAGGAACCATCCTATCCAATCCTATTGGTCTTCGATCAGAGCCTCTGTTGGTGGGAGGTTGGGTATAATTATCTGATGTTTGCTGACCATCAGCTTGACGAATAGGACGGCCTGAGCTGTCAGTCAGCTGTCCATCAATATGGCGATCCATGTAATCATCATTGGGTTGATTATAACCATTATCGGACTCTGTTTGTTGGCCTGGAACCATGCGAGCAAGACCTGGAGGTGGTTCATCTCCAGAAATATTTAGACCTTGGTTATATTCTGTTTCTTGCTGACCCACTACCATCCTCCTTAAGCCAGGAGGTGGTACATTCTGGCTAAAGTCTGTGTTTTCACTATAATCTACACTGGACAAATGTTCCGTCTGTAAATACTCATTTCTATCATTTTGAGGAGCAACTTCCAAGTTCTCAGGAATCTGTTGAGTTACAGGAATCGGTCTAAAGCTTGCTGCTTGAGGTTGATCAGGTCTTTCAGAATTATCAGGAGTTGTTTCTAAATTAGCTCCAAATCCAACAGGCATTCTGTGGTGTTGAGAGATCTTGCTCACAGCTGCTGGTGAAGTTAAGTTTGAGTTAGGCATTTGTGGAGGGAATGACTGAGATGGTGTATTAGAATGAGCTTTGGAAATATTCTTATGAGAGAATGGTCCAGCATGTTTAAAAGGATTCTGGGATGAAGATGGAGGAGGGAAATTAGTAGGGGGAGGCAAAGAGACTGACGAAATTGTAGAAGATTGTTGGGTTGCTGTCGAAATAGGAGGTGGTGGGATAGATGACATAGGAGGTGGAGGCACATTTGCATTTAAAGGTTGAATGATCTCAGCTGGTGAAGAAGATGCTGGAGGTTGCAAATGGAGATTTTCAGGAATATGTTGTTCAAATTCATTTTTAGTTTTTGAAGTTTCCGGTGCCACATTTTCCGTGTTTGATATACTCATATCTTGCATAGAACTTGATATATCATCATGACTTTCACGTCTGCTGCTACTGCTTTTATGACCATCAATTAGAGTCCCATCTTCATGAGAATTTTTTGACCATTCACTGCTTTGAGGATACATATCGTCTATCCGAGACTGAGAATAGTTAAAATTTGAATTGTCAGTATTTAAGCCAGGACTGCTCTTATTAGAATTTCTTGATTGATTTTCACTTCTGTATGTGCCTTCAGAATGTGTATGAGGTCCGTCACTAGATTCTTGAGACATTTGTGATTCTATTGACCACTGAGGTGTTAAATTATCTAAATGGAAGCGTTTTCCTAGGGCCAAGTTAGGCAATCGTTCTTTGACAATGTCTCGGTCATTTAAGGTCTTCACTTCTTCAGATGAAAACTGGGAAGGGTTACCCACAGGGGCTTGACTATTTGAATCAGTTTGTGGAACAATATCAGGTGCTACTGAATTTACTGGAGGCAATACTGCTGATTCTTTATGTCCTTGTTTCAACGGTGCAGATGAGGCCTGTTCCTGAGGTTCTCTCTTATCCTCCATGGCCCAGTTCCATGTATTGTTGGGTGCAAAGCTTTCATCTATAACATTAGCATTACTAATCACTTGTGTCTGCGGAGCATTGTCTGCCTGAACTACCTGATTAGTGACAGGCTTCTGCTTAGAGGAATCTTCCCAGCCCCAATCCCAATTGTCTTCCCAACTATCATTATTTAATTTATTTTGACCATAATTTTGTTGGGCCACTCCTTGATTCCCATAATAATTTTGGGGATAGCCCTGCTGTGTGTTGGTATAGTTTTGATTGGGATAATTTTGATTATATTGTGTTGGTTGTTGATAAAACTGATTAGCATTGTTGCTATACCCCTGTTGTTGGTACATTTGACCATACTCTTGGTTGTATTGGGGCTGCTGCTGTTGTTGCATTTGCCAGTATTGTTGTTGTTGAGCACTTGACTGAGTACTTTGATAATTTGTGTACATATTTTGTTGGTTCCCATATGGCTGAAACAAAGAAACACTTATATTGAACTTTAAGATGTAACAAAATATGTATTTTATATGCTTTCACTTTAGTAATGCTTGGCAATTCTAGGCTAAACACTAATAGACATAAGTGGTTAATAGCAGTAATAGGCAACAAAAGACGTTCAGTAATAGTGTTTATCAATCATATGATTGAATGGGTCTTAGCTTGACGGTCCACGTCATTGTTTACTTCGGTGTCGACATAACCTGCTCACCTGAGGAGCCCCGTACGGCGGCTGCTCTGCGGCGGGCGGCGGCGCACCGCCTTCATTCCGCTTCATCCACGACATAACGCGCTATCGTTTCTTACGTAACATTCGCGAAAGATTCGCTCACATATGCTCCTAGTTCCACAAACAGCCTCGTCACTAACATAGAACAAAACGATACAATACTTTCACTTTCATTAAATTTTTGTTTATTAACGATTAGATTGTGGCCTTCACAAAACACAAGGAAAAAATTAATATTAGTGCGTTATGAATTAATATTTCAAGACGTTAGATATATTTTTTAGTATATTTTTCAATGAGAATTTGTTGACAGCAACCCATCGATCGAAGGTGCCCTGTTGGCAGTGTAGCCATGCTGATGCTTAAGGTAATTGTAAAATTTAGTATCTTCTATAATCTGTTACGATTATTTTTGTTTATCGATCGATTAGATCGACAGATCTAATAACAGTTGGCTCCAAATATTAAGAAACGACAAATAAATAAATAATAATAGATACATATAATATATATATATATATATATATATATATATATATATATATATATATATATATATATATATATATATATATACATATATATATATACATATATATATATATATATATATATATATATATATATATATATATATATATATATATATATATATATATAAATATATATATATATATATATATATATATATATATATATATATATATATATATATATATATATATATATATATATATATATATATATATATATATATATATATATATTGAAATGATATGAAAAATATTACGTAGTGATTACAAATAATATTTAATAAATATTTAGTGCTACTTACATATATTTCTTCGCAACAAATGATGCGTTCCTAGAAATTTCGCCACTATACACTATTCATGTATCGCTTTTTTGTCAACGCATATGTACTTTATTTAATTTTATTTTTAAAGAATATTAAGTTATTACTACGAGTCATATGAGAATATATGTCATTTACTTATCATGATATGTAGTGCATACGGTGGATGAAAAACTATATAAAATGAATACGTAAATAATAATAATTTAGTGTTATCAAAATGTAGAGTTTTACTTAACGGTGTGTCCTTTTGAACTAAAATGTTATATTTTAAGTTTTAAGAATCTTTCGATTATCAAGTACTAGCAACACTGTACACAACCGATAAAGTAGGAGAGTTTTCGATTCTAGATAAAAAGTTCTCTCTTCTAAATAAAAAGTATCTCCTGGAGCATACTAGACAAATACGTACGAGAGAATATGAGTATAGAAACTATAGATAATACCTATTTAACTGAAAAGTAATATAATTAAAGGTAGCGAACCTTTGAAGCGAATCTAAAGAAAGTGCCACTATTTTTCTAAGATAGCAAACAGAAAGTAACAACCTAAAATATTTTCTATAGATTTCACAACTGAATATTCGACATAACGCGAAGCAAACATATACAGAGCCCTACAGAAATTTTTTCAATTGATTTGTAATCTAAATATTTTTACGACCTTTAAAACTATGTGATAATTCAAATTAAATCAAATCATTTATTCATCGATATGAGTAATATACAATTACATTTATTTATTGTCTTTTTTTTTTTAATCTACCGCGGTGAAGAAACAGGCAAAAGAAACTCCGCATTATCCCCTTTTTTAATATTTAAAACATTAAAAAATAATTATTGCAATTTTTATCAGAGAGTAACTAGGAACCGCATTGGAGCGATCAACTTATTCCCTGTGGTTTTTTGTTATATTTTTTGGGGTATTTGTTATATTTTCTCGTCTGGTTGGGTTTTTATACACATAAAAATAAAAATACATAAAATAAAATAAAATAAATAAAGTATTACAAAATATACATACATACATACATATCATCACGCCTCTTTCCCGTAGGGGTAGGCAGAGACCACTTCTTTCCACTTGCTACGATCCTTACATACTTGTTTCGCTTCGTCCACTTTCATTATTCCTTCATACATTCTCTTCGATTCAGGGTACTCTTGACCTGGCCTTTTTTCAGGACGTCCCTGATTTGGTCTTGAAACGTCCGCCTAGGTCTTCCCCTTCCTACACTTCCATTCACACTCGCCTTATATGCTTTTTTCGTCAATCGTTCTTCATTCATTCTCTCGACATGGCCAAACCATCTCAGCATACCTTTCTCAATTTTAGTCACTACATCTTCTTTCAGACCACAACGTTTCCTTATTTCACCATTCCTTATCCTGTCGCTCAGTTTAACTCCTAACATACTTCTTAATGCTCTCATCTCAACTGCATTTACTCTGCTTTCATGTTTCTTCTGCCATACCCAACTTTCACTTCCGTACATGAGTGTCGGAACCAAAACTCCCTATGCACAGCCAAACGAGCCTTGTTAGACACCATCCGACTGCTCATAAAGGAGTGCAAAGCTCCATTCACCATGTTTCCTGCATTCACTCTTCTTTCAATATCACTCTCACACTTTCCATCTCTTGTGAACTTTGAACCCAGATACACAAACTCATTCACCTGTTCAATTTGTTCATCTCCAATCACTATATTGCAGTCTGTCATGACCTCATCTCTTTCAAACACCATTACTTTCGTCTTCTTTACATTCATCTTCATCCCCTTCCTAACAAAATCTTCACTCATAGCAGTTACCATCTCCTGCATCTCCTCGGCTGAAGACGCAAGTAATACTTGATCATCAGCATAGAAAACATTTGACGAGTAACTCATTCATTCTCAACCCACTTTCATTCTCTTTTAAATCTGTCAAGCAATTGTCCATAAACAGATTAAACAGCCACGGTGACGCTACACATCCCTGTCTAACACCTTTTCGATATTAAACCATTCAGTGTACGCCCCGTTTATCCTTACACAAGCACAGGAATCCCTATAAAGAGATTGCAATGCTCGTATGAGGATACTGCTGACACCTTTCACGGACAATGCTGACCACAATTCATTCCTCACCACTCTATCATAGGCCTTTTCTAAATCCACGAACGTGCAATAGACCTTCTGGTTTTAGCCAGACACTTTTCGGCTATGCACCGCAAGGAAAGACCTGATCCGTACACCCCATTCCTTTCTAAATCCCGCTTGTGCATCCCATACTTTTCGTCCGTTTCATTCACAACCCTTTCAATCAACACTTTCGCATACAATTTACCGACGACGCTGAGAAGGCTTATACCGCGGTAATTTACGCAGTCCTGCCGTGACCCTTTCCCTTATATAATGGCACGATTACGGCTTTGCACCAGTCTCCCGGTACTTGCCCATTTTGCCAGCACATATTGAAAAGGCGGTACAGCTGACTAGCCACTAAGCCCTGTCAGTCCTCAGCATCTCGACGGTAATCCTATCATATCCGGCAGGCTTACCAAATCTCATACTTTTCAACGCTTTTACTATTTCATCCACGCTTATCTCACTGTCACCAACATTTATATTAACCATGGAAGGTGCCGGGTGTTGTACCTGCACTTCCTCTCTTTTAAATAAACATTCAAAATACTCTTTCCATCTCTTTAACACATATTCTTCTCCTTTTATAATGCTCCCATCTTGACTCCTGATTGTATTCAGCTCCGAGGTAGAGGTTTTCCTCTGGCTGTATTGACGGATTTCCAGAAAACTTGATGTTTGACTGGAAATCTTCAGTGAGCCTCCTATCAAAATCATCCTTTTGTTCTTCTTTCTTTCTAGTCACAACATCTTTCGCAGCTGATTTGAATCTTTTATACTTCTTTCTCGCTTCCTTTATCTCGTCATTCGTCGCCTTTTGAAGTTTTGGTTAGCTTTTGTTGCTAACCAATCCAACCACGCTTTCTTCTTTTCTTGCACAGCCTTTTGTACATCTTTATCCATCCACACATTATACTTCTTTCTTCCTTTCCTCCGTTTAGCTACTCCGCATACCTCAACAGCAACATTCACGACTCCTTTCTTAAATGTCTCCCACAAATCTTCAATCACATATCTCTTCTATGCCTTTAAAACTTTCTATCAGTTTCTCTACATACTCGTCTTTCTTATCCTTTTCTTGTAGATTTTCCACTTTTATTCTGTCCAAAACACTCGTAGGCTCGGCTCCTCGGTGTCGCCACCGTTTAAAGATGCCATGTATTCGGGCTATGACCAGGAAGTGGTCTGTGTCAAGGCCTACACCGCGGTATGCTCGAGTGTCTAGCAGGTTCTTCCTCAATCTTTGATCCACAATAACAAAATCAATTATACTTCTAGACTCACCCTCAATTCTTGTATACAAATGGATCTTTTTGTGATCAAACATTGTATTGGCCACGCACAGATTCCATTCCAAGCATACTTCAAGTAGGCTTCTCCCATTTTCGTTCACTCTCTCGTCCCCAAATGTACCCAGTACTCCTTCATACCCATCACGCTTTACTCCAACCCACCCATTAAAGTCCCCTAACATCACGATCCGTTCATTTTCTCCGCATTTATTCAAGACCTCTCTCATGCTATCCCAAAATTCCTCTCTCTCTTTTTGGGCTTTTAATGACCCACCCCCTCGCAGATCCGTCGGTGCATAAACCCCAAGGATAAACAAGCGGGTGAGTCCAACTTTTAACCTAACCCAGAGGAGTCTTGGGCTTACACATTCATGCTCTATCACATTCAACTATTCGAGAGGAAAGAATCACACCAACTCCTGACAGCCTCGGCTGGTTTGGGGACTCCCGACCAGTATGCCGTGTAGGGACCATGAACCGTGGTGTCACATCCTTTCCTCTTGGTTTCGTTCACGCACAGGATATCTATACATCGTTCGTCCATCATCTGACATACTTCATCTACCTTACCATCCATTCCTCCTCTTACATTCAACGTAGCGAAGCGGCTCTCCATGGGCCGCTTTTCGCCCCCGCGAGAAACGAGACGTGATGGGTGGCGAACCACATCGCCGCCATTTTGGTAAGTAAAATTCACCATTGCGTTCCCACGAGTAGCAAGGGAAAGGTTTGTCCACCCCAGCAGAGCCCCGCATGCCAGGGTAAGGCTAGCCTAATTCTGGGTCGCCCGGTCCCAGGGCAGTGTGGCACGCTAACGACTAGGCTTGCCCTAGCCATGCATCCATCCGCACGGCAGACGTTGGATTGGCGGAGAGAATAGGAGTAAGGAAAGGGAAGTATAGGTTGTGAGAAAAGGAAGATTGGTAAGTTAAGGTGGGAATTAGGAAAGGTAGGATATTACCGCCCAGGAAGGCAAGGGATAGGACAGTAATAGCTAGGGAAGCCGGGGTCGCATACCCGTATACCATACCACAACTACCGGACAGGTAAGTTAGGATGAGTATCCTGACTGAAAAATATATACGTAATAAATCTTAATACATAAAAATAATAAATAAATATTAAGACCCAACCAGACGAAAGCCCTCGACAGGGGAGACCAGACGGCCGAGGGTTAGGGTGACAGGGAGAGAAACCGGCGGACGATGCGGGCTGTATCGAGAAGCACCGCCTTCTGCATTTGAGCTCGGAGCGGTCCGTCACGGAGTCCCAGTCGGATGTTCAGAGAGGCTGACTGGGATTAACCCATTCGCAGAAACAACTATAGGGATAATTTCAGCGGGCATCCCACCCCTCATGTCGGTCACCTCGTGAGCCAGGTCCAGATATTTCGTCTTTTTGTCTGTTTCGGCTTTCACGAGGTTCTCGTCATACGGGATGGTAATGTCCACCAAAAATATCCTTGACTGTGCCCGGTCCATCAACACGATATCAGGCTTATTTGCCAGAATCGTCTGTCCGTGATGATGGGCCGATCCCAACAGAGCCTGGCGCGGTCATTTTCGAGCACGGCCTCCGGAGAGTACCTACAGTAAGGCATTTTCCGTTCGACGATACCGTAGTTAAGGGCGAGCTCTTGATGTAAAATCCTGGCTACTAGGTTGTGTCTATGCAGATACTCAGAGTTAGAAAGCATGGAACAACCACGACACCCCAGGATGGCGACAAGCTCGACAGATGTCGACGCTGCCATCCTTTAGGATGTATCTCCGATAGTTGTTCGTCTTAATAACCTGATCCTGTATCGCACAGACAAAACCCTCGGTTTCCCCAAATAGCTCACCGAAACGTAACCAGTTAAGGGAGGCGACAGTATCTACGAACGGTTGATACCGGGTTTATTTATAGGATTTATTCCCTGTGGTTATTTTATTAACGTATTCATTTATAGTATGATAAAACCCTTTCTATAAATTTTATCTTTAATACATTTCTTGAACCTGATAATAGGCACTACAAAATATTGAATAAACCCGGGAGGTTTGGAAAAACCAGGGAGGGCACGACAACTCCTAGGTTTAATACGTATAGGTATAAAAACATTGTCTCCATGAAATCCCAAAATAACATTTACATACACTCTTTGGTATAGTATAGACTATAACACAGTCATATCCAAAGAGTATGTAATCACTACTTTATAAATTACTCCGTTTTACTCTCTGAGTAAAACAAAATATATACCAAAGATAATATAATCTAAGAAAATATAATGACTACGTGATGTTATATACGTAACTAAAACCTAAAATGAAGTTGCAAAAATAAAAACCGAAACAAAGTTTGGCAAAGTTATAAAAACTAACCAAACAATTGCATTGTGTAAATAAATAAATGAAATTGTTATCCGGACAGGATTGAGAATATGATGGTAATCATGTTCGACTCTGATTTAATGATTAGTTTTTGATTATATTGATATTATTATAAAAAACTGGAATATGGCCACTAAAAGATCTAATCCGTATATTGAAGACTATGTGCCGCAAAGTAAAGTTCATGTGGGACTAAAGCAATTCAACAACAATGAAGACAGACTAAGAAAAGTTTACGGTAATTTCTTGTTACTTAGCTATAGATTTGTAAGTAATATATATATATATATATATATATATATATATATATATATATATATATATATATATATATATATATATATATATATATATATATATATATATATATATATATATATATGTATATATATATATATATAAATATATATATATATGTATATATATAGTTACCATTTAATAAACTTAATTATGTGATCTAGTAATCACAACTATAACACATTAAACTTTACTGTCAAATGAGGGTATACTAAAGATTTGAAATCATAATTTGATGCAGGTACTCTTATTTAAATTGATTTTGTCTTGTTAATTTTAAGATGCCTATCACATCTTCACTCTCTCCTGTGTAAACTTATAAGCTACTTCTTTAATTTTTCCTAATTTTTGTAACATTAAGTATATGTCACAATAACCGAGTGGTTGGGTGGTCGGAATTTCGAGTCAAGAGACCCGAGTTCGATCCCCAGGTGGCTCGTATCAATGTACGAACTATATAGTTGGCTTTGACATAATGACGGCGACGGGCTCACCACCTGTCACGTTGTCCCGAAAATATCTTTGGTGGAAGGTGGGTCAAAGGGACGTAATAGTTTAGACTAGACCTCTGTCTACCCCTGTATTGGGAATGGCATGAAGATATTTTTTTTATTAAGTATATAAAGTTAAGTTACGATAGCCGAGATCTCTTAAGGCATGATAGCTGAGTGGTTTGATGATCGGGATTAGAGTCAAGAGACTGGAATGTGATCTGTAAATGGCGGGCAAATATAATCACGCCATTCCCAATAGAGAGGTAGACAGAGTTGAGTCAATTAAATCTTTTTGACCCACCTTCCACTGAAGACATTTTTGGGATAACATGACTGGTGGTGACTGTCACCTTGTTTATGTCCAAGCTTAATCGAATTCTAACTACCACTTGGCTATTGTGACTGTGACCATGGGTATTATGTTAGACAACTAATGAAAAAACTGTAAAAATTTGAGTGTCTGTTGACTGACTAACCTAATCCACTATGGTAAGCCATCATGAAAAATACTACATCAAAATGAAGAAAATCAGCAACCAATTTGCTTGCTAAGAGTGGTGACAATGGTAAATTGTCATTATAGAAGAGAGAAGTCCTGTAGTGAACTTTTACAAACTTTTAATTTTGTGAGTATAACAACACAGGGTTGTTTCATATATTCATTGTCAATTGTTTCAGAAAAAACTTTGGAACTGCTCTTCAAAGGAGCAAAGAAGTCTTCAATTCCAGATGCAATAAGTAATCAAGATACAGTAGTAATTAAAAAAGATGGAATGAAACAGTTAGTAATTGGTAAAGATGGCTCACTTCACAGTTCAGAAACAAAGGTACTTTTAATTTTCAAATTCTGTCACAAAATGTAAACAATATTTGCATTTATTAATGGACTGCTTGATTCCATCTAGGAACTGGTAAATCATAGGCAATCATTTCAGACAACAATTTTATTTCAGGTACTTGAAATGCCTTTACAAGTACCACAATGCAGCTGTGGCAGTTTAAATATGGAAGGAAATTGCGCCTACTGTGAGAGAGTGCTCTGCATCACATGTCAACATTTTTGTGCTCGTTGTGAGAAGTATCATTGTTCATATTGTTCACTAATTGGGTAAGTGCTAGTATTCAAGATTGTCTTGTTCTAATTTTTTTTTATCTTTGCCTTAATATAGTTATATGTGTGCATAAAGTTACTTTACACCACTCTGCATGCAAAAAATAATAAAGGCATGTGTTTAATACTACTGTTACCACTATGTTTATTCATTATCATTCAACATACAATTGAATCA
Source organism: Sericinus montela (assembly GCA_029286605.1). Taxonomy (NCBI): domain Eukaryota; kingdom Metazoa; phylum Arthropoda; class Insecta; order Lepidoptera; family Papilionidae; genus Sericinus; species Sericinus montela. The sequence continues at coordinate 4,607,485 of JAGSMR010000072.1, forward strand.
GTTATAAGAATATAATGTACTTTAGGTAAATAAGTATAATTTATAAATAAACAAGGATATTGTAAAGAGATTAATGGTTATAAATCAATGATGGAATTATATAAATTGTTGTTATGACTAGTTCGATTTATTAATACCAAAATGGCTGTATAAAACAGTGTCAAATGTTTGTAGAAGGGTATAATTATTTTGTAAGAACTATATGTAATTACATATATATGAAATATTTCTATAAGTTCTCAATTCATTTATTTGCGATTAAATCTACATCTGTAACACATGTTACCTGAGAATCAGACCCTCCCTGTTGGGCTTGGTCTTCTCTCTAAACTATCGCGATATCTTTATAATAATAAATTTCTTCAGTAATGGCTGAATCCATTACTGTGTGCAAATTCATGAAAGAATAATAATACTTCATGCACGGCAACTGGGAGAAAAGCCTAATAGAAGTAAACAGTTACCAACAGATGAGTGATAGCAATCTCGAATAACATCAGACCAGTGACTGGCAGCAGCATCTAAGATACAAGGTGTCAGGTATTGCGATGGCAAATTCCCTTGACAAGCATGACAATTATAGCAAATCTGCAGGACAAAGACCTCTGAGTCCTTTGTGTGAGCTCTTTGTCCTGCAGTGTACTTTTATAGGCTGTTAAGCAAGTTACATGTGATTATTTACTAAAATTACTTAAGCTTCTTTTATACTGAAGTTCTATATCTAGAAAATTCATTTTTTGACAGTTTTGATGATATTTTGCGTACTATTGTATTTGACTGTATGAAAAAATCTTTTTCTTGGTGTTATTATTTTAAAGTATGGATTTAATTAATTTAATTCAACTGAATTCACCATAGCCGAGTTGTTGGGTGGCCGGACTTTCAAGTAGAGAGACCCGAGTTCGATCCCCAGGTAGCAGTACCAATGAGTTTTTCAAAAACATATGTACGAACTTCATCGTTGGCTTGGACATAAAGGCGGCGACGGGCTCACCACCTGTCACGTTGTCCAGAAAATATCTTCAGTGGAAAGTGGGTCAAAGGGACTTAATTGTCTAGACTTGACCTCTGTCTACCCCTGTATTGGGAATTGCGTGAAGATATTTATTTATTTATTATTATTTAATTCAACTGAAAGATATGGTTTTTTATAAAATGTGATATAAACTATAAATTTCCATTATGTCAAGAGACTTGAGTAATTGTACTGGAACAATAAGTTTTTTTCCTAATTAAGCAGTTACTATGTCAGCAAAATTATACAAAATTTACATGTTTGTTTCAGGTCCGAAGGTTCCGAGATATGCGTTTCGTGTTATAGTTGATTATTTTTAAGATTTGTTTAAGATTAATATAGTGATAGTTGTTAATACAAGGTTAAGAGAAACTTTCAACTGACTACAGTATTTACTTGTGAACGAATTGCATTGTACTAATTTTTTTTTTATTATGTGAGGCTCAAAGCCAATGTTTTCGTAAATAAATAAAACGCCAAATCTTAATAGTGTTTATATAAAATATTTTATAAAACAAAACATTTTTAGCCTGTTTCACAGATTTGGGTAAACACGTTCCACTTTTGGTTACAAAATAAAATGCTCTCAAAATTAATCACATACAAAGTCAACTGGTAAAATGCAACACAGGACAGCGACATTTATATTTAAATACGACTACTTTAATTAAAACTAAACAAGGCCACCGGGGAACATATCTAGAAAGCACGCCATAGGATTATAGAAGTGTTCATGAGACCATGAAGCAGAAACATGGCAATTATGGTTAAATTTAGCAAAGTCTTAAACAATAAATTTGTTCCAACAACAGTTATTTGTGGTCATACATAAAATATAAATAGCAGTTGATTTGAGAATCTTCTTGTTCTTTGCTATTTAACAAATGAAGTAACTGACGTGCCACGAACTAACTATGGAATAATATATTACTGGATAAGCTATGGAAAATGAACACATTCCCCGCTACTTGGCTACATTTGAATTAGCAAACAATGCAATTAAATATAAATTCATATGCTTTGTGCATCAATCGCTATTTACAACCTTTAAATATTAATTGACTTTCACGCAATTCTAGATAAAACAGATCAGCACCTAAATGCCTTCTTATGACAAACATATAAGCCCCACCGAGGATAAAACTTACTCTAAACATTATTTAATTCAAACCTAATTTCCATTTTGCTTATTGATGCAAAACTTCCCGATACTCAAAATTAAGAGTAGTAACTTACAACCAATTATATTTAAATAAAACATGAAACACCATTACAATATTAGCTGCCTTCTCTAATAAAGTAAAGGAACAACACATGGTCCATATTAATAAATTACTGTTATAAAATATAATTAATAGGCTATAAATTGTACTATGTACCTAATCTGCAGTCATTAATCACAATTAATCAAAAAACTTACAATTCCTTGTTTTTATACATACAAAAATTATTTCAAGTTGGGAGTCTGAGCCCTGTATATTGTAATATTTATTTATATTATTAAAAAAATGTCTATAATATAATTATAATTCAACATATAATATTAAAAAATAGCAACAACTTGTAAAGGTCACCAAATAATTTAGAAAAAAATAAGTTCATCCCAACATTCATATCTTAAAAAGTAAAACATCAAAGTTTTGCATACATTTATCAATAAAATGTAAAATCGAGACATAAGTTTGCAGACTTATAATTATACGGATACACTTGGTATAAACAAATAATATTGTATTGTATTTATAGAAGACTTGGATGTCTTCATCCACAAAAGTATTCCAAAAATATTCAAGCAGACAGTGGATGGCTTCATATATACCCTGGTAAATTTATATTAGGTATATTTTATCTAGCATAATATTAAAAATATTAAAATTTATAGTGCAATATATAATACAACTTTAGCCAATCACCAATGAAATATTGAAATAATGACAATAATGTAAAAATGACAGTAATGCTATTGGAGTGTGAGTAGCTTTCTAAAAAATTCGACTACTACAATATTTGAATTCAGAAATAAGTGAGGTATTGATCATTGGCAATATTAAGTTACACTTAACCGATTCACCTATCTATGCTCTATTATTTCAACACACACAAAGGCATAATATATTTCAATTCCAATATCATCAGTTTGAGTTTAACACAGAACCTTACGAAGGCACTATGATTTTCCTCTCGCAATCATATCTCATTAAATTAATTGCAGCTCAGCGACTTCTAGTAAGCTCAACAACTGCATCTCGGTAACGATTGTATTTTCATGTATTGCTATTTGCGACGAATGCAATAGAAAAGCTATTTACATTCGCGTTAAGCTGGCATGCGACGGGGGGCGGCCATTACGCGAACAGGTACCGGTAGAGCAGGGTGGCGGCCACGGCCAGCGCTAGCGGCAAAAGCCACGAGCCCCATATGCTGCCACAGAAACAACGAACATTAAAATAAAAAACAAATTCAATTAATTTCCCCTTCTACTTGAGTTACATGAAAAAAATATGATAAAATATCATTACAAGATGTGGAGATAGAATATTAAGAAGAAACTATGTTATTTGAAAAAAAACATTCTACCCTCATAGCATTATTTGAAAGCGCAAGTGTATAAGTAGTGTCGACCAAAACTTCGCATGAAAAAGAAAACGATGGATAGTAAAAATGAGAAGCCATATAATATAACAATATGCGTTTTATTGTTTCACAATTACAATCACAGGAATACATCTAATTACACGTGTATAAAAGAATGAACAGCACCGGGTTACGAGGGGGACATAGCCCGCAATATCGCTAAATATAAAAATTACTATTGCCGACATTATTGCACTTAATGATGCATCTAAATACATGATAAAAAATATGAAAACTACAACAGGCTTAAATTAACATGGTGCTAGCTGAATTGATTTATTTTTCGATAATTTTATTAACATATAATTACGTATATTTATATATGTTATTTACATTTAGATTGAATTATTGTTTCAACTACATGCGAGCTAATGTTACAAGCTTCGAGCTATAACTACAACTAACGAGGAACAGATCTAAAAAAATCACATGACATCAACTTTGGCTTTGCTTAAGTACAAATGATTCCTTTTACAATTAGGCAGACAGGTAAGAACTGTGTTATTTAGTCAGATAATTGCAAATTTCATGGAATGATAATATCACATATATATAATAGCAAGAAAATTGTCAGAAACCAAAAAATAAATGTTATCTAGTTGCAAAGGCAGTTCTTAAAGCATTATAGTATAATATGTACCTTAACTAGGCTTAGTATTGTAGTAATATATGATAAATACTTATTAATTTAAAGTAAAGACTTCAACATTGTGATAAGGAAATTTAAATGGTTGTTAATAGAGAATCTAATTTTACAAACATAAACAATATATAAAGTTAAGTTTAAAAAAAATAAAAATAAATTTAATTTTTGGTAGAGTGCACATAAAACATTTTGACACAGCCATATTTTTTATTTAAACATAAGTGGTTTACATTTAATTTTGTGCATTAACTTTATTATCAGTGAACTTTGCAGCGTACCTTGACTCATTGCGGAAATTAAAAGATAAAAACAAAGAAATTTGCACTTTTAGTGATAAATTAAATAAGAACATGTAAAAATGTTTTTTTTACTCAAACATAATAATAATTCTACGCCAAAAAAGGCTAGTGTTTTGTTTACCAATATATTCTATGGAGGCCAAGATTCAACCTTCAACTTTTTTGTTCAAGCATGCTACAATGGGTATTGGTATGACCTTCTCAATCGGTACGGCATAGCTTCAAAGGTTATTACTATTTTTTACGTACTCTATTTCATACAAAATTACATAATGAATATTTGTGACTCTGGTATTTATTTCATTGATGAACTCTACAGTCTGTGTTACTGACGGCACGAGTCGCAAGCACATGGAAACATAGATCCCGCGCCCGCATAATAGACATTAGAGCGAAATTATTCGTTATTAATTTTACGAATAGATGACGTACCGCGACTAAATGTCCAATCATAGAGTGCTTACAGTTATCGGGAGCCAATCGCGTGACGTTCTGCGTTTGCTTGCGACCCGGACTCTTTTTTGTTTGTCAATGGATGTAAATATAATCTGCGCAGGTGACACTGTGCTCAAGACCTATGCCATTGCTTAATTAATGATTGTCTATGAATGGTGTATGATAATGGGTGCCGGTGTGTGTGTGCGTGCGTGTGTGTGCCTATGCGACTACGCACTTGCCCTGCTCCTGCGGCGTGTCGTTGCTCCACTGCGCGGCGAACGCAGCCTTGCTCTGAACGCGATCCGCCTCCACCAACTCCCCGATCTTGTATTTCTTCATCAGAGACCTGTGTGCCAATTGTTCAATGTTGTTATATGTGCCTTGTAATCAAAACGTGTGTGTGTGAATGTGTAACTCGAGACATGGAAGTCTATATATATTTGTGTGAATATATTTTACCGTTGGTATAGACAACAATGGATAGATTATTGTAATATGTTTTTATGCAAATAAATTATTCTTATTCTTAGACATAAAGATGGCGAAAAGCTTAACACCTGTCACGTTGTCCCTAATAAGCTTCGGTGAAAAATGGGTCGAAAAGACTACATTAACTCTTGTCTTCCCCAGTATTGGGATAAAGCATAATCACATATCTTCCGAATGAGTCTTGGATTGAATTGAAATCGAATGAAATTATTTCTTATTTGATTTCAATTCAATGCGGATGACGGCCGTGGTCACAGCTGACTAATAAATCACTACGTAACCACGGTGAAGACAGCCAATAATGTACCACCCTTTAATCCCCGTGGATAGGGCAACTATAAGAAAAGCCATGACAATATTATTTATTTATTTAGACTTTTTTTTTATATAAAAGTGATGGTAAGTGATTAACGCCGCCCATGGAAACCCGCAATACCAGAGGCATAGCAGATGCGTTGCTGACCTTAGAGTGAAGAATTAGGGAAGGGGGGTGTGTGGGCCTCCGGTTACCTGCACTCACCAGACGAAACGCAGAAGTTTCTTAGACTTCTTCTTCACGCCGGTATTCTGTGAGGTCGTGGTACTTCCCCGGTCGAGCCGGCCCATTCATGCAACAACAAAAGCTGATGCGTGGCTCTACCACTGTTAAAATTCTAAAACCTCATTGTATACCTTAAGAAAAAAGGTATACAAAGGGCGGACTTAGTGCCTTTAGGCATTCTCTGCCAGTCAACCCGACGCGTGAAGATATACTGTTTAAGGTGCTTTAAAATGGGTTTCATAAAAAAGCGAATAAAATTATATGAAAGTACATGATTGGTACCTAATATTAATTAAAAAGAATATAAAATACTATATTGATTTTCGCCGTTGTGACACCGATTGATAGTGGGATAAGCGCCGGTGAAATGTTAATGGTCGAAAGGACTAAATTGTCCAGAGCTCCAACTACCATAGTACGGGGAAATGCATGAAGATATAAAATAATGAAATTTTCATCTAAACCGGTCACCTCAAGTTGCTTTGAGAGCTAAATAAATTCATCGCTCAATATAAACTGATCCTGAACTACGTAAGCAACAACCATAAGGTGAAAGAAAAAATCAAGACGCAATGACGATAACGACAATTGACCCAATATTGGTAAAGTTATATAAAAAAAATTACACGCTTATAAAGATTTCACATATGTAATTATGTGAAATTGTAAAAAAAAGAACACTTGTTTTTTGTGTTTTGACTAATGGTTTGTTTTTTTACTGTCGAACCGATAATTATTATCGGCCGAATATGGAATAATATGATAATTTTAATGTATTTAAATTTTATATATTACATTTATTATCTGGACTTGACAATGCATTAATGTTGATAGTGTAATGTAGCAGTGCGACTTCGTTCGTATTACGTATTTATTTTAAATGTAGTGTCATAAGAAGCTATTAAGGGACAAAATCTTTTAATTGAAATGACAACCGACAATTGGCGTAATAAGATAGAGTACATAGAATTATACATGACATAAATTGCGCTGATCGCAAAGTAAGTAGCTGAAGCAATTGTATTATGGAATCAGAATCTCGGGTCTGGGTGGTATTTTCGTTGTATGGTAGAAGAAATGGTTTTCTACATTGACCCGTCCGGAAATCGAACCCGGCAACTCAAGCTGGCTACACCATGAGACCCGGTGTGTACGGCACTCGTCCAAGGAAGTCGTTAAAATAACAGAGCTCGGTGTAAGGTGTTTCGTGGTGCGATCGCTGTTGACCTTGCCCTACAAGGAGGTTATAGTTAACTATCTTATGGAAGAGGTCTATCACCTGCAGTACACTATGCAGAGGCTGAGTTATTATGACCTGCGCTGGTTTTCTTACCTGGCATCGGAACTGTGACTGACGTCCTCGAAAGGTTCAGTCGCATCCTGTCCCGCCTTTTCTAGCAGCACTTCTTCACCGCCAGGATGCTGTCGAAAAATATATTCATTAGTATTCCAGGAGTCGGCACTATAATTCTTTTTCGAACGCTAATTATCGTCTATACGGTGAAGGGTTGCCAGGTGTACCGGAAATCCGGGAATGTCCCGGTATTTCTCATCATGTTCCGTGTCTAATCATTTCTTAAAAAAAATATTTTTTACATATACAGTAAGGGGGTTCTTCAGCTAAGGGCGGGCTTTATGCTTTAAAGTATATTTTACCACTAATACTCTACCATTTATACTCTTTACTACTTTAGTACCCCTCAATGTAAAGATAGGAATCAGAAATAAATTTTTCATGTTTGGGTAAAGAAAAACGTCAATTAATTTTCCTTTAAAAATTCTACATGGTAATATTTACGCGCTACCTAAAAATTGTCCCGGATATAATAGGCCCGAATGTGTCAACCCTAATACGGAACGAGTACCGTTTAGTAATCGGAAGTAGGGTGAGTGAGGGCCAGTGTGAGGTGAAGCAACACCGGGATAACATACTAGCATGTCTTGATTTATAAGGGCAAATCTTCAAGAATATAGTAGTATCATTCAAATTTTAAATCAACACTATCATAGAATGGTCCTCATTTCGTGAAATCATAGACACGTCTTTATTTTTTTTAATACTAATAATATAGTATAAACAAGTATAATAATAGTATTAACAAGTATGATAATTAAAAAAAAATATTAAAGAACATTTCGTAATTTTTTTTTTTATTTTAAAATGAAGCCTTATTGCCGCCACAATTATGATTTTCGAAAAAAAAAACCGGTTACGTACCGGTTATCTAATGATATTTGTAGGATTCTAATGATATCTGCAATATTCAAAATGCTTCAAACATATGTGTCGCCATTTAGAAATAAGTATTGTTTGACTCAGAATTTACTGGCATAAGAGACGTTTCAGAGAAAAGCTTGCAAAATTGTAACAACTACAAATGGCGATATGATCTTATAGAATGATAGATCATATTGTGCTGTAGAAATATAGTTTTAAAATTTAGGATCCAGATTTCAAGGTACTACTTACTAATGTAACTTTAGTTTATGTGTATGATTTTTCATATTTTAATAACAGCATGAGTTCGGCAGTAATCTATATTTTTCGTTCGTAAATTAAAAGTCTGTGCGCGTCGGCAAGCGCTTGTTTGTCGCTGTGTTTGCATCCTTATCCGTTAATACATTATTCATGTAGAGGACACATCTTCCATTTATAACTTGGGTGTCGAGGAAGCGTTAACCTTTTGGAGGAAAATTATCAATTGTGTGTATGTATTGCTTAATTACGGCGCAATTTGTTCACATGCATACTGAATCCTACTAACCAGATTTATAAATAGAAGAAGAAACAAAAATATTTATTCGTATCATGTAAAAATTTAATAAAAATTTAGCCCTGGAAATGACAACAGCTTCGACAGATGGTGGGAGAAGTTTTTAAAAAAATATACCTGTTAGTACACGGCTCATTACAAAAAATGCATTTTTTTTTTTTCAATTTGCTCGATAACTATTAATGAGGTTGTATACTGTATGTGATAGTGCCAGTGGCATATGTTCTAAATTCCCGCAAAGAGGAAAAATGATCCAGAATATTATGTAATAAGAAAATTCGTGCTATGTATGAAAGAGTGTCTTTTTATAGAAAAAACGAGGGCAAACGAGCAAGTGGCTCACATGATGGTAAGTGATTACCGCCGCCCATGAACACCAATATAGCAATACCAAATGCATTGCCGGCCTTAGAGTGCCTCCCCCCTTACCCCGAATTGGTGTGTGGGCCTCCGGTTACCTGCACTCACCTAACGAAACGCAGAAGTTTCTTAGACTTGTACTTCACGCCGGGGTCGTGGTACTTCCCCGGTCGAGCCGGCCCATTCATGCAACAACAAAAGCTGATGCGTTGATCAATATGACAAATATTTTTCATGAGGCGTATTTTTTCTGTGTTGATAAGAGCGCCATGATAGCTAATTACTAATTAACTTGTAATTGTAATATAATCGAAGCGTAATTCTAGATAACGTAAATTTATCAAGCAGTATTTGCAAAGCAGTTATGTAAGATTTTATTAATACTAGATAAAAGCAATATGAAAACGCAAACACATGGCTCAAGTTTTTTTTTTGTCGACGTTGTATTTAGCGAATCTTATTTATTTCAACGAACCAGACGTATACGTAGAAATTAATACAATGGTAATCCACAAGCTACTTTAAAGCTTCGGACATAGTTTTCATTTACGTAGCGTTTTACATTTCAAGCTATCTGTATAGGTATCATCTTTGAGAAACTTCATTTGAAGGAAAAGATAATAATATTTCTAATAAAATTTATTGGTCATAAAAAATATTAAATCGCTAATTGCACCCAAAAGCCTTAGCCTGTAAAATATCTCTTAGCTACGAATTACCTCGGTATCATGAAAATTACATTAATTCACTAAACTAAATACGAATTTTACTGCGTAGTTATATGTTTTTAAAACTTCCTTAAGCTTCGAGTGATTAACAACACCCGTGGTCACGGGGGGACCGAGGTCTTTTACGTCCTGTTGTCATGGTTATATAGTCTACCTGTAGTCTACCTGTCTAGCAGTGTACCTGGGGATCGAACTCGAATTTCGATCCCCTATCTATTCGGCTATAGTGACTTTTAATTTTTGTCTTTTAACTTAATAACCATTGTCGAACAAAAAATTGTTTTTGTCTGTTTACTAGACATGCAGACCTTGCAGTCTTATGAGTTCAAGAGTGACAAGCCATTCAAAAAGTTAATCTTGTAAGTAATTATTTGACGTTTACAATTAAATTCCCGTTATAAATACCATCTCGTAGCTTTATTAAGAATTCTTTTAACAAATGACCCGAGCTAAGAAGTCACGTCTCTATCGAGGTTATGTGCGATTTCATAGGGCAAGAGACACGTTGGAATTTTTCATTAAGAGAGTCTTCAAGAGGAATTTCTAATTCGTCGCCCCTCCCGGTCTGTTGACCTACTTATTTTACTTGAATATCAATTCAGAATTTCATTACAGCCCATTAATAGCCCAAATACATTTAAATAATGGATCTCTTTCATCTAAAATGTTCAACTTTAATACATCGATATCCTGAGCCAGTTGTGTCGAAAGAAGGCACTCGATAATAAGTATTTACAGAACACACACATACATAACGGCCAATAATAGTAAACTGCAGGAGACGCGCCTCGAGGCGAGGATTTTGACGCTTTATAAGAGGATTAGCGATTGCAGTACATGACACATTGCACCTATGACGCTGCTGCCTGTCACTACTTTACTGAATCCTGGTCTGGTATATTTAAATCGGTTATCCCGCCTGTCCGCAACCAATGGTTTGAAGGGTTTTCCATTAGTCTTCTTTTACAACCTTTTCTAGTCGTTGGTGGAGGGTGTGGACGATGGTATTTCATAAAACGCACGGCGGAATTTAATGAAAAATTCATAGTCCAATAATGGGTGGGGTCAAAATATAACGGCAATAGCCTAATGGTTTAGGGTGCGGACTGCGAAACATGACGTCGCAGGTTCGGGCCCCACCATTCGACTATTGACGTAAACCAACTCCTGACACAAGCATTGCAGCTTAATTGGAGAGGTTAAAAGGAATACTAGTAATGTTATTCGGCATTGCAAGTATTCTTCTTTTTTTTAATTTCGAGTCAAGACACCCGAGTTCAATCCCCAGGTGGCAGGATCGTACCATAAATAAATAAATATCTTCACGCAATTCCCAATACAGGAGTAGACAGAGGTCTAGTCTAGACAATTAAGCCCCTTGACCCTTGACCTTCCACCGAAGATATTTTCGGGACAACGTGACAGGTGGTGAGCCCGTCGCCGCCTTATGTCCAACGATGTAATTCGTACATAAGTTTTTGAAAAACCTATTGGTAAAACACTTGAACTTGAACTCTCGTACTCTTAGTCTCTCGACTTGAAATTCCGACCAACCAACCACTTGGCTATCATGACTTCTATTGGCTATTAGCTCATGTAATTATTACTATATATTTATATTACATATATAATTATGACCATTTATATTGCTGTATTCATAGTTAATATGAGAGCATCATACACATGCATGATTAAAACTTAATATTTTTTTTTTATGAAAGATGAAAACAACCTAGCAAAAAGACTATTCCAGTGAAACAAAAGAAAAATATCTAGGCTACCTTTATATCACCCATGCAACTTTATTAACATAAGTCTCGTGCCATTTACAACTATAGTGGCGATAATATAGGATAGTTGCAAAATACATTGATATTATAATTAAAAAGTATGATAACAATTGTATGAGGTCATAGTAGGGGTTATCAAGCAACTTATACAACTAACTATTTATATTTTTGATCTTCATTCAGATGGTCTCGCTGCTAATAATATCAGCAAAGGTTTTGTAAAACTAAATAATAAAGATAATTATTCCTGCATTCAGTACAGTTTGCTATCTTTTTGCTATTATTTTGCTATCCATTAAATCAATCACTTTGTAAACCATCCAAACATTCAGAAGAGGAGTTTAATATGTTGTATTCTTGTTTCTATTTTTTTTTTTTTGTTATAATATACCAGTTTTTATTATAATGCATAATATAGTAATATATTTGCCATAAAGCTGTCAATTGTAAAATAAGTGAATAAAATACTGTAACACAACACAATCTTTAAAAGAACTAGAGAACTATTTAGAAATATAAGACTGACAGATATTGTGTAAGCGAAAATTCACAACTTTCAGGTTAAAGGATAACTTTATTAAACTTTTTTTTTTTTTAAATTGAACACTAAAGTTAAATTTTTTAACTTTCTTAACAGTGTATGCTTACCATGTGAGACTCTCTGAATAAATAAATTTGCCACTGTACTTACACCTTTTAAATATGAATGGTTAAGTATCACATTGATAACTTTACTCCATGAAATTTCATGGAATAAAGTTATCTTCTGTGTGGAAAATAGCAAGCTCTTAGGAAAAAAAGTAAGAATTAGATTAAATAAATAATTTAGTGTGTAGTGACCTGTGTCTTCCCCTGTATTGGGAAAGGTGTGAACATATAATTTATGTGAATAATTATGAAATACTTTGTTGGGAGCAATCAATCAGCACAGGTAACAAGCTCAAATAGTAATAAATAATAAATGAAAACAAACTCACATAGCCCAACATATTTTGTCTGTTCTTTTAAAATGTTAGTAAAACCAAGCAATGGCCATAAGTGGCAATTAATTCTATAGAGAACTTCAAAGAAAGTATGTAGACAATATTAAGACCACACTTTTACAGTTTCTTAACATTTTAAACAGGGACTTCAGTGGTTGCAATGCTCTGCCACAAAAAAAATTGCGAAGAGAAAATGCTTTTGATTTAGGCAGCTCTTACAATAGCCACGAGAAAAAAGACATGATAAATTCTTACGCCCACACTGCGACGCAAAAAATGTTCCACTTACATTTTTGTTAATTCAAATCAATGCTCGTATCTGGAGCAGTTCTCGACACTAGCATGATGACTGTGACGTCATATTTCGCCTGCCGTACCCTTATTCATTAGTCTATTAGCGCCCAAAATTAGAATTAATAACTTAGAAATATAATCGAGGGAATTTAAAAAGTATTTAAAAAGTAAGTAAAGCATTTAAAAAGTATGAAGAAAAGTGTAGTTTTCATTAATTCCCGAACGTAAACCTTTACTAGCTTTGAAATAATTGGCAAAATAATTTACCAGATGCACTGTGCACGTTTTTATTTTAGTGTTAAAGTGTCGACTCACCTCGTCGAGGAACTTGGTAACATCATAGACACCGTTATGTATGATAAGAATCGCATCTTCTCGGGTATTACGGCATTTCAGCTCATCCCGTGTAAACAGTTTAATCTCCTGATCCATTTTTCTACTATAATGCACAACTTATCAGTCAAATGTACTATTACCCAAGTAAATATACTTTAATTTTCTGATTCACTTAGACAAATGACCAGTCACCACCACAGGCTTCCTTATGACAATGACAATTGAATTGACTTAACCAACCAAGTGAGTTGACTTTGACCTGAATTAAAAGTGACGGGCGTCCTATATATCGATATTAATTCTTCGATTTTTAATCGACACTTATTGTTTAAAAAGCATTTTGTTAAAAGAAATAAATATTAAGTTGTATACATTTTGTAATTTTATTTATATAAACTATATGTCGTTAATGACATTTTACATAACATACATACAAATATAAACCTAAACTTAAATTTTGAAATAGATATTTTTATATTTCCGGTTGGATCACTACCCTAAATAATTCAATGTATTGTACGAGAGTTCAAGTTAAATCAGTACCGAGTTAAATCCCTTTCGACTCTCAACAAATTACTATTGGTTAACATATTTTAAATTCCAAACCCAGTACAGTAAAGCGTTTTACCAAGCTCATTTGTTCTTCAATTCCGGGGTTACAATCTTATTTCCTGAATCGAGATTTTAACGTCGCTTACGTTTTTTGACAATAAATCCAATTTTGGATTTTATTTATCTTATTATCCAATAGTGGCTCAGGTATTCGCAAACATGCGTATAAAAGCTGTTCAAACTTTAGCCTATTCGTAAACACTTTGTTCACAGATAAAGAGAAGGGGAAGCAAAGTTGTAATGAGAAGGACAGTGGAAATTGCATTACAACTTTATTTAAGGTAGTAAAGTATTTTTAATAGACCACAATAAGAACAGTTGATGACCAGAATTAAAGTCAATGTTGAAATGTGTACTTATGTTTTAGGTAAATAAGATTGAGGAAGGTATATCAGATATTATTGTCAGCCACACTAATTCAATTCTACGTAGTTATAAGCCATTTCTATAGATAACAATTAATATAAATAATGATATGCAGCATCTTCAGAATGATCTAGACAGGCCAAGTTATTATTGTATTAATATAATTAATTTTAAGTCACGATAGCCGAGTTGTTGGGTGGTCGGAATTTCGAGTCGAAAGACCCGAGTTTGATCCCAAGGTGGCAGTACCAATGAGTTTTTCAAAAACTAAAGTACGAATTTCATCGTTGGCTTGGACATAAAGACGGCGACGGGCCCACCACCTGTCACGTTGTCCCGAAAATATCTTCGGTGGAAGGTGGGTCAAAGGGACTTAATTGTCTAGACTTGACCTCTGGCTACCCCTGTATTGGGAATTGCGTAAAGATATTTTTTTTTATTTATTTATAATTTTAAATACCAAACAAATGTTAACATAATTAATTTTGCACGAAGAATCAATAAATATCCCCTTTTCATTTTATTTCAGGAACATTTATCGACAAAGTGATAAAAGATTTTCATGTTTTAAGTGACCAAAAAAACTTATAAAGGCTTATAATTTTACCATTATTGATCAAATTTTCAAATGCTGGAAAATGCTAAGTTTTTAATTAAGAATATTTCACAAATACAAAAACCGAGTAAAATGAAAACAAAGCTTCTTAGAGTACTGAATTGTTACTAGGCGTAATATAATACAACAAGTCATAAATTACTAATACATACATTCAATCAACACCATCTTGATGCTTGGCATTCCGCCATAGTGCCTTTTTCCGTGGTTCTTTTTTTCTGCCACACACTTGCATTTTATGGAATATGCGTCTTTAGGGACCTAAAAGAAAAGAGCCTATACGTTTCTCAAAGGCCGGCAACGCATCTGCTATTCTTCCGGTTGTGCAGATGTTCATGGGCGGCGGTAATCACTAACCATCACGTGAGCCACCTGCTCGTTTGCCTTATTTTATAAAAAAATACACCAATGTTTTCTGTTTTAGTAAACCCAAGTGATGTGTACTGTTATCACACAGAAGGAAGGTTAAAGACGTGGCTTTCAAATTAATATTATATTGAAAATTATGAACAAGAACCTCTTTTATAATCATGCATTTTTCCCATTACTGGGGTAGACAGAAAGTCAATTAAGTCCAACTTCACTACTTACTTGAAACAAATTTCAGAAGGTGATTCTAGCACCGTCTTAGTGTTCAAGCCAACGGTACAATATACTTACATAGATACATATTCATATATTTATAGAAATATCCATGACTCTAGCACAAACATTTATATTTGTCCCTTACGTTATTCGAACAAAAGCATGCGTGATTATTAAGCTTCACTTAAAATTGATATACCCGTTCATACTCTTACGTCGATCATTTCTTCTTAAATATCGATAGAACTTAATCGATATTATTTTTACTTAGCAATCCCTAAAATAAAGTAGGTTGGTGACCTCTCGATGGCTAATAATATCAGAGTTGCTACACCAAAATCCCCTGATTTGCAATATACAGAATGATTTCTAAAGTCACGATTGCCGAATGGCTGGGTGAGCGGAGCTCGAATCAAGATATCCGAGTTCTACCTGCAGGTGTTAGCCTTGTACCAATGTTTTTTTTTAAATATTTGTGGTTTATATCGTATCCTTAGACACAAAGACGGCGACAGGCTCGTCACTTGACACGTTATCCCAACCATTCGGTGGAAGGTGAGTTGAATGCAATTAATTGTCTAGATCTCTGTTTACTCTGACTACTAGCGACACGCCTGTCCACATCTATATCACATCTTCCATCCCGGCTATAAGCACTGCCCAAGTACACAATCTCATTCACATGTTCTAGACATTCCTTATTTACTCATATTTCACACTTCGTTCTTTCTTCGTGCCTTTCAAATACCAGAACCTTAGTTTTATTAGCATTCAAACGGACACCTTTATTTTCACATTCGTCTTTCATACACGTGACTATGCCTGTAGTTCTGCCTCGGACGGTGCAGAAAGCACTGCGTCATTGGTATACAGCAGACAATTTACTTTTATGTCACCCAATTTCACACCCAAACAATTATCTTTCAGCTTTTGTAAACAGCTGTTGAGGTACAGTATGAACAGCCAAGAGTATATACTACAACCCTGTTTTACGCCCATTTGGACGTTAAACATGCGTCACAGGTGACGTTAAACATGCCCTACCCGCACACAGGCTTTGCAGTCACAATAGAGCGACTGCACAGCCCTTAGCAGCGGGCCATCCACTCCACACCCCGGCAACAGTTCCTACATTTTCTTCCGTACAACCTTATCTAATGCCTTCTCAAGATCTACGAAAGCACAGATAATCCTCTGGTTAGAAGCCAGAAGCATTTCCGTGATCATACGGAGAGAAAACACTTAATCCATATATACTCTTCCAGTCTAAATCCGCATTGTGCCTCTCATAAAAATCTTTCTGATTTCTCTCGCATCTTACGCGTAAAAACCTTCGTGTAAACTTTACTTGCTAAACTGGTCAAGCTGATCGCCCGATAGCACGCGCAGTCAAAATGTGAACCTTTACCTTTATATAAAGGCACAATGACTGCGGATCGCCAATCATACAGGAAATCCCCCGTCCACCGGCACAAATTGCACATAAGATGAAAGCTGTCCCAGGCGCGAGGCCCACCATACTTGATTATTTCAGCAGTAACTCTATCTAATTCCAAAGCCTTACCACATTTCAAACTTCGAATCGCACATTCAATCTCTTTCATACTGATTACCTCAGCGTCATCGAAGTCCGGGTCTAGTGTACCAATTACGGCGTCACCCTCGGATACTTTAAGATTATCGCACGCATACATTTCTCTATAAAACTCACTCCATCGCTGCATGACGTCAGATTTTTTTAAAGTAGGACGTCATTAGTTCGCGGAAGCACTTTATTCATTCTTAAGACTTACGCGCCACTACAAGCCCTTCCAATCTCTTTCCAGAAGATCTTGGAGTTCTCCTTAAAGTTGCGCGACAATCTTTCGTCCGCTTCCATTTTACACCTTTCATACACTCCCTCAATCAATGCCTTCGAGTAGGCCTTCTGCAGTTTATATCTTTCTTTCATCTTCTCTCTCATATCCTTATCATTTCTAGAGGCTAAGTAGTCTAGCCAAGCTTTCTTCTTCTTATTTACTGCTTCTTTTACTTCGTTATTCCACCATGCATCACCTTTTTTACTACTACCTCTTTTCACAGTTCCACACACGTCTTCCGTTGCACTATCCATTCCATCCCAAAGGCTTTGCCATATTTCTTCCACACATTCTTTCCTGACATCGATGATGTCAAGCTTTTCGGCTACCCTGGCTTGATATTTATCCTTAGTGTCCGCTTCCGGAAGTTTCCAACTTCGGATGTTACCGACCGTTTATGGTTATGGTATCGCCGTCCGGTGGCGACAACCCGCGAACAGACCCGTAAATCTAGTAATCACTAGATAGTGATCCGTTCCCAGGTCAGCACCCCTGAACACTCGCGTATCCATCACCTGTTTTTGCAGTCGGTCATCCACCAGGAATAAATCGATCATTCTTCTCTCATTCTCTTTTTCTCTAACGTACATATGGATCTCAATCTTCTTGTGATCAAACATAGTGTTTGATCACAAGAAGATTGAAGAAGAAGTTGGTCACATGAAGACCCTTTTCCTTGCATACAGCCAGTATAAGCTTGCCAGCATCGTTAACTCTTTTATCACCAAACATTCCCAACACCGATTCGTACCCGGGCCGAGCGGTACCAATCCATCCATTCATATCAAGACATATAACAATTATATCGTTTCTTCTAACGAAATCTAGAACTTATCTTACATTCTCCCAAAACTTCTCTAGATCAGCCCTGAATGACGAAGCTACCGGCGCATAAACAGCCAAAAGGAATAACTTCGATAGTCGCAATTTAAAGCAAACCCAGAGAAGTCTTGAGTTTACAACCTTATATTCAGTCATAACATCGACCAACCGAGACAGCAAAACCCCCACTCCCTAGCAGGCACTCTCGCTCTCTGGGACTCCGGAACATACAGCTAACGCCCCGTCAGGGAGCTCTTCAGTACCACTGCCCTTTCGTTTGGTCTCCGACAAACCCACGACATCTAATTCTCTTACTTTCATTATTTCGATCAACTCATTCGTCTCATCTCTCATGCCTCCTCTTACATTCCACGGGCCAACTCTGCACTCTGTCCTCCACCTTCCGCCATCTCG
Organism: Sericinus montela; assembly: GCA_029286605.1. NCBI lineage: Eukaryota > Metazoa > Arthropoda > Insecta > Lepidoptera > Papilionidae > Sericinus > Sericinus montela. Next base: position 4,626,086 of record JAGSMR010000072.1, read on the forward strand.
AGCTGTGTGTGACGGGTGGCGGTCCCCAACGCCGCTTTGCGCGCTGCATTCCATACCAACGGGGACGAACTGGTGTGCGTCGCCTTGGGGGGACGCCCTAACCCTGAATTGCATGGGTGCGCCCATTCATGTGTAGAATTGCAGCCCTGAAAAGGGCTGGCAGGGGTCGCGACGGGCAATGACTCCCATGCTTTATTGTTAACACCTTATTTGAAAAAAAAAAAAATGTAACAATAGGCAGACTTAACGCCATATGACATTCTCTACTACTCAACCTTAGTTGATGAGGAAAAATTATGATCCTCCATATTTATATAATTGTGTGTGTCTATTCTAGATAATTAAGTCCCTTTGACTCACCTTCCACCAAAGATATTTTCGGGACAACGTGATAGGTGGTGAGCTCGTCGCCGTTTTTATGTCAAAGCCAATGATATAATTTGTACATAAGCAGTCCCCCACATGGTAGTGTTTCTAAATAAAATCTATCAGATATCTACAAACCATCCGACAAATACAGTCATGGTTTTTAATGAACTCTTTACATTTTTTCCAAAATAAATGATCACGTTTTTCACATTATAGTTAATATCACTCCTAAACTTCCATCACTAATATTTTTTTCAGATATCATCAACATCTTGATATAGAAACTGCCAAAATACAAGGATAAAAATAACTAAACAATAAAATTCATTTACAAATATTTTCTATTTCTAAAATTCAACAAAATATGCTTATACTACATAACATTATTTCATTTCCTACACTTTTATTGTAGATGCCTCTTGTATTTCCTTCTGCTTGTGTGTTCCATCACAAAAGGGTCTATTTTTCGTCTGTTTACAATTACAAAGCCAATAGTCCTTAGTTTTCTCAACAGTAAATCTGATAGGCCTGGAAAAATAATAAGGTAATACGTAAAATAACATACAAGTACATTACAACCAGTAAATATCTATGATTCGACATAGATCAAACCCATTGGCAGAATTCTCAGGCTGGTTGCAGACCCTAGCTTTCATTCCCCACCAGTGTATTAGTTAATCTCTGAGTATCTCAGTATGTTATTTTTTTATAGCAATAATAGTAGATTGGTGATCAGATAAAACTAAATTGTTTGAATCAGAGAAATATACATGTCTACACCTCTTATCTCAAATTTATCTATCTATCAGCTTTCATTGTTGGTTTAGTTTATTATTCAAGAGTACAAAACAAATAAAAATCTGCTAGACAATGGAGATATGTAAGAGTACAAATTAATAAAAATATATAACATTAACAAAAGTAACATAAATTACAATAATATTTTAAAAATTAGTTTAGGTGAAAGAAACATTAGATCAATAGTGTATTCGGCTAAACTTTACAATATGGATCAAACTTTGTAAAATTTTAATACAAACCTTTGAGTGATTTTTAGATATATATCCCTATGAGTACCGTCACATAATGGTTGTGATTTGGAGCGGCCGCACAAACACCATTGATAAGTCTTCCCTGCTTCGAGAGTTAACTTAAAGGGTTTTCTGTCATATACTACTCCATTTTGTTTTTGATTAGGAGCGGAGTATACTGAATTTAGTGGATTTTTTGGTATTTCCGGCTTCGGACCTTTAGTTACATAGTTTGCCTGTCAGAATGAAATTTTTATAAAATTTTCACATATTGTTTAAGAATCTAAATATAATATTTACCTGTGTAATTTTACTAACCGATCGCAAGGTGTTAATGATTAATCCCTGAATATTTCTTTTTGCAAACATACTTGAATTAGCAAACATATTCTATATATAAAATTACAATGACTTTTTTAACTAATATTTTTATCATTCCATATCCTTATTATGAGGTTAGTCAGCATGAATTGTGGGTAAGTTCAAGGACGGTTGACAGTTGAACAAAGATTTGAATTTACTAAAGTAGAACGGATTAGAAAATTAAAAATATATGGATAACAGGAATAGGAATAATATGAAATTTGTCCAAGGATTGGACCGTAGTGATTATACTTTGGATTTGACGCTGTCAAATTATTGACATATGTTCAAGTTTGCAAACAGTATAAAAAAGTAAAAATGTTACTACGTTTGTACGAACTCTGTTGCATTTGATCACAGATAAGTAGAATTTCTCTTTGGTCGAACTCTGAAGAAAGAGAAACCTTGTTGTTGTGTAGTTTTTATCTAAACTATGAACAGAATAAACTGATTTCTTGTTACAAATCTTATAGTTAATCTTGATTAAATGATAGAAACAACATTTTATCAAATTAAAAATTTTTATGTCCATGCAAAATAAAATTTACAGATTGATTAATATAAAATTAAGAAGAAAAAAATATCTTCACGCGATTGCTAATACTGGGGTAGGCATTTAAATACTTTCGACCCACCATCTACCGTACACATTTTTTGGGGTACGCGAGAGTCGGTGAGGCCACCACCGTCTTTATGTCAAAGCTAACGATATAAATCTTACATAAGGTTTTTGAAAAAACCCATCGGTACGAGCCTGCCACCTGGCGATCGAACCACACTCGAACCTCTTTGTTTCAAATTCCGATCACTAAACCATTCTGCTATCGCGACTATTATTAATTAATACAAATGTGATATTACTTTCTTTTATAAACATGATTGTATTTTTATGTGGGAAAATAAAACAACTATTATGGCTGCAATGTTTATGTTTCACAGAGTGTAAAATGATCTGCTTTTCACAAAATTAAACAGTTATTATCTCGTCTCCCAGTAAACACGTCATGATAGGTAACTATTATTCATTAATACATACGGGATATTACTGATTTTCTTTTTATGGGGACTATGCGGGAAAATAAAAATTCTATGTTTAAGTTTCATAGAGTTTAAAATGATCTGCTTTTCACAGAATTAAATAATTATTATCTCATCTCATAGTAAAAATTATGTTTGTTTATGATTAAAAATTGTCCAGTGTACTTTTAGGTGATTTAGTTCACGGTACTTTATTTGGGTAGATTTTGGAAACCTCTTTTATGACACCGATCCCTTCTGCGTTTTTCAAAATTTTTTTATGAGCTATTTCTACCAAATTATGAAATTGACATTTGACAATGAAATTGACATTTTTAATTTGGTTGTTTCTATTTTCAGTTTCACATGTTTTGCATTTTGCATTCGTTATCATATGATTGTTTCCACTTTCAGTCTTTTCACATAAACACGTTATAATTTTAGTTTAGAATATCAAGTAGTTTATTTAAATTATTTTTAAAATAAAAGATGAAACAATTTTTATTAAGTAATGTCTAGAATTAGGGGAATTGAAGCCAAAGTGCTAAAAGATGTGTATCAAAATAAAAAATCTCGTAAAAATGCGTGCAATGTAAAGAAAAATGAAAACGAGCAACAGTCTGTTAACAAAGATGACGCGGATAGTAAGTATTAACCTATCTTGAATTGAACACCGACATTTTAGGTATACTTTGGGATTGGGATGTAATGAAGAACATTATTGGAATGACATCATCTACACGTGGTTCAGTAAGCTAGGGGGCTGTGCAGGTGGTAGGCAATTAAGAAAGGCTTGATTATCAATGTAAGCAGTATGTATATTAATTATCTAAATCTGAGATATATCTGTATATACAGCTGTTGACTGTTCAACAGCATATTTAGTACCAGAGCAATGTCCTCAGTAAACCCACTAGTCCAGTAAGGTGAGGGTAACCTATGTATGCATATCAATATATGTCATGTGATTTGTATCTGTTAGATGTTTCAAATGACAATGTGGCAATATTTCATTTATGTTCAAACTTTGTCTAATGATACTTAGTCCTCTCACACATTGTTTCAACCTAAATTGCTTGTAATGTAATAAGAAACTACTATATTGGTAATGTAATAAGAAACATAATATCTTAAGGAATACATGAGCTGCTGGAGAAGTTACCAGCCTTGGATAAAATATTTGAAGTCCACCGCAAGATTGGTGAAGGCACATTCAGCTCAGTGTACTTGGGCTCCTTGCGGCGGCATGCATCACTACCTGCAGCTGAGCGACGTTGGTTTGCCATCAAGCACCTTGTGCCTATAGCACACCCAGCTAGGATCGAGCATGAGCTGAGATGTCTGCAGGATATGGGGTATTTGTAACTGATAGTCTCTTTATCTAATAAATAATATCTTTAAAAAATTGTGTCTGCTAACCCTTGCACTAATTATAAATTACCCACACTAAAATTGGAAATTGTTTTTTATTTCTATTCAATTATTTTACCTTTCAGTGGGATAAACAATGTGATAGGTGTGGAGCTCTGTCTACGGCATTTTGATACCATTGTGTTTATTATGCCTTATATACCACACAAAAAGTTTTCAGTAAGTTATCCTGCTTTTTACATTTATATCATTATCAAAACTTCCTAATGAAATGTGTTATTTATAGTGAAGAAGATTTATAATTGAATAAGTAATAAAACAAAGAATGGTATGGATATAAATTTTCATATTTGGATATTAGATTATCAGTTCAGGTTGTAAAAGTCCACTGCTGATCATAGGTCTACCCCTAAGATTGGCACAGAGAATGGTCCTGATTCATCTGCATCCCTAAATCTCCAGGAACATTGTTGACATTGATGTCTCCTACACTGTGTTTATATGTACCAGGTTGCCATTTCTTTGTGTATTAATTTAATCATAACATTAAATTAATACAAGTAGAGGCTTTCAAGTAGAGGCTTGGACTGTGAGGTGGTTATAAGAATATTATTTAATCAAAGATCATATCTTTTAAAATTTTATAAATAAAAATAAATATAAATATCTGCTTGCAATTCCCAATACAGGGGTAGACAGAGGTCAGGACAGAGACACCTTCAACCGAAGATTTTTTCAGGCCAACATGACAGGTTGAGAGCTGGTCACCGTCTTTATGTGCAATCCAACAACATATGTTTTTGAAAGACCTATTGGTCAACATACAAGCCTGCCATTTGGGTATTGACCTTGGGTTTCTTGACTCTAGATTCCGATCACCCAACCTCTCGTCTATCACGAATTTATATTTAAAAATTTTGAATGTCTTAATGTTTGGCTTTATAAATCTTTGTCATTAGAGTAGAAGACATTCACCTCTTTTTGTTTGATGGTCTCTGACCATTATACACAGTTCCACATCTAATTTTGCTACTATCAGGAATATGTTGGTGAAATGGACGCAGATGAGTTGCGGCGGTACATGCGAGCATTGTTGGTCGCGCTGCGCCATGTGCACTCATTCGGAGTCATCCATCGTGACGTGAAGCCGAGTAACTTCCTCTACGATCGTGAGAATAGGAGGTTAGAACATGAACTTGTTGAATACTTAATTACTATAGTCTTCCATTCACATTCCTGGAAAAGCAAGTAAACGTTGAAAAAAACCAAAGTCTAGTCAGTCTGCCCAAGTCAAGGTTGAAGAGAGGCAATTGTACTTACTTATCATCCCTGATTGTGTAGTTACAGAGTATAAATTGTCAAGTGTCGCAATCTTTACATACCTTTATATTTCTTGTTTGTATGTACACATGTATGTGGAAGTACACTTGACTGGGAAACTGAGTAATTTGCTAATATGATCTTCAAAAGTGTGTGTAGGCGAAAGTCAAGTAGGCAAGTACAGTAGCGTGTTGCGTTGTGTGCAGGTACCTGCTGGTGGATTTCGGACTGGCGCAGCGCGTGTGCGAGGAGCCCGCGCCCCCCGCACCCCCCACCCCCGCAGCCCCCGCCGCCCCTAGTGCCCCCGCTGCCCCCGCCGCCCCCGCCATCCCCGCTGCCCGCGCCGCCCCCGCTGCCCCCGCACTCTCCAACTCTAGCAAGCGGACGAGAGAACAACTTGAGGTACATGTTGTATATTTACATATTCCCCACTTATACCTTTCACAACAAAAAATATGAAAATTCATTAGACAAAATGATGTTTCTGATCTCGCCCACAGGTGCCAAGCATTTTTTAAACATAAATGGTATCTTTCGGTTAAACCTCTATAATAATTAATCAATATTCAACTGTCATATTTTATTAAAATCCATTCAGTCATATAGTAGAATAGCAAACATCATGAAAATTTTCAGTTGTAACATAAGAATTATTTGTTTCAGGATGATTCTTCACCAGGTGCGAAGAGAATGGCCCTAGATCTCACTGTAGGTCCAAAAAAAGTGAATAACGGAGCTCCGGTTCCCAAGAGACTGACGTGTCCGCCGAAAGTTCAAATACCAAAAGCTGTTGCAGTAATGGTTAGTGCATTAGAAATATAGCAGTAATCTAATAAATTTTGCTCAAAATTTATATATAAACTATATGATAATTCCTATTAAAACAATGTTCAGTTAAATGTGTACATACATATAGGTGTCATTTCCACGGTTCTCCGTTTGTTTCGGAGTTCTTCTATATGAAATAAATTTTTTTTGTTGAATTTAATCGAACTTCCTTTACTCGAAAATGTTCACAATACAGGATCAAATTTTATTTTTAACTATCCAACCTATTTTTCCCAAATCTTTAATCGCTTTTTCCACTACGCACTCGCTTGTTTAGAAGTTTGGTGGTACTTGCAGGAGGGCGCGTGCGCGTGCGCGGGCGTGCGCGGCGTGTGCGCGGGCGGCGGGGGCAGGCGGGGGCAGGCGGGGGCAGGCGGGGGCAGGCGGGGGCAGGCGGGGGCGCGCGCCCGCCGCCCGCGCGCCGCGCGCCGGCACGCAGGGCTTCCGGCCGCCCGAGGTGCTGCTCAAGTGGCCGCGCCAGAGCGCCGCCGTCGACCTGTGGGCGGCCGGCGTCGTGCTCGCCACCGTGCTCGCCAACAGGTGCGCACTGCTGCACCGCACTGCACCGCACTGCACCGCACTGCACCGCACTGCACTGCACTGCACTGCACTGCACTGCACTGCACTGCACTGCACTGCACTGCACTGCACTGCACCGCACTGCACTGCACTGCACCGCACTGCACTGCACTGCACTGCACTGCACTGCACCGCACTGCACTGCACTGCATAATGTGCGGTCGGTGCACACGTGAACAATGAACACTTGTGCGCAGGTACCCGTTCTTCCGCGCGGCGGACGACCTGTCGGCGCTGGCCGAGCTCGCTGACCTGCTGGGCACCGACGCCGTGCAGCGCACCGCCGAGGCTCTGGGTGAGCGCCCCTTCTTAAATAATTAATAAAGATCTTCAAGAAATTCCCAATACAGGGGTAGACAAAGGTCGAGTCTAGACAATTAAGTCCTTTCGACCCACCTTCCACCGAAGATATTTTCGGGACAACGTGACCGGTGGTGAGCCGTCGCCGCCTTTATGTCCAAGCCAACGATGTAATTCGTACATAAGTTTTTTTGAAAAACTCATTGGTACTGCCACCTGGGGATCGAACTCGGGTCTCTCGACTCGAAATTCCATCCACCCAATCACACGGCTATCGTGACTTTTCTTAGTTATGGGATACCAATCCGGTCTTGTTTTCATTCACTTTGCCGGGTCTCACTAGACATCATCAATCTATCCGGAATAACGTTAACTTTTTCTTTTAACTAAGTCCCTTAATGAAGTGTAAAAAAAACGATACATATAAATCAACTTACTATGGAAACTAATAAAAATTGGTTTTGTCGCCTTCTTGCATTAGGGAGGCGAGTGCTGACGTCCACGAGGAGGCCGGGTCTCTGCCTGCGGAAGCTCAGCGTCCGGCTGCGAGCAGCCGCCGCACCCCCCGCGCCCCCCGCGGCCGCCCCCTGCGCCCGCTGCCGCCTGCCGCGCGCCGCCTGCCTGTGCCCGGAGCCCTCAGTGCCGGTGCGTACACTGTGCCGGCTGCGAGCGGCCGCCGCACCCCCCGCGCCCCCCGCGGCCGCCCCCTGCGCCCGCTGCCGCCTGCCGCGCGCGCCGCCTGCCGCGCGCGCCGCCTGCCTGTGCCCAGGCCCTCAGTGCCGGTGCGTACACTGTGCCGGCTGCGAGCGGCCGCCGCACCCCCCGCGCCCCCCGCGGCCGCCCCTGCGCCCGCTGCCGCCTGCCGCGCCGCCTGCCGCGCGCCGCCTGCCTGTGCCCGGAGCCCCAGTGCCGGTGCGTACACTGTGCCGGCTGCGAGCAGCCGCCGCACCCCGCGCCCCCGCGGCCGCCCCTGCGCCCGCTGCCGCCTGCCGCGCGCCGCCTGCCGCGCGCCGCCTGCCTGTGCCTGGAGCCCCAGTGCCGGTGCGTACACTGTGCCGGCTGCGAGCGGCCGCCGCACCCCCCGCGCCCCCCGCGGCCGCCCCCTGCGCCCGCTGCCGCCTGCCGCGCGCCGCCTGCCTGTGCCCGGAGCCCTCAGTGCCGGTGCGTACACTGTGCCGGCTGCGAGCGGGCGCCGCACCCCCGCGCCCCCGCGGCCGCCCCTGCGCCCGCTGCCGCCTGCCGCGCCGCCTGCCGCGCCGCCTGCCGCGCGCCGCCTGCCTGTGCCCGGAGCCCCAGTGCCGGTGCGTACACTGTGCCGGCTGCGAGCGGCCGCCGCACCCCCCGCGCCCCCCGCGGCCGCCCCCTGCGCCCGCTGCCGCCTGCCGCGCGCCGCCTGCCGCGCCGCCTGCCGCGCCGCCTGCCGCGCGCCGCCTGCCTGTGCCCGGAGCCCTCAGTGCCGGTGTGCGTACACTGTGCCGGCTGCGAGCGGCCGCCGCACCCCTGCGCCCCCGCGGCCGCCCCTGCGCCCGCTGCCGCCTGCCGCGCCGCCTGCCGCGCGCCGCCTGCCCGTGCCCGGAGCCCTCAGTGCCGGTGCGTACACTGTGCCGGCTGCGAGCGGCCGCCGCACCCCCCGCGCCCCCCGCGGCCGCCCCCTGCGCCCGCTGCCGCCTGCCGCGCGCCGCCTGCCTGTGCCCGGAGCCCTCAGTGCCGGTGCGTACACACTGTGCCGGCTGCGAGCGGGCGCCGCACCCCCGCGCCCCCGCGGCCGCCCCTGCGCCGCTGCCGCCTGCCGCGCGCCGCCGCCTGCCGCGCCGCCTGCCGCGCGCCGCCTGCCTGTGCCGGAGCCCTCAGTGCCGGTGCGTACACACTGTGCCGGCTGCGAGGCGGCCGCCGCACCCCTGCGCCCCCGCGGCCGCCCCCTGCGCCCGCTGCCGCCTGCCGCGCGCCGCCTGCCTGTGCCCGGAGCCCTCAGTGCCGGTGCGTACACTGTGCCGGCTGCGAGCGGCCGCCGCACCCCCGCGCCCCCGCAGCCGCCCCTGCGCCGCTGCCGCCTGCCGCGCCGCCTGCCGCGCGCCGCCTGCCTGTGCCCGGAGCCCTCAGTGCCGGTGCGTACTCTGTGCCGGCTGCGAGCGGCCGCTGCACCCCTGCGCCCCCGCGGCCGCCCCTGCGCCGCTGCCGCCTGCCGCGCGCCGCCTGCCTGTGCCCGGAGCCCCCAGTGCCGGTGCGTGCACTGTGCCGGCTGCGAGCGGCCGCCGCACCCCTGCGCCCCTGCGGCCGCCCCTGCGCCCGCTGCCGCCTGCCGCGCCGCCTGCCTGTGCCCGGAGCCCTCAGTGCCGGTGCGTACACCGTGCCGGCTGCGAGCGGCCGCCGCACCCCCGCGCCCCCGCGGCTGCCCCTGCGCCCGCTGCCTGCCGCGCGCCGCCCGCCTGTGCCCGGAGCCCTCAGTGCCGGTGCGTACACTGTGCCGGCTGCGAGCGGCCGCCGCACCCCCGCGCCCCCGCGGCCGCCCCTGCGCCCGCTGCCGCCTGCCGCGCCGCCTGCCGCGCGCGCCGCCTGCCTGTGCCCGGAGCCCCCAGTGCCGGTGCGTACACACTGTGCCGGCTGCGAGCGGCCGCCGCACCCCCGCGCCCCCGCGGCCGCCCCTGCGCCCGCTGCCGCCTGCCGCGCCGCCTGCCGCGCGCCGCCCGCCTGTGCCCGGAGCCCCCAGTGCCGGTGTGCGTACACTGTGCCGGCTGCGAGCAGCCGCCGCACCCCTGCGCCCCTGCGGCCGCCCCTGCGCCCGCTGCCGCCCGCCGCGCGCCGCCTGCCTGTGCCCGGAGCCCCCAGTGCCGGTGCGTACACTGTGCCGGCTGCGAGCGGCCGCCGCACCCCTGCGCCCCTGCGGCCGCCCCTGCGCCCGCTGCCGCCTGCCGCGCGCCGCCTGCCTGTGCCCGGAGCCCTCAGTGCCGGTGCGTACACTGTGCCGGCTGCGAGCGGCCGCCGCACCCCCCGCGCCCCCGCGGCTGCCCCTGCGCCCGCTGCCGCCTGCCGCGCCGCCTGCCGCGCGCGCCGCCTGCCTGTGCCCGGAGCCCCCAGTGCCGGTGTGCGTACACTGTGCCGGCTGCGAGCGGCCGCCGCACCCCCGCGCCCCCGCGGCCGCCCCTGCGCCCGCTGCCGCCCGCCGCGCGCCGCCTGCCGCGCCGCCTGCCGCGCGCCGCCTGCCGCGCGCCGCCTGCCTGTGCCCGGAGCCCCCAGTGCCGGTGCGTACACTGTGCCGGCTGCGAGCGGCCGCCGCACCCCCCGCGCCCCCCGCGGCCGCCCCCTGCGCCCGCTGCCGCCTGCCGCGCGCCGCCTGCCTGTGCCCGGAGCCCTCAGTGCCGGTGCGTACACTGTGCCGGCTGCGAGCGGCCGCCGCACCCCCCGCGCCCCCCGCGGCCGCCCCTGCGCCCGCTGCCGCCTGCCGCGCGCCGCCGCCTGCCGCGCGCGCCGCCTGCCTGTGCCCGGAGCCCCCAGTGCCGGTGCGTACACTGTGCTGGCTGCGAGCGGCCGCTGCACCCCTGCGCCCCTGCGGCCGCCCCTGCGCCCGCTGCCGCCTGCCGCGCGCCGCCTGCCGCGCGCCGCCCGCCTGTGCCCGGAGCCCCCAGTGCCGGTGCGTACACTGTGCCGGCTGCGAGCGGCCGCCGCACCCCTGCGCCCCCGCGGCCGCCCCTGCGCCTGCTGCCGCCTGCCGCGCGCGCCGCCTGCCTGTGCCCGGAGCCCCCAGTGCCGGTGCGTACACTGTGCCGGCTGCGAGCGGCCGCCGCACCCCCGCGCCCCCGCGGCCGCCCCTGCGCCCGCTGCCGCCTGCCGCGCCGCCTGCCGCGCGCGCCGCCTGCCGCGCCGCCTGCCTGTGCCCGGAGCCCTCAGTGCCGGTGCGTACACTGTGCCGGCTGCGAGCGGCCGCTGCACCCCTGCGCCCCCGCGGCCGCCCCTGCGCCTGCTGCCGCCTGCCGCGCCGCCTGCCGCGCGCCGCCTGCCGCGCGCCGCCTGCCTGTGCCCGGAGCCCTCAGTGCCGGTGCGTACACTGTGCCGGCTGCGAGCGGCCGCCGCACCCGCTGATTGACAGTGCTCTTTAATCCGTAGCTCAATGTGCCCGTAATCTTCGTATTCCTTAAAAAGGTTTTGTCAGACATGTTTTATTTCTGAAAAAATACTGTTTATTTTTGCCAATGAGCTTAAGAAGTTTACACACTCGTTTTATGAATTCACTAATTTAAGAAAATTGTATTTTAGATTTTCAATTTTAAATATTTGCGTTAATTGATGAAAAAATATGAAGATCCAACTAAGTATTTTTTGCGACCATATGACCATCTAGACGGTCGCGCAATCCGAGATTTATTATCGACAAAAATGTCGATAAAAGTGTTTTATTGTCGATAAAAATGTCGATAAAAGTGTTTTATTGTCGATAAAAATGTCGATAAAAGTGTTTTATTGTCGATAAAAATGTCGATAAAAGTGTTTTATTGTCGATAAAAATGTCGATAAAAGTGTTTTATTGTCGATAAAAATGTCGATAAAAGTGTTTTATTGTCGATAAAAATGTCGATAAAAGTGTTTTATTATCGACAAAAATGTCGATAAAAGTGTTTTATTGTCGATAAAAATCTGCTATTCTAAGAGTAAATTTGATTTTTAAAGAACTAATTATAAAAAAAAACTATTAATGAAAGAATTAATTATTGGAAGCAAGTATTTGTGATAATTTTATTGGTTTCCTACGTTGTCTCTGCTCAAATACGTTATGTATTCTTGTTTCTGATATTTTATAAATTCGATATCCTTTTGAGTAGTTTACTACGGAGATGCTATCTTAATTTTCATCAAACAAATGAGTTTTGCTTTTTCGTTTTATTTCCAAATAACATTGACAGTAAGAAATAACTTTTTTAAAATTATAAGATTTAAATATGCGTCGCTTAAGAGATGGACTTTTTCGAAAATGTCGAAATCGTCTGAGTCTGAAATTCTGAGGTTATAGATCAGGACATGTGCTGAGGGAAGGGTTGTTAACACTGAAGCTACCAACTTAGAAGAAGAAAATTGTTAAGAATTGGTGCTTGGAGAGCCGGCTGTGAAAGTATTAATCTCTATTGAGATTCTATGAATTACTAGCAATTTATTTACGCTTTCAGTCATTCTTACTTTACATTTCGTTTGAAATTTATGTTAAAACTATGATAATGAAATCACTATTGAAAGAGCTGAATGTAATAACGTTTATGTCAAAGTATGTCACAAGCTATTCTAATTCGTCATGATTTAATTCAGATGTTGATTTGGCATTTTTGTGATAATAGAAATTATTCAAATAGTTGTTTTTTTAGGCTTTTTTTCTTTGTTTTAAACGAGACAGCGCATTCGTAGAAACACTACACTTAATTTGCTGTCATGCAATTACCCTAATTGTAGAAACTTATTTATTTTATGTTTAGTAGGTTAATAGATACGCGCACAAAGTCGCTTCCACTCGTCTATTTGTAGTTTTGTTAATTATTAACACAGCTTTGCGTTTTCACACGGGGAGTTACATTTTTTTTTTCGCATTCAAAAGGGTTTAAAATAAATTTAAAACAAAGTAATGCCAGATGGGCCCATTACAGAAGCCCAGCGAGCCGCACGTTGAGTATAGCTGATCTAGATGATCACGCAATTCGAGCCAATAATATTGATTTGTTAAAAGAATGCTATACAAAGAGAAAATAATGATTTAAAAAAGGAATTAACTATTTGAAGTTAGAAATTACGTATATAATTTCAGTCTTTAAAAAAGGTTTTGTCAGACATGTTTTATTTCTGAAAAAATACTGTTTATTTTTGCCAATGAGCTTAAGAAGTTTACACACTCGTTTTATGAATTCACTAATTTAAGAAAATTGTATTTTAGATTTTCAATTTTAAATATTTGCGTTAATTGATGAAAAAATATGAAGATCCAACTAAGTATTTTTTGCGACCATATGACCATCTAGACGGTCGCGCAATCCGAGATTTATTATCGACAAAAATGTCGATAAAAGTGTTTTATTGTCGATAAAAATCTGCTATTCTAAGAGTAAATTTGATTTTTAAAGAACTAATTATAAAAAAAAACTATTAATGAAAGAATTAATTATTGGAAGCAAGTATTTGTGATAATTTTATTGGTTTCCTACGTTGTCTCTGCTCAAATACGTTATGTATTCTTGTTTCTGATATTTTATAAATTCGATATCCTTTTGAGTAGTTTACTACGGAGATGCTATCTTAATTTTCATCAAACAAATGAGTTTTGCTTTTTCGTTTTATTTCCAAATAACATTGACAGTAAGAAATAACTTTTTTAAAATTATAAGATTTAAATATGCGTCGCTTAAGAGATGGACTTTTTCGAAAATGTCGAAATCGTCTGAGTCTGAAATTCTGAGGTTATAGATCAGGACATGTGCTGAGGGAAGGGGAAAATTAGAAGAAGAAAATTGTTAAGAATTGGTGCTTGGAGAGCCGGCTGTGAAAGTATTAATCTCTATTGAGATTCTATGAATTACTAGCAATTTATTTACGCTTTCAGTCATTCTTACTTTACATTTCGTTTGAAATTTATGTTGAAACTATGATAATGAAATCACTATTGAAAGAGCTGAATGTAATAACGTTTATGTCAAAGTATGTCACAAGCTATTCTAGTTCTTCATGATTTAATTCAGATGTTGATTTGGCATTTTTGTGATAGATATATAATAGAAATTATTCAAATAGTTGTTTTTTTAGGCTTTTTTTTCTTTGTTTTAAACGAGACAGCGAATTCGTAGAAACACTACACTTAATTTGCTGTCATGCAATTACCCTAATTGTAGAAACTTATTTATTTTATATTTAGTAGGTTAATAGATACGCGCACAAAGTCGCTTCCACTCGTCTATTTGTAGTTTTTGTTAATTATTAACACAGCTTTGCGTTTTCACACGGGGAGTTACATTTTTTTTCGTAATGCGCGAGTAATTTATCGAAAATAAAATAGCAATACTTTCAAAGTTAAGGCACCATAACTAATATGAAACAACTTTGAAATCTGCTAATAATTTGTGACAAGGCAAAGGCAAGGCAAATTATAAAAACCTAATGTTTTCCATTATTAATTTCTCGTGAGAGAGTCGCCATGGTATGGCGGAAGAGGTGGATACATTTCCCACCTGTTAGTTATTTATTTAAACCTCTTATAAATGTTTTGGTGGAGATTGTGAACTCTTCCGCAAAAATTTATAACTCACTAACTATAGAAAACATTCTCTTGTCATTTCCATGACGCACTTGGCATCATTTTAACAAGAGCTTATGGCTTTACCTAAGAAAGATGAGCACATTTAAAAATAAACAATATTGGGCTTCAACAATTTTGAATTTTTTATAATACTAATGCAAATATTTCATGGTATATGAATGGCGCATAAAAATTCGTAAATGTTTAGATGTATGTTTGAAACTACATACTTTTTTATATCGGTGTTGTGTGAAAACGCAGGGCACGTCGACCTTTACTATTAGAATAATCGTTGATTAGTTATAGCGAGGATCTCAGTGATAAGGATTAAGTTGTGCGCCGAGTGCAAAGTAGTCAAGCCTGCCTTCATCTATAGGAATACACGGAAACAGATCGAGAATGTTACGAGTTATGTATTTGAATACATGTGTTTTAACTTTTGTGCTCTTTACAATTTTTTTTATAATGAATTATAACGCTATTTGCTAACACCTGACTGAATCACTGAAACATTTTAACTTGTACATACAACATAACGGTATTTGCAGGAGATAAGTCTCTCCAATAAGGAGGATTTGACGTTGTCAAACATCTCTCTGTAACCTTATTCTGAAGTTGTTTACAGGTGTCGTTATTTTGAGTTCAGGTTATCCACGATCTGTTTCCGGAGTAGGAAGGAACACTAAGCGTTCGAATTAAGTGCCTTGAATAAAACTGTGTTCATTACGGTGTTGTTTTGTTACCTCATTGTTGATGTTTGCTGAAATAAAGTAAGGTTATTAATCTGTCTATGACTTTTACTCCCGCCAACAAATAATATACACGACATACAATATTATTTTATCATCTGTTCAATCATTGTGGCAACGACGTCCACTTGGATTTGTCCGAGAAGTGTTTATTAAAGATTCTAAGTACTTTCATATTTTACTGTATCTCATAATTTGTTGGAGAAACAATAATACATATGGAAAATGCTAAGCTATGCCATCCATATACTCCTAAAAAAAAATAATATAAATATCTTCACGCAATTCCCAATACAGGGGAAGACAGAGGTCTAGTCTAGACAATTAAGTCCCTTTGGCCCACCTTCCACCGAAGATATTTTCGAGACGTGACAGGTTGTAAGCCCGTCGCCGACTTTATGAACAAGCCAACGATATAATTCGTACATAAGTTCTTGAAAAACCCATTGGTACGAGCCATGGTGCCACCTGGGGACCGAACTCGGGTCTCATGACTCGAATTTCCGACCACCCAACCACTCTGATATCGTGACTTGCATTATACTCTTAGCTCCATTTATATCACAAGATGTATATGAAGTGTTAATAAAAGATGGTAGACTCTTCTGCCTAGGAGTCGTCTCTGTCAGTAGCATACTCTTACTTATGTCTGTAGTTAAATAATAGTGTAACTATTTTTGTGCTCCGGTTTAAAAGGGTATCAATCACGAGCAATGTGGCATTGCATCTTTCTTTTTGGGTGTCACAAAGCATCTGTAACAGAGACAATGACGATTTGTATTTTTTGCTTGGACTCTGAAGGAGATAAGCTCACAATGTCATATTGTCCCAAATAATGGTGATTATTTTATTATATGAATCACGGTCAAAAGTACTAAATTATGTTAACCATAGCAATCCTAATTTTTGGAAAATCTTGAATATGTACCTTCCACCGAAGATATTTTCGGGACAACGTGACAGGTGGTGAGCCCGTCGCCGCCTTTATGTCCAAGCCAACGATGAAATTCGTACATAAGTTTTTGAAAAACTCATTGGTACTGCCACCTGGGGATCGAACTCGGGTCTCTCGACTCGAAATTGCGACCACCCAACAACTCGGCTATCGCTACTTTAAATAAAATTGTAATTTTCAATAAATTGT
Source organism: Sericinus montela (assembly GCA_029286605.1). Taxonomy (NCBI): domain Eukaryota; kingdom Metazoa; phylum Arthropoda; class Insecta; order Lepidoptera; family Papilionidae; genus Sericinus; species Sericinus montela. The sequence continues at coordinate 4,642,418 of JAGSMR010000072.1, forward strand.
CAGTATAATAAAATTGTAATTTTCAATAAATTGTCAGTATAATAAAAAATATCTTCACGCAATTCCCAATACAGGGGTAGACAGAGGTCAAGTCTAGACAATTAAGTCCCTTTGACCCACCTTCCACCGAAGATATTTTCGAGACAACGTGACAGGTGGTGAGCCTGTCGCCGCCTTTATGTCAAGCCAACGATGAAATTCGTACATAAGTTTTTGAAAAACTCATTGGTACTGCCACCTGGGTATCGAACTCGGGTCTCTCGACTCGAAATTCCGACCACCCAACAACTCGGCTATCGTGACTTTTTATGAAGATATTAAAATTTAAACATTAGTTTTGTTACTTTCACTTATTAAACCTTTGCATTGGGCAGTAGGAATAAAAGTGTAAACAAAAAATTTAAATTATTTTATTGTACAAATATAATTTACATAAGCAGTCTTCAAGAGGTAAAAAATTGTTGACAATATTGCTGTTGTATATTCACCGAGAGGACCGAGCCGAGAATTAACCACAGCTCAATTGTAACCGACAATTATACAAGTCATCCTATCTGGGCAACGTATTATACATATTTCTATCAAAATTATAGATTATGACCATAATTACATGTCAGTATAATAAAAAAAAATATCTTCACGCAATTCCCAATACAGGGGTAGACAGAGGTCAAGTCTAGACAATTAAGTCCCTTTGACCCACCTTCCACCGAAGATATTTTCGAGACAACGTGACAGGTGGTGAGCTCGTCGCCGCCTTTATGTCCAAGCCAACGATGAAATTCGTAAGGGATCGAACTCGGGTCTCTCGACTCGAAATTCCGACCACCCAACAACTCGGCTATCGCTACTTTAAATAAAATTGTAATTTTCATTATAATAAATTGTCAGTATAATAAAATTGTAATTTTATCTTGACATTTAATTTTTACTTTTAAGTACAATAAAAATATTCAGAGCAGTAATAATATGTTTCAAAATTCTGTAGACAAATTGAAAAATATAACATGAAGCCTAATGATTAACTTTTAACAATAAATGAAATAAACATTTCCATATAAAGTTAAGCACTAACATTACCACCGATCGCTAACAACACATATTTATTCATTTGAAGAATATAGTTGAAACTTTTACAAAATACAGTAATTTTAGTTTTATATATGTTTAAGTTTTATATGTATGTATATTTAGCAAAATTTAGGTTTAATAAAAAAATTATTTAAACATACTAAATCATGATACCTTATTTGTTACTATTAAGGATGCCATGGTTTGGCAGAGGTCGCGGGTTCGAATACCGCCCGTGTCAGTTGAAATTTTAAAAACATTTCTTCTCTTCAATTAAATATTAAGGATATTTTCAATATAACATTGATAACAAGAAGCCTTCAGAAGAAGTTTTTTAAATTTATAAATCTCTTATGAGGAGCTTAATTTCTCAGTTGCCATAGATGGTAATCATTCTAACAACATTGTCCAAGCCCTGTAAAATCTGTTGAAATATATCATGTGTCTGTAACACAATGGATATATTTGCAATAACAAACGTGAAATATCTATAAACTGAAAAATTCTAAACGCATTACAGTAATATATTAATTTAATGACTTTAAAAATAAAAAAATAAAACTGGATTACTTTTATAGAATACTATTGTTTTATTTGAAGCACTTTTCCCATTCTAGAAAAAACACAAAATTACACTGGTTTTCATTCAGAAAAAACTGTAATGATACTTAAATAGTCATGTCATTTCTTACTAGCAAAATTTTATGGTGCCAGCACCATCAAGTAGATGGTTTATTGCGGTTGTTGTAGTGGGGGTATTTTAGCCAAATCTACCAGTTCAAGTGATCAATGAGTTCAATTTGTATTCTATATCTCTCATTATTTGCATGCCACTTCAAATATACAAAAATTTCAATTTAGTAAGCAATAACATCATTGCTAAATCTATGACCTTTGTTTCATTATCTGTGCTATGTTTTCCAATATTATGTGTAGATAAACAAATATTGCAGTTTACGTAAAAACAAAAGTTATCATGCCTAACTATCAAAATAATTTAGTTACTAGCCTTTAGAGCCAAGTAAGTCGGCTTATTACACATCATTCTAAATTTAATGTAGAATTCAACCATTTCATTCGCATTTTACAACATACTATAAAAAAAAAATAACTCTCTGCCACACTTTCACTTAAGACTTATTAAACTAGTTCTTCCAGAAGTTGGGGTTCTGCTGCAACCTTCGCTCAAAGTTCTGATACCATGTATGCAGAGTATTGAGGGGGATATAGGATACACCAGGTGTTGGAGTCATCTGGTCTTGCGTTACGGAAAATGATGCCACAAAGTTGACTAGATTCTCTAACATTTTTTGGGCAAATGTCACATATTGATTTGCTTCCTCTGCCTGAAATATTTAAATAAATGTTAAATATACATTATTATATCTAAGTCACCAAGTCTTATAATGTAAGTCACAAGCAGGATTCTGTGTCTTCATCACTGGCTGATGGTAAAATACATTAAATACATTCTACACAGAGAAGTCTTTAAAATTAAAAACTTAACAAATTTGCCTTTGTGACGTTTGTAAACATTGGCATTGCTTTAAGCTATTTAGTAGTGCATTTACCTTCAAAGGTAAGAATTGTGGGTTCCAAGTAGGTAAGCATTTCATATGTTGAATATCAATGCTTGTACTCAAGTCATAAATGTTAATGTGTTAAATATTTATCTATGTAAGTATGTTGTATTGGCTAGAAGACTAAGACACACTGATGGGATATGCATGAAAATTCCCATGAAGAGAAAGAGAAAATAGGAATAAGGCTTTCTTTAATTGAGGTATACTTACAATATTAGATGTAAGCAATGCAACATTTGCCTCTGGTTCAATGGAGATGCCAATTTGAGCATAATTACAAATCTGTTGCTGACCAAACGCACTGCCAAATTTGTTCTCAGCTGAAACAATAGTTTGTTAATGCTTTATTTTTGCATGCAGCAATGTTGGGTATTTTGTTATTTTCTGATTATTCAACTATCATGTGCAGGATTGGACAGAAACCGCGACCTCCACCATACTGTGTGTGATATGCGGGCTTGGAAGATACTGCAGAGGTTGTGGCCATAAACTTGCCCATGTGAGTTGATTTTTAAAATTACTCATTTATTAAATAAATACTTTTATAGTTAATTTCCAACTTCATAACTTAAATGTACACTGTCACATGTGAGTATTTCTGTGTAATTCTTAACTCGTTATCTTATAAGAAAGGAAAAAACATTACAATGAAAACAAGTACTCAATAAGTAGTCACCACTTACCAGATAGCTCATGTAACTTTTTCAGGTTAGAGATCTTGAATATGGCTGATGGTTTTGTATTGGAGATGTGTCCTAAGAGCTGCCAGTTTGGTGGCGCCGCCGGGTCTGGCCAACTCCAATACACCATAGCCACGGTGCCCGCCGGCAGAGGCGTCACTCCTGTGAGAAATACTGCCGCATGGTTGATAGAGTCCGTATCAGGTATTGTTATAATAAAGGTTGACTCCGTTAGCGGCGTAAAGTCCGTTTGTACCTGCACAATTTCATAATCATGTAAACACAGGATAAATACGGTATGTATTACGTCATTTATAATACTAAATAAAGGTAATGTTTTAAAAAAATACCTCGGAAATGTATGGTATTAATTATTTTTTGATTTACTATAAACATTCAAAAACTGTTTTCAAAATACGTTTTCTAACCTCTAAATAAAACATTTCTTGGCAATTAAAACATTAAATGTACGAAAATTGCTTACCAATCGCCCCGATACTATTAAACCAAATACGTTGGACATGTTGTATGTTATATTATAATCTCAGATTAATGAAAGTAGTATTTTAATTTTTTGTAAACATAAAATGACAGCTGCTTAAAATAATAAACTTTTTCCACTTCATTCTAGAAAGAACCTGTCAAAGACAACAGATTCATCTCAGCTCAGACTAGAGCACAGAGTACATTATGTGCAGTATTTGTGCAATTTCATTTATTATTAAACCATATAAATGATGTTATACTTTTTTTTATTAAATTAAATGCTAAAATAGGCATAAATAAAGAAAAAAAAATATTTCAACTGATGCGTGTAGGACATGATGGCTCGGAGGTAAAAGTGCAAACATAAGTTTTGGAAAACTCGTTTGTTGAAATCAAATTCAAATTTCAAGTTTCGAATTCCGATCACTCAACCTGACTTGACATGTGGTATCGGCGTAAGAATATTGCCACTCCCTTTCTTCCCGTGGATGTCGTAAACGGGCGACTAAGGGAAACAGCCCTGAATATACTTATGGCAACCGAAAGATGGCGGGATAACCATCTCTAAAAATCATAATAATCAGACCGAAGATGGGCAGCAGCGTCTGAGGTGCGAGCCATGTAATTTCAATCATTATTACTTCTGGACAGACTCGACCATCGTCCTAGATTGGTTAAAAATTTCTTCCAGCAGTCTAAAACATTTACATTTGTTCGTTTCTACATTTGTTCATAACAGAATGGGGGAAATTCAAGAAAGTACTGCTGGTAATATGTGGAGTTACGTACCGTCGAAGGAGAACCCTGGAGACCTGGTTTTTCGTGGGGTAAAAGCTGAATTCCTCATACATTCCGATATATGGTGGTCTAGGCCAAGCTTTTTACATAAAACCGAAAAACAATTTCCAACCCATCCACACTCAAACATAAAGTCACAAAGAAACATCGTTAAATTTAATAACAATACACAATGCGAATAAAAATACAAATATACTTTCTAAATTAATGCACAAAACCTCAAATTATTTGAGGTTAATCAGAATAGTTGCTTTTCTAAATAAATTCATCCACAATTGTAAAAATCATAATAAAAAATCTTTATTAGAACTTCAAAATTCGGAAAATTGCATACTCTACATAGAACAATAAGAGATGTTCCCTGAAGAGCATAAATTAATAAAATCAGGACAATTCTGACACAAGCGTAATAAATTGACCTCATTTACGCCATTTATAGATGATAAAAACGTGGTGAACATCTTAATATCACCTTATTCCTACGATGGTAAACACCCTATAATTTTATAATGGAATATTAAGTTATAATATTAGCAAGTCATTACATAATTTTTACCAGCGACTATCGATGTGGGGAGAACCATCTCGAAATATTAGACCAAAATTTAGGTGACGGGTTACGGGCAGTAGCGACTTAGGTGGGACTAAGGTTTTTTTGGTACTGCGATCGCCAAAACGCTTGCTAAACGAGGCGATTATGGCAAATCCTCCCTATGGGAGACGCCTATGTCCTGCAGTTATGTAATCTAACTTTTTTAAATACAATATAAAAATACCTATAACTATTTTAACTAACAAATAGACAAATGACAATATAATTATTGGAAAATATACTCATCGAAGAATTTTCTGTGTGACATGTTATTATGTGCCCATAATAATATACATCAGCGTAACAGATCTCATGGAGGTGTTCAATAAAAGGATGACGAGCTTCGAAGAGGAGCTACGTAAATCTCTGAATTTAGTTCTTTCAAAAAGTTTGTGGTTCAAGCTTTGGGCAGTTGCAACAACAAATGGAGTTGCTGGCCCGTAATATTGACTATATGGAGATGCGTAGCCGCCGGGAAATGTTGCTGTTTCATGGGGTGCCGGAAGTTTTGAAGGAAGACTTAACTTTGGAGGTTATGAAAGTAATTAGTGATCAACTTAAGATGAGTGACTGTTCACCCAGCGACATAAGAAGATGTCATCGAATGGGCCGACAAGCTGCTGGAAGCAGACCACGACCGATACTAGTAAATTTTAAAAATTATTTACTACGTGATAAGGTCTGGTTCTCTAAAACTAAACTTAGGGGCTCGGGTGTAACGGTCTCGGAATTTTTGACTAAATCAAGGCATAGTGCCTTTATGGCTGCCCGAGATAAGTTTGGCATTTCTAAATGTTGGACCAAGGAGGGAATTGTATATGTTATTACACCGGACGGGTCCCGACATCGTGTGTTTACAATAAGTGAAGTACATAAGATTACAGATTCCCCAAAAATGTCAACTGCAGTAATTGAAGCGAAGCAGCCTGTGCCAACGAAAGCTAAACGAGTTCTTATTATTTTATGTTGTCGTATTAAAAAATGTAATTTTAAAATTTCGCCTCGAACTCATTCATATTGTTTCTAAACGCCAAATCACTTTAACTATAACTATGTATAAGTCTGCTGTGCCCTACCTATGTTCTAATCTTTCGGAATTAATTAATCATGCCTTCTCTTAGGGTTATGGTAACCATATTGAATTAAGATTGTTTATAAACAATATTAACCTTTCTTAACACTTACACTTTAACTGTTATAAATTAACATTCAATTGCATGTAAAACTTCTTAAATCAACAATGTGAATTACTATGTCTTATTTATGTAATAAATAAACAAAAGCAAATTATGGTAAACATCAGAGTAGAAAGATGAGGTTAAATTCTCTCTGCAACTGTCATAATTGTGTAGTGTACTACCTTCACATTTATATATATTTTTTGTTGATACTATAGATTTATTTGATCTACCTTCCTACTTATGTTTACAAATCATAGAATAAGAACTTAACACATTGATCTATGATCGACAGAATTATATGCTTTTTTTTTGTAAATGTTATCTAAATTGTTTATGCTATTGTGTAGTGTATACCTTTAAGTCTAAAATTGTGTAATTTTTAATTTTTTTTTAGTTGATCTTGGAATTTTGTCTGTTTTTATATATGTACTTGTCATAACACTCGATTGGTGGGTGGACATGATTGTTTGATAGGTTTTTTTTTTAAATTTTTGTTTGTATATTTTTTTTGTGTATATATTAATATTATTTAAACATTCTTATATATATATATATATATATATATATATATATATATATATATATATATATATATATATATATATATATATATATATATATACTTATAATGGCTAGTAATGATACGACTGGAAATAGTGATATCTTTTTCTCTGCAGATGAGAGCAGTTTTCTTTCTGACGACAATGATAGTGACTGCTATATTATTACTCCCCCTGTATCTGAATTTCTAGTTTCGCAATTTTCTGATGTCCCTAAGAACTTTAATGTAGTTCACATAAATGCTCAGAGCATTCCGGCCCATTTCCCCGATATGCTGACGAATTTCACTAGTAACAACATACACGCTATTCTTGTTTCTGAATCGTGGCTCAAGCCGTGTCTTCCTTCTACATGTTACTCGCTTCCTGGTTTCCAACTAATTAGAAACGATCGCTCTTTTGGTGGTGGTGGAGGTGTTGCCATTTATCTGCGATCACATATTCCTTACACTGTTGTTGATATGTCAGCACAACCACCGCCGCCTAACGCTGGTGAGCATCTTTTTATCGAGGTAAAACTTTCTCACACAAAAGATCTTGTCGGCGTGTATTATTGTCCATCCATGTGCATTGACTTCTTCAACTCATTCCAAAATATCCTTGAAAACCACATTCCTTCCTATTCACATACTATTATCATGGGTGACTTTAATACCTGCATCCTGAAGCAGGATCATAGGTCATCTAAACTTCAATCTATCCTGAATTCTCTCTTCTTTCACTTAATGCTACGCATTATTTTCCAAACTCAACACCTTCTCTCCTTGACCTCATTATTGTCTCCTCTTGTGATTTCGTTACGAAGCACGGTCAATATGCAGCCGATGCTTCGTTCCACGTTCGTTTCACGACCTAATTTTTCTTTCTTACAAAACCCGATCTCCTAAAGCAAAGTTGAATATTCTGCTACAGCGCAACTTTGGCAGCATGGATATAGAAGGTCTGCGAACAGATGCTTCACTATGGGATTGGTCTAATATTGCCAACGCGGATAGTATAGATGACAAAGTTTTTTTATTTACGACTGGTCTCATAAATCTTTTCGACACCCATGCGCCTGTACGACCAGTTAAAATCAAACATCGCCCTTCGCCTTGGCTAACTGAAGATATCAGATCAATAATCAACAAAAAAGCAATAGCTAAGGCGAAATACAAGGGCAAACCAAATAGTCATAATAAAGAAAAGTATACTCGTATTCGCAATCACTGCAATAAGGTGTGTAGAGATGCTCAACGCCTACACATTCATAAATCGGTGGAAGATAGTGACACTGCAAAGACCTGGAAATTTCTTAGATCACTGGGGGTTGGAAAATCTAAAAATACTTCAATGTCATACGATTTAAACACTAATCTACTTAATCAATATTTTTCTTCTTCAACATTACTAGACAACGCAGTTAAAGCTAATACGCTAGCAGATCTCCCATTTACTCTCCTTTTGTTTTCAAACCATTCACTATACGTGACGTTGAGAAGAGTGTCTTATCTATTACTTCCAATGCAATAGGAAGTGATTGTGTCAGTCGTAACATGATTGTTCCTATACTTGATATTATTCTTCCTATTATCTGTCATATCCTTAACTTTTCTATTTCTACCGGTAGTTTTCCATCGTCTTGGAAAAATGCTGAAGTCGTTCCTGTTCCTAAGAAATCCAATCCAGCCACATTTTCTGACTATCGTCCTATATCTATATTACCTCTTTTATCTAAAGTTCTTGAACGACTAGTTTTTCTCCAGTTCAATAGTTTTCTATCTACAAATGTGCTCCTAAATCCTTTAAAATCAGGATTCCGATCTGGACATAGTACTACTACAGCATTGGTTACTATAACTGACGATATCCGATTGGCAATGGAATATGGTGAACTTACGGTTCTTTCCTTATTAGACTTCAGTAACGCATTCAATAGTGTTGATCATGATATCCTACTCGGTGTAATACGCTCTCTTAACGTATCTCCAATAGTGACTGGTTGGTTTCAGAGTTACCTGTCTGGTCGCCAACAACGTATACGCATTGGTGATTCCTTCTCATCTTGGTGCAATCTATGTGCTGGTGTACCGCAGGAGGCGTTTTATCTCCTTTACTTTTTGCTGTTTTTATAAATTCTATTTCTACTAAATTAAATTCCTCCTACCACCTTTATGCAGATGATTTGCAAATATATACAAAAGCTTCTCTCGATGATCTGCCGAAAGCTGTTAATACCATTAACGCTGACCTAGGGCTCATACTTAAGTGGAGTAAAGCATACGGTCTTTGCGTCAATCCACTTAAAACGCAAGTTATTATCATCGGTAGCTCGCGAATGGTAGCAAAGGCCCACATAGAGTGCCTTCCACCAATTATTTTTGATGGAACTGTCATCCCTATCAGTAACACTGTTAAGAACTTGGGTATACACATGGACAATACCATGTCGTGGGATTATCACTTACAAGTCGTAAGTCGCAAAGTTTACGCAACTGCCGCTTCTTTGCAAAGATTACGTAACTTTCTTCCAATAGCCACCAAGATTGTGCTCGCTAAATCCCTTCTTTTCCCTATATTCGACTATGCTGACGTCAGCTATCTTGATCTCACTGAAGCCCAAATTGATAAACTTGAGCGAATTCAAAATTTTTGCATAAGATTTGTATACGGTTTACGAAAATATGACCATATTTCTCTTTATCGTACAAAGCTCAAGTGGCTGCCTATTCGTCTTCATCGGAATGCTCACATATTGTATCTTCTCTATAACATTCTCTTCAACCCACTTTCTCCTTCTTACCTGAAAAACCGCTTTGAATTTCTTCATGACTCTCATTCGCGGAACTTGAGATCATCAGATAGTTTAAAGTTGAAGACACCGCTTCATAAGAGTATCTTCATGGATAAATCCTTCACTGTTCAAGCTGTCAGGTTATGGAACGCGCTTCCTTTGGAAGTCAAACGAGCGAAAAGCCTTCCTGCATTTAAAAAACTCGTGAAGGATCATTATTTTGCTTTGTAAAGCGCATCATTGCCTCTTCATCAGCCGTTATAAATAGTAATATATATGTTATTATTTATTTATTCTTTTAGTATACTATTTTACATACATACATACATACATATCATCACGCCTCTTTCCTGTAGGGGTAGGTAGAGACCACTTCTTTCCACTTGCTACGATCCTTACATACTTGTTTCGCTTCGTCCACTTTCATTATTCCTTCATACATTCTCTTCGATTCAGGGTACTCTTGACCTGGCCTTTTTCAGGACGTCCCTGATTTGGTCTTGAAACGTCCGCCTAGGTCTTCCCTTCCTACACTTCCATTCACACTCGCCTTATATGCTTTTTCGTCAATCGTTCTTCATTCATTCTCTCGACATGGCCAAACCATCTCAGCATACCTTTCTCAATTTTAGTCACTACATCTTCTTTCAGACCACAACGTTTCCTTATTTCACCATTCCTTATCCTGTCGCTCAGTTTAACTCCTAACATACTTCTTAATGCTCTCATCTCAACTGCATTTACTCTGCTTTCATGTTTCTTCTGCCATACCCAACTTTCACTTCCGTACATGAGTGTCGGAACCAAAACTCCCTATGCACAGCCAAACGAGCCTTGTTAGACACCATCCGACTGCTCATAAAGGAGTGCAAAGCTCCATTCACCATGTTTCCTGCATTCACTCTTCTTTCAATATCACTCTCACACTTTCCATCTCTTGTGAACTTTGAACCCAGATACACAAACTCATTCACCTGTTCAATTTGTTCATCTCCAATCACTATATTGCAGTCTGTCATGACATCGTTTCTTTCAAACACCATTACTTTCGTCTTCTTTACATTCATCTTCATCCCCTTCCTAACAAAATCTTCACTCATAGCAGTTACCATCTCCTGCATCTCCTCGGCTGAAGACGCAAGTAATACTTGATCATCAGCATAGAGAAAACATTTGACGAGTAACTCATTCATTCTCAACCCACTTTCATTCTCTTTTAAATCTGTCAAGCAATTGTCCATAAACAGATTAAACAGCCACGGTGACGCTACACATCCCTGTCTAACACCTTTTTCGATATTAAACCATTCAGTGTACGCCCGTTTATCCTTACACAAGCACAGGAATCCCTATAAAGAGATTGCAATGCTCGTATGAGGATACTGCTGACACCTTTCACGGACAATGCTGACCACAATTCATTCCTCACCACTCTATCATAGGCCTTTTCTAAATCCACGAACGTGCAATAGACCTTCTGGTTTTAGCCAGACACTTTTCGGCTATGCACCGCAAGGAAAAGACCTGATCCGTACACCCCATTCCCTTTCTAAATCCCGCTTGTGCATCCCATACTTTTTCGTCCGTTTCATTCACAACCCTTTCAATCAACACTTTCGCATACAATTTACCGACGACGCTGAGAAGGCTTATACCGCGGTAATTTACGCAGTCCTGCCGTGACCCCTTTCCCTTATATAATGGCACGATTACGGCTTTGCACCAGTCTCCCGGTACTTGCCCATTTTGCCAGCACATATTGAAAAGGCGGTACAGCTGACTAGCCACTAAGCCCTGTCCAGTCCTCAGCATCTCGACGGTAATCCTATCATATCCGGCAGCCTTACCAAATCTCATACTTTTCAACGCTTTTACTATTTAATCCACGCTTATCTCACTTTCATCAACATTTATATTAACCATGGAAGGTGCCGGGTGTTGTACCTGCACTTCCTCTCTTTCAAATAAACATTCAAAATACTCTTTCCATCTCTTTAACACATATTATTCTCCTTTTATAATGCTCCCATCTTGACTCCTGATTGTATTCAGCTCCGAGGTAGAGGTTTTTCCTCTGGTTGTATTGACGGATTCCCAAAAAAACTTGATGTTAGATTGGAAATCTTCAGTGAGCCTCCTATCAAAATCATCCTTTTGTTCTTCTTTCTTTCTAGTCACAACATCTTTCGCAACTGATTTGAATCTTTTATACTTCTTTCTCGCTTACTTTATCTCATCATTCGTCGCCTTTTGAAGTTTTGGTTAGCTTTTGTTGCTAACCAATCCAACCACGCTTTCTTCTTTTCTTGCACAGCCTTTTGTACATCTTTATCCATCCACACATTATACTTCTTTCTTCCTTTCCTCCGTTTAGCTACTCCGCATACCTCAACAGCAACATTCACGACTCCTTTCTTAAATGTCTCCCACAAATCTTCAATCACACAAATCTCTTCTATGCCTTTAAAACTTTCTATCAGTTTCTCTACATACTCGTCTTTCTTATCTTTTTCTTGTAGATTTTCCACTTTTATTCTGTCCAAAACACTCGTAGGCTCGGCTCCTCGGTGTCGCCACCGTTTAAAGATGCCATGTATTCGGGCTATGACCAGGAAGTGGTCTGTGTCAAGGCCTACACCGCGGTATGCTCGAGTGTCTAGCAGGTTTTCCTCAATCTTTGATCCACAATAACAAAATCAATTATACTTCTAGACTCACCCTCAATTCTTGTATACAAATGGATCTTTTGTGATCAAACATTGTATTGGCCACGCACAGATTCCATTCCAAGCATACTTCAAGTAGGCTTCTCCCATTTTCGTTCACTCTCTCGTCCCCAAATGTACCCAGTACTCCTTCATACCCATCACGCTTTACTCCAACCCACCCATTAAAGTCCCCTAACATCACGATCCGTTCATTTTCTCCGCATTTATTCAAGACCTCTCTCATGCTATCCCAAAATTCCTCTCTCTCTTTTGGGCTTTTAATGACCCACCCCTCGCAGATCCGTCGGTGCATAAACCCCAAGGATAAACAAGCGGGTGAGTCCAACTTTTAACCTAACCCAGAGGAGTCTTGGGCTTACACATTCATGCTCTATCACACATTCAACTATTCGAGAGGAAAGAATCACACCAACTCCTGACAGCCTCGGCTGGTTTGGGGACTCCCGACCAGTATGCCGTGTAGGGACCATGAACCGTGGTGTCACATCCTTTCCTCTTGGTTTCGTTCACGCACAGGATATCTATACATCGTTCGTCCATCATCTGACATACTTCATCTACCTTACCATCCATTCCTCCTCTTACATTCAACGTAGCGAAGCGGCTCTCCATGGGCCGCTTTTCGCCCCCGCGAGAAACGAGACGTGATGGGTGGCGAACCACATCGCCGCCATTTTGGTAAGTAAAATTCACCATTGCGTTCCCACGAGTAGCAAGGGAAAGGTTTGTCCACCCCAGCAGAGCCCCGCGTGCCAGGGTAAGGCTAGCCTAATTCTGGGTCGCCCGGTCCGGCAGTGTGGCACGCTAACGACTAGGCTTGCCCTAGCCATGCATCCATCCGCACGGCAGACGTTGGATTGGCGGAGAGAATAGGAGTAAGGAAAGGGAAGTATAGGTTGTGAGAAAAGGAAGATTGGTAAGTTAAGGTGGGAATTAGGAAAGGTAGGATATTACCGCCCAGGAAGGCAAGGGATAGGACAGTAATAGCTAGGAAGCTGGAAGTCGGCTGTACCCGTATACCATACCACAACTACCGGACAGGTAAGTTAGGATGAGTATCCCTGACTGAACTACTATTTTATGCAGAACTACTATTTTATGCAGAAATTATATATTATATACAGTTATTTATAAAAAAAATTTGACGTCTGTCAAAGTGTCAAGAGCTAAGTATATTTAAATAAATTTATTTTAATAATTTTTACTATATTTAGGTTTTAAAATTATCGTAAAATGTTGATAAAATTTAAATAAATGTGATATTAAAAGGTTTTTATGATTTCAGATACATTTTTTGTCAATCGTGGTAATATTGTATTCCGGAGCTTGTCAACTGTCAAGGAATAAGTATATTTCTTAAATATTTGGAAAAACCTGGGAAGTATTTTAATATTCATGTAACATTCAATAATTATGTCTGTATTTCAAATATTACTTTTACTTTTAGTGCGCTGTACGGCATGCCTACATCTGATCAAAGGTCTACACTCTGTGGTCCGTCCTAACTGATTGGAAGCGACGCAGCAGAACTTAGCAACTTTAAGTTTGTTTAAGATATAATAATTAGTTTATGAATATCGCTCCTACCAACTCTCAACCGGAATTCCTACAATGTCGAAATTGTTCGGACGGTAGGCTTTTAAAGGTAAAGAGGCTTAAATATACATATTAGACGTTGTCATCCACAGTCAATTTCGGTTTCACAGCCTCCCGTCCCTCTCATGGCACAATCAGAGATATTAATCAAACCAATTTTCAAAATTTTCGGACCAAATTCATTATTACCACCGTAATGTACCAATACTTAGGAGGATTCCTAGAGGTGCGAGGATGCAGCTAGCTAAAGCTTTATCAAATACCATTCAAAATTGTTTTACTTTTAACACTGTAACTAGTTGGCAAAAATTATTTTACTTTGCATATTTTCATTTTCATGTTGACAAAACGGGACGTAAGTCAATTACGTCCCAGCTTAAAAACAAATCTTTTCAAAATTTTGATTCACCGATTGATACATCCATAGCTCCAAGACCACACAATTTTGATTTAAAGAAAGTTGTCGAGTCTAAAGTTATGGATGGTGATTTAAAAAACGCATCGCGTATTTTATTTTCAGACGATATCCTGGCGCCTCACAATGCGGACACCCTTGAAAGCTTACATCAGAAGCATCCTAAGGCCAATTCCTCCTTGCTTCTACCGTCGCCTCCTGATCCTTCTTATCAGCCATTACAAGTTTCAGAAAAAGATACTTTAGAGGCAATTATGTCTTTCTCAAATGGCTCTGCCGGCGGCATTGACGGAATTACGCCTCAACATCTGAAAGATCTTGTAAGCGCGTCCGCCGGTGACGCCGGCCGAATTCTTTTGGGCGACATAACAAAATTAAGTAATTTTATGCTTTCTGGCAATGTAAATCCAAATTTTGTTAAAATCATATATGGAGCAAGGTTATGTGCCTTTAAAAAAAAAGATAATGGTATCCGCCCTATAGCTGTTGGTTCCACTTTTAGACGTTTAACTTCTAAATTAGCATGTAGGCACATAACCTTCGATCTAAAGTCAAAATTTCAGCCTATTCAGTTAGGCTTCGGTAGCAGAGGAGGTTGTGAGGCAGCTGTACATTCAGTGCGTACTTTTTAACGAATTGTCAAACAAATGAAAGTTGACCTTAGGAATGCCTTTAACTCCCTCGACAGATCAACCCTGCTGAAGGAGGTTGCGAAAAATACCCGGAAATTTACCATTACGTTTGGCAATGTTACAGTCAAAACTCTAATTTATTTTACGAAAATCATTTAATCGACTCAGCCGTCGGAGTTCAGCAGGGTGATCCACTGGGCCCAGCATTGTTTAGTTTGGGAATTCAACCGATTATTTCAAAGTTGAAATCCAAACTCAATGTTTAGTACCTAGATGACGGAACCCTAGGAGGAAAGCCAGATGACGTGCAAAATGACCTTCAAAAAATTATTCAAAATTTTAAAAACATTGGCCTTGAATTAAATAATACTAAATGTGAACTTTTCATTCCTGACCGTTTGTCTTCTCATAGACACAGTTTGTTTCAAAATTTTAACAATATATCTCCTGGCATTAAAGTAACTGAGGCGGATTCTCTTTACCTCCTTGGAGCGCCGTTATTTATAGAGAGTATGAAACCTCTTTGGAAGTAAAATTTGATCAATTTTTAGAACATGTTAATAAACTGTATATTCTAAATTCTCATATAGCGCTTACTATTTTAAAATATTGCGTTCTTGTTCCTAAATTTACTTATTTACTCCGCTCGAGTCCAGCATGGAAATGTTCTGATTTTTTAAAACAAATTGACCTTAATCTCAAAATAGCTTTGGAAAAAATTCTAAATTTATCTTTAGTCTCATCTAGTTGGACTCAAGCTACTTTACCTGTTAGATTTGGAGGTATCGGTATAAGAGAGGTTTCAAATATTGCGCTGCCGGCTTTCCTTGCCTCCGTACATAGTGTTCATGATTTGTCACGTAAAATTCTTAAGAATGACTTGGACTTGACCTTTGCTAACGAGGCAAGAGAAGCATGGTTATGTCTCTGTCCCGGCGAGGATATTCCACTGGAATCTAACTCACAAAAACGGTGGGATATCCCGTTGGTTCAGAATGTGCAGAAATGCTTACTGAACAATTTTCACTGTGACAGAGACCGCGCCCGCTTTCTAGGTGTTTCGACAAAGGAATCCAGTTACTGGCTACATGCTTTACCATCAAGTAACCTTGGTACATTACTAGATAACGAAAGTTTACGTATAGCTGTAGGAATACGATTGGGAGCATCGATTTGTCAACCACATCGATGTCCTTGTGGCAGCGACGTCGACGAGTTAGGCCTCCACGGACTTTCATGCCAAAAAAGTGCCGGCAGACTGTCTCGTCACGGTTCCTTGAATGAGGTCATCCGAAGGGCTCTTGTTTCCATAAATATTCCATCGGTTTTAGAGCCTTGTGGAATATTTAGGGAGGATGGTAAGAGACCCGACGGCTTGACTTTAGTCCCTTGGGAGAGAGGCAAAGCTCTTGTGTGGGACGCAACTTGCGTTGATACATTAGCGGCCTCTCATATCAAAGTACTTCGATAAGGGCCGGGGCGGCATCAGAGGCAGCTGAATCGGGTAAATGGCGTAAATATGAGTCTTTGAAAGGAGACTATATATTTGTTCCATTTGCCGTAGAGACAATCGGTCCGTGGGGTCCCCGCGCGATGCAGTTTCTAAAGGAATTGTATCCGCGACTTATCGTTGCCGCTGGTGACAAGAGGGCTGGTTCTTTTCTCGCTCAACGGTTAAGTCTAACCATTCAACGTGGAAATGCAGCCAGCGTTCTTGGTACCATGCCACGAGGAGTAGGGCTCTACGATTATAATAGTTTTTAGTTAATAAGTATTGTAAATATTAACATAATTTTTCTGTAAATAAATATGTATGAAAAGTTATTTATTATATATATTTATATCATTATATACAGAAACATTTTACGCATTTGTGTAAAATATTCATAGTATCTATAACATCTTTTTTAATATTCTATCATGAATATTACTAAAGTCTTCAGTACGCCATCACACCCTCTTTTTCTTTCACTCTTCTTTCAACTCTGTCCATCCATCGGTTGTCTGGAAGATATTGCTGTCAGCAATAAGACCGCCCATTGCTCACTTTAATAACATGCGTGTTTTATTGTTAATGTTTTCCTTTTTTTGGGTGTGCAATAAAGAATATATAAATAAAATAAAATAAATAAATAAATACATTGATACAAGGTTAACATGGATTACAAAAATCTTTACTGAAGAAACTTAGACTGTTCGCAACAAATTACGTGCGGGCCAAGATTGTCATTTACAAACTATATACCAGACGTAGTACATGCTCAATTAAACATTCCAGGCGCAAACAGTTTTAGTTCTGACAGAAAAAAAAATCCGGGCCATTGTCAAAGCTGACACGCGCAGAACCTTAGAATTGGAAACACAGCAATTTTTGGTACGTAAATGTAAATGAATGGGTTAAAGCGCGGAGATAATTTGCCATCCAAGGGAAGTCCAAAAATTGCTACCTTTAAACGTAAGGTCGTTAATTCAGAAGAGTTGAATATATGCAACAAGTCACGGCGAAGAGACCAGCTCCGAGACACGTATCCTATAACGCCTAGGTCTTGAAGGGGACCTACGATACAATGCCACCAAAATTATTCATATTTGAATGAATCGTGTGGGATTTTTGCACTTTCGTAAAAGGACAAACAGACAGGGCCTCAAAAAGGCTTAGTGACTATATCACCGCACGCTCTTTTTCGCTATCGAGGCTAACCAAGGTGGCAGACGTTAATACACTGTATTGTACGGGTGGCCAACTGACGTCTTAAGTTAGAGAAAATGTGTTACATTTCAAGTTTTATACAAACTTGATGTAAAATCTGAGAAAATTCGTTTACTTTACCAATAAGCGTGTTCCAAGCCGCGTTCGCGGCGCACACCCAATTTTGATTAGCTTATTGTTAGCACCAGACAGTGTGAATTTATTCTTAAGTTCTAATAGATTATTATAATATATGAATATATCGCAATTCAAAAGGAAGGTTCAAGGAGATGATAAATTCCTTTTTTTGAGGTTGATCAAAAAGCGCTAAATTAGCTTTTTTTTCTTTACGCTATTTCCCATACTGGAGTCTAGAATATGGTCTTTTCGACATACTTTTCAGTGAAACTTAAATTTGTACTGTGTATGAGTTGAAATTGCTTATATACAGAAAAGTGGTAATATAATACTATCGACATGCAGCAACCGGAGAACTAGGGGGTGTTAGTCGAGACCATCTCGGCATCTATTTCTCGTCACCATCGCATCGATTCACTTCAGTGACATTATAATACATTTATAATAATATTTCTTCCCGCCAGTCTCAATATTGAGGTTTTCAGAAGTCTAGACAATAAAGTCCCTTCGACCCACTTTCCACCGAAGATATTTTTGGGTTAACGTGGCAGGTGGTGAGCCCGTTTCCTTCTTTATGTCGAAGCCCATAAAAAATCGTACACGAGTTTTTGAAAAAACCCATTAGTACGAGCCTGCCACCTGGGGATTGAACTCGGGTTACTTGACTCGAATTTCGATCACACAACCACTCGGCTATCGTGAACATATCGTAACTATTTTATATCGTCTATACATATACATAAAATTGGAGTGTCTGTTTGTAATATTGAAATAACCGTATTTTACTACCAGTAACCGTTTTCTGCTATATGTACTATATATTGTACCGAGTAGTAACGGTGTAAAAATATATATAACCACCTCTAAAAATATCAGACCGAAGATGGGCAGCAGCGTCTGAGGTGCGAGTGGTCTGCTACTGCAATGGCCAAAACACTTGCTAAGCGTAGCGATTATGGCAAATCCTTCCTATGGGATAGGCCGTTATGTGTGTACTACATGTATATGAACATATACGGTACATACACCAAAGTACCATTTTTTACAATTATTTCTGTCTGTTTGTTTCGGCTAATCTCTGAAACGGCTGGACCCATTTTAACGGGAACAGATAGCTGATGATATTTATAAGAGTAGCTTGCCTAAGTTACTTTTTACATATTTCAGAAAACTAATTATGGTTCCGATTTAGAGTTAAACAGCGGGCATTGCCGCGGGGGGCAGCTAGTATCTCATAAAAGGATTCGTAGTTACGAAATACATTCATATCGCATGTATTATGTAATTGCTAAACTAATCGAGGCAAATATGGACGACCTTGGCTATTTTATAAAAATATTTTAAGCGGCGTTAGGAGTGTGAGGGTTAACAAAATAATTTAAAACAGTTTAAGATGTATCCAATATCCTGTAATCAGGAAATCATAGATAGCCAATAATATTAATAGTTTTTTTTTCTTAATATCAACACGATATAATTTTATTTGAGCCAATATAACACATAGTCAGGGATACTCATCCTAACTTACCTATCCGGTAGTTGTCTTCCTTCCTTTTCACACAACCTATCCATCCCTTTCCTTATTCCTACTTTGTCCACCAATCCAACGTCTGCCGCGCGGATGGATGCATGGCTAGGGGTAAGCCTAGTCGTTAGCGTGCCACACTGCCCTGGGACCGGGCGACTCAGAATTAGGCTAGCGTTACCCTGGCATGTGGGGATCTGCTGGAGTGGACAAATCTTTCCCTTGCTATTTGTGGGAACGCAATAGAGAATAAGAAAATAGTTTTATTAACCGAAATGGCGGCGATGTGGTTCGCCACCCATCACGTCTCGTTTCTCGCGGGGGCGAAAAGCGGTCCGCTTCGCTACGTTGAATGTAAGAGGAGGAATGGATGGTAAGGTAGATGAAGTATGTCAGATGATGGATGAACGATGTATAGATATCCTGTGCGTGAACGAAACCAAGAGGAAAGGATGTGATACCAAGGTTCATGGTCCCTACACGGCATACTGATCGGGAGTCCCCCAAACCAGCCGTGGCTGTCAGGGAGTTGCTGTGATTCTTTCCTCTCGAATAGTTGAATGTGTGATGGAGCATGAATGTGTAAGCCCAAGACTCCTCTGGATTAGGTTAAAAGTTGGACTCACTCGCTTGTTTATCCTTGGGGTCTATGCACCGACGGATCTGCGCGGAGGTGGGTCATTAAAAGCCCAACAAGAGAGAGAGGGAGAGAAATTTTTGGGATAGCATGAGAGAGGTCTTGAATAAATGCAGAGAAAATGAACGGATTGTGATGTTAGGGGACTTTAATGGGTGGGTTGGAGTAAAGCGTGATAAGTATGAAGGACAATAGGGTAGGTTTGGACATGAGAGAGTGAATGAAAATGGGAGAAGCCTGTTGAAAGTATGCTTGGAATGGAATCTGTGCGTGCTTGTGAATCCAACACAATGTTTGATCACAAAAAGATCCATTTGTATACAAGAAATGAGGGTGAGCCTAGAAGTATGATTGATTTTGTAATTGTGGATGAAAGACTGAGGAAGAAAGTGCCATACACTCGGGCATACCGCGGGGTAGGCCTTGACACAGACCACTTCCTGGTCATAGCACGAATGCATGGCCTCTAAACGGTGGCTACACCGAGGAGCCGAGCCTACGAGTGTTATGGACAGAATAAAAGCGGAAAATCTACAAGAAAAAGAAAAGAAAGAAGAGTACGTAGGGAAATTGAAAGAAAGTTTTAAAGGCATAGAAGAGATAGGTGTGACTGAAGATTTGTGGACCATTGAGGTATGCGGGGTAGCTAAAAGAAGGAAAGGAAGAAAAAACTATAATATGTGGATGAATAAAGATGTACAAAGGGCTGTGCAAGAAAAGAAGAAAGCGTGGTTGGATTGATTAGCAACAAAAGCTAACCAAAAACTTCAAAAAGTGACGGATGACGAGGTAAAGGAAGCGAAAACGAAGTATAAAAGATTCAAATCAGCTACGAAAGACATTGTGACTAGAAAGAAAGAAGAACGAAAGGATGATTTTGATAGGAGGCTCACTGAAGATTTGCAGTCAAATATCAAGTTTTTCTGGGAATCTTTCAAAACAGCCACAGGAAAGCTGCTACCTCGGAGCTGAGTACAATCAGGAGTCAAGATGGGAGTGTTATAATAGGAGAAGAATATGTGTTAAAGAGATAGAAAGAGAATTTTGAATGTTTGTTTGACTAACTTAAACTCCTTCAACTGCAGGGTATGATAGGATTACCGTCGAGATGCTGAGGACAGGACAGGGCATAGTGGCTAGTCAGCTGTACCGCCATTTCAAATTGTGCTGTGGTAATGGGCAAGTACCGGGAGACTGGTGCAAAGCCGTAATCGTACCATTGCATAAAGGAAAAGGGTCACGAAAGGACTGTATGAATAACCGCGGCTTAAGCCTTTTCAGAGTTGTCGGTAAATTGTATGCGAAAGTATTGATTGAAAGGGTTGTGAATGAAACAGACGATAAAGTATGGGATGCACAAGCGGGATTTAGAAAGGGAATGGGGTGTTTTTTTATATAGGAAAAGGGAGGCAAACGAGCAGGTGGCTCACTTGATGGTAAGTGATTACCGCCGCCCACGAACACCCGCAATACCAGAGGCTTAGCAGATGCGTTGCCTCCCTTAGAGTGCCTCCCTCCTCCATAATTGGGGGCGGAGGGTGTGTGGGCCACCGGTTACCTGCACTCACCAGACCAAACGCAGAAGTTTGTTAGACTTCTACTTTACGCCGGTATTCTGTGAGGTCGTGGTACTTTCCCGGTCGAGCCGGCCCATTCATGCAACAATAAAAGTTGATGCGTGGCTCTACCACTGTTTCACTGATCAGGTCTTTGCCATGCGGTAAAAAAAAAAAAAAAAATATCTTCACGCAATTCCCAGGGGTAGACAGAGGTCTAGTCTAGACAATTTAGTCCCTTTGACCCACGTTCCACCGAAGATATTTTCGGGACAACGTGACAGGTGGTGAGCCCGTCGCCGTCTTTATGTCTAAGCCAACAATATAATTCGTACATAAGTTTTCGAAAAACCCATTGGTACGAGCCTGCCACTTGGGGATCGAACTCGGTTCTCTTGACTCGATATTCCGACCACCCAACCACTCAGCTATCGTGACTCTAACAAACGTTCCATGCGATGCATAGCCGAAAAATGTCTGGCTAAAAACCAGAAGGTCTACTGCACGTTCGTGGATCTAGAAAAGGCCTATGATAGAGTGGTGAGGAAAGAATTGTGGTCAGCATTATCCGTGAACGGTGTGAGCAGTATCCTCATACGGGCATTACAAACTCTTTATAGGGATACTGAATGGTTTAATATCGAAAAAGGTGTTAGACAAGGATGTGTAGCGTCACCGTGGCTGTTTAATCTGTTCATGAACAATTGTTTGGCAGAGTTAAAAGCAAATGAAAGTGGGTTGAAAATGAATGAGTTACTCATCAAATGTTTTCTCAATGCTGATGACCAAGTGTAACTTGCGTCTTCAGCCGAGGAGTTGCAGGAGATGGTAACTGCTATGAGTGGAGCTTTTGTTAGAAAGGGAATGAATATGAATGTAAAGAAGACGAAAGTGATGGTGTTTTGAAAGAGATGAGGCAATGACTGACTGCAATATCGTGATTGGAGATGAACAAATTGAACAGGTGACTGAATTTGTGTATCTGGGTTCCAAGTTTACAAGAGATGGAAAGTGTGAGAGTGATATTGAAAGAATAGTGAATGCAGAAAACATGGTGAATGGAGCTCTGCACTCCTTTATGAACAGTCGGAAGGTGTCTAACAAAGCTCGTTTGGCTGTGGATGAGGGAGTGTTGGTTGCAACACTCATGTACGGAAGTGAAAGTTAGGTAAGGCAGAAAAAACATGAAAGCAGAGTAAATGCTGTCGAGATGAGAGCGTTAAGAAGTATGATAGGAGTCAAACTGAGTGACAGAATAAGGAATAGTGAGGTAAGGAAATGTTGTGGTCTGAAAGTAGTTGTAGTGACTAAAATTGAGAAAGGTATGCTAAGATGGTTTTGCCATGTCGAGAGAATGAATGAAGAACGATTAACGAAAAAAGTGTACAAGACCTAGGCGGACGTTTCGGGACCAAATCAGGGACATCCTGAAAAAAGGTCGAGAGTACCCTAAATCGAAGAGAATGTATGAAGGGTAAAATGAAAGTGGACGAAGTGAAACAAGTATGTAAGGACTGTAGCAAGTGGAAAGAAGTGGTCTCTGCCTACCCCTACGGGAAATAGGCGTGAATATATGTATGTAATAAAACACAAATGAAACAATGTACTTTTTATTGCATCTTCAATAAATATTAGTTAAACAACAATTGCACAATGCAGTTTCTTATTTCATAAATAGAAAACCAATGTCAGATTTATTGTTAGAAAGCATCAGGAACTTCTGGACCTGAGCATAAATTTACAAAAAAAAAAGAAAAACAAGCACAGTTATTAAAATTTTCACAAATCAAAACAAGAAAATATAAAAATTATTATCTATGTGTACACAAAAATAACTTTAAATGCGACAATAGTCAGAGCAGACCGGGCCAGCTGATAAGAGATAAAAACACAGCAATATACACATATATAATTGATAAGTTGAAGCAAATACTGTCTGATAAGGTCAGTTACGGATCAAGCTGTCTACCATTGACACTACTGTACTATAAAGAGATTCATCTTATAAAATAAATTGATTATATTACACAAACAACTGGCATTCTTCAATCTATATCACAAGGTAACACAATTAATTCTAATTTATATGATATAACATAATTCATTTCCACTGTAAAACATATCTAGATAATCTTTATGATGTTTTATCATACAATCTATTTATATTTGAACAATAGTAATTTTGAATGATATAATTAGTTTGTTTTTCACATACTACTATGATTAAATTTAGAATTACTACCTATTATTGTTTGATACTTAATTTTTTATTATTGTACTAAAATTAGTACATAATGTGAGCGTAACCTCCACATTGTTTAGGAGATTTAATCTCTCATGTACGGGTAGTCTATTTCACGCAATGGGACAAAGGTTTCTTTTATGGACTGAGGGGAGGTCCAGCGCATAACATAGTTGGGTCCTCCAGCCTTGTCATTTGTTCCAGACATGCGACCACCTCCAAAAGGCTGCTGTCCTACCACAGATCCTGTTGATTTGTCGTTGATATAGTAGTTGCCTGCTGTGGTTTTCAGTTCCTCAAGCGCAGTCTGCTGGAAACACTTGTCATTAGCAAACACTGCACCAGTCAATGCAAACTTAGTTGATGAGCCGACTAATGAAAGTGTTTTCATGACGTCTTTGTCCTCATATACATACATTGTTAATACGGGCCCAAAGATCTCTTCCGTCATAAGCTTATCATGTGGATCTACAGTCTCAATGATAGTAGGCTGGACAAAGTAGCCCTTGCTGTCATCATATTCTCCACCCCCAAGGATTTTGTTTTTGGCATTGTTCCTTGCATTCTTAATGTAGCCTGTGATCCTGGCAAATGCTTTGTTGTCAATTACAGCACCAGTGAACACTGAGAAGTCAGTAGGGTCTCCAACCTTTAGTTTAGACCGCTCTTCTAAAAGACCTTCTTTAATAGGTTCATACAGAGACCTAGGAATATACATCCTAGAACATGCCGAGCATTTCTGCCCACAGTACTCAAATGCTGAACGAATTGTAGCTGTGACTACAGATCTTACATCAGCAGTGGGATGGATGAAATGGTAATTCTTCCCTCCACATTCACCAATAAGCCTGGGATAGTTCCGATAGCTACTGAGGTTCTTACCTACTTCATTCCATAACCAATTGAAGGTTGGAACTGATCCAGTAAAGTTGATCCCTGCAAGATCTGGTGAAGAAGTGATGGTACGCCCAAAAGTGGGCCCATCGGCAGGTACAAAGTTAACAACACCGGCAGGTAATCCAGCCTCCCTCATGATGTTGAAAATCCTCCAGTTAGATAAAAGCGCGGTATCAGAAGGTTTCCACAAAACACCATTGCCCATGAGTGCTGGAGTGTAGGCAAGGTTCCCACCAATTGCTGTAAAGTTGAATGGGCTGATGGCTGCAATAAATCCATCAATACCTCTGAACCGCAAGCTGTTCTTTGTCACAGATGGATTTTCAGATATTGGCTGATATTTAGCATTTTCCTTCAAAAAGAACACATTGAATCTGAAGAAATCAATGAGCTCAGCTGCAGAGTCAATTTCAGCTTGTATAACAGACTTAGATTGGCCCAGCATTGTTGCAGCGTTCAAACGCTGGCGATGTTCGCCGGCCATCATTTCTGCAGCCCTTTGCCATATAGACACACGTTCCTCTAGTGGAGTACGATCCCATTTCCTCTGAGCATCCACTGACACTTGAATAGCTTTCTGAATGGTTTTTTCACTGGCGTAGTAGAACTTGGCAAGCTTCTTCTTGTGGTCGTGCGGCATCACTTGGTGTTGCACCTCTCTCTCTTTGATGAACTCATCGCCGATGACGATTGGCACTTCCTCAGTGACAGCAGCGGTGCGTTTTAATTCTTCCGCGAGCTCCTTCCGTTCGTTGCTGCCTTCGCGGTAACCGAGAATAGGTTCATTTTGAACTCCGAAGTCTTGGAACGCTGGCAATTCCACAACACTGGAAATGGCGCGTTCTAATGGTCGCGCACCGCGCACAGCCTTCGTACACAGAGCAAACATCATTTTGCTCGTAGTGAAGCACAAATACAATTTTACACTTTACTAAGGTGTTACTGCGCTATCACGCAGCGCCGGCGATAGTTATTACGTAAAGCGCAGCGGGTCGATGTGGCACGGGCAAAGGATTTTGTATGCGACTGACGGTATAATCTAGCTCGACACGGATAACGTAATTGGCGACTGCGGACGACCTTCACTAATCCCCATTTTGTGCTCAAATGAGTAAGAAACAGTATATACACAGTATATAAACCAGGTACGTTCGGTCGTTGTTACAGAAGTGACACTCGCCGTAAGTGTTCTCCTCTTTCGATATATTTTATAAATATTGACAATGCAATGAATAAATGTGCAATATATGATTGCACAGCATGCACCACACTGCGATTTTGAATCGTTTTAAATTTTCATTGATTTTGTGAATAAGTTCTAGTGTGGTTTGCATCAGCTGTCACATGATCCATAGACAACTTAAAGTGCAGTTTCATTTCCGAGAACAATATTTACAACTGTGACCAATTGTAGTTTTAGTCATAGCATTACGAAATCCAAAAAAATTAAAATTTTTAGGTTTACCTAAATCTTATACTATCTGTGAAAACATATTTTCATCAAATTAATTATTTTACCAGGCCATAAACTCCAAAAAAAATTGATTAGATACAAAATACCATTTTTAATTTTCGCCCTTGTGGAATGACTTTTAAGAATACATCAGACACGACATGCCTTATAATAATCTATATATTTTATATAAAGATTAAAGAAATATCTTCTGCCTTCCTTGCTTCTGAAAATTTTGAATAGAATTTTCTTTATTTATTATTTCGAACGTGAAACCATATCCTTAAAAATGATGTAATATTGGACAAAGAAGTGTGTCTTCTTCTTTTTTACAGTCTATCTGGTAACTATGTGGTACTAGATAGACTGTAAAAAAACTATGTGGACGGCTCATTGCCACTTCAGTGCGCTGATACTTACGGCTATGTCTTCATTGCGGATTCTATCAGGCAGAGAAACGCCGAGCATAGTCCTTTCCATAGCACGCTGAGTAACTTTGAGCCTCCTCAGACGGCCCGCAGTGAAGGACCAAGTTTCAGATCCATAAGTCATCACAGGCAATACGCAGTGGTTATAAACTTTCGTCTTTCGAAGAAGTGTGTATGTGTGTACAATTCGGACATGGCAGAAGTGAAACTTCTGATAAATAACCTACGAGAGATTGAGATGGGTATAGAGTATCAGGAGTATTAGAATAAATGTAAGGCTTATTATTTCTTATGAAGGCTAAAAATAATTTTATGTTTTTATTGTAAAATATTATTTTACATATACATTTTACATACACAGTTTTATTTTACGTACTCAGTTTCCATGTTTTCACATTGAACAAATGATATGAGGATTACTACATTTAAGTGTTTGTTTCTTTTTCGTGATCGACTTTCGTTTCATCGAGTTTCAAATCACTACGATTTTAAAGAAATTTCACTTCAAAGGTACCTAAGGTAAGAATTTTTATAAAATTCTTTTACATAGGTAACTTTTGTCCATTTAATGCTTCTTGGTCACGGATTTCAAAATAGTTTAAATTTATTCTCCATAAGGGAATAGAATGAATATGCAAATGATTGCAGAAAAATACATATACAGAAATTATAGTCGTTCTAATTTCATTAGATAAACAAAAAATCGAATTTATTGAAGTTCGCTATAAAGGAATTTCCCCTTTAATTCAAGATTGCAATTCTTGTAGAGTAGGGCGTTTTTGACCTAGAATTTCTACGCAAGCGCAGTAGAGACAGAAATACGGGAGTATTATTATAGAAAACTTAGGTAAGCGATGTCAAAAATGGCGTAGAAATGTGACATTCTTTAGCAATCGTTACATAAGAAGTTTTAGTCAGTAGTTTGCAGGGCTTGTATAGATAATATAGCTACAAATATATAAAATGACTAATGTAATGTAATATAATGACTACTATATAACTCGGCACTATCAAAGTTGCCCAGATTGATTGTATAAATCACGTTTACATTTCTCTATTATTATTATTTGCAATGTTTCTGTAAAGTATTGAAAAGAAAAATAAGACAATTAGAGGGACTTAAATTTCAACTGATGCGTGTAGAACACGGTGGCTTGGAGGGAAGAGCGTTTCCACGGTATAGCAGTTTAACAATGGTAGAGCCACGCATCAGCTTTTGTTGTTGCATGAATGGGCCGGCTCGACCGGGGAAGTACCACGACCTCACAGAATACTGGCGTGAAGTAGAAGTCTAACAAACTTCTGCGTTTCGTCTGGTGAGTGCAGGTAACCGGAGGCCCACACACCTCCCTCCCCCAATTCTGGGGGGGGGGGGCACAATAAGGCCGGCAACACATCTGCTATTCCTCTGGTATTGCGGGTGTTCATGGGCGACGGTAATCACTTATCATCACGTGAGTCACCTGCTCGTTTGCTTCCCTTTTCTATAAAAAAATGGCAGGCAATTAAATTTTATAAAAAATTAGTAAAGTCACGATAGCCGAGTGGCTGTGTGGTCGGATTTTCGAGTTAAGGGACCCGAGTTCGATCCCCAGGTGGCAGGCTCGTAGCAATGGGTTTTTCAAAAACTAATATACGAATTACATCGTTGGTTGGACATAAAGATGGCTCACCACCGTTGTCTCGAAAATATCTTCGGTGGAAGATGGGTCAAAGGGACTTATTTGTCTAGACTAGACCTCTGTCTACCCCTGTATTGGGAATTGCGTGAAGATATTTATTTATTATTATTCTATAAAAAGGTCAAAGGGACTTAATTGTCTAGACTAAGGTATTCATTTATTATTTTTTAATTTAAAAACAAAAACGTCAGCATAACTTATATGGTTTAAAAATTAAGGACATACAACCTGTTGTCATATATAACAGTCATCGTCAACTTCAGATAGATCGTCGAATAAAAGGACATCTGACGGTCATTAATACAATGTGAATGAATTGGTTTCAATTTAGCGCTAGTCAGTTTTCCAAGTGCACTACTAATTAATCATACCACCAAGCTCTCCCACAGGTTCGCTTAATTTCTTGGAGACAACATAAAAAAAAATTGAACCGCTTTCAAAAAGGTGTAAGGTGCATTCATGATACGTCGGGCGCGCCTTTAAGACTTATCATCAAAGCGTATAATGACTATTTCTCGAATATTTAAATATTTTTATTATCAACTAAGCAATTCAGAAATGATAAAATTGGTTAATTTAAATTTGTAATTTAAATAAATTTAATAGCACATTGTAATTCATTTGTATTTTTCTTGTGTTCTGTCTCTTGTTTCTATGGTATCAATTATTTAATATTTTGTAGTCATGTTATAAGTGCTAAGAATACACTTAAGAATTGGTAGGCAATTAACAGTACACTGTATACATACAGTACACTCAAAAAACATTACCATGTAAAATAACAATTATCAGAATTAAATGAAGATTTAAGACGCAATATTACTTTAATCTGTGGATAACGGTGCTGGTTACATAATTAATTCTTCATTATAAGTCGTAATATTTTTTTTCTTAGTAAATTTTATTATGCAATTGTTTGTTATCCTAAATAAATAAATAAAAGAATGCAAAAAAGCAAAGAATAACTGTCTTAGCTAAATTTGTTACATTACTACTACATTACATACAAAATTTGAACATTTTAAATGTTCTTGAGTGAAGACCTAATTGTGAAGAAAATATATAGCGCAAAAGTTAACAATAAAAGGTGTCGGGGTGGGCCGACTGACTTACGAGTACCTTGTGAGTAAACTGCTTGAAGAGGGGAGGGTCAAGAGTATTTGGATTCTAGACGTGCATGTATGAAGAAAATAACAAATTTGAAAGTAGCGACAGAGGTATATAAGGATCGTGACATTTGTCGTTCTGTTCTCTCTGGCTACCCCGTCAGGGATTATGCGTGAAGATATAAGTTAAGAATGTAAGAGAATATTTTTGTCCATTTTTAGTCCAATATAAGTACGAGTTGTGAATTTGATAATACTTTTAGGGCACAAAGTTAGGGAGCCCATACCGCGTTGGTAAACCGGTGGGACGATCTCATCCGAATCAGTCGGTGGGAACTATTAAACGCCCAATTCGTCTCTTCATCAAGAAACTTGAAATTATTCCTTAACTCCTAACCGTTAAGTAGTATATGTGGCTTCTCTCATCAGCTCAGGTTATATAATGTCATGACTAGACATAAGCAAATTCATTCTTCAAAAATAAATAAATAAATATCTTCACGCAATTCCCAATACAGGGGTAGACAGAGGTCAAATCTAGACAATTAAGTCCCTTTGACCCACCTTCCACCGAAGATATTTTCGGGACAACGTGACAGGTGGTGAGCCCGTCGCCGCCTTTTATGTCCAAGCCAACGATGAAATTCGTACATAAAAAAGACATGGAATATTAAAAATCGTGATAAAAATTGAAGAATTTTCTTGATTTTATCGGGATTTCATGTAATCCTGACGTGGTGACATGGTTTTTAAACAAAAAAAAAAAAAAGGTTTTTTGAAATCGGTTTACCCGGAGTTATGACAAAACAATTATGAAAAAAAAAATATTTGAGAACCTCCTCCTTTCTTTGAAGTTGATTCAAAAGCAGTTTATAACACAGATGGCAATACTTAATATATCTTTTGTTGTCGAGAATTAAAAGTTGGTAGCACCACATGTAAATCATCCATATAAATTATACAAGATGGCACTTTGAAAAAAGTATTATTTGTGTATGAAGGAATCACGTCTTTGCCTCTTTTAGTACTACTGTACTAGTACCAGTACTCTTCTAGTTCTGAATGGCACAAATTCTGAAGTAGTATGTCCAAGACTCAATGGTCTGCCAGGGCAGCCATTAAACTAATCAGTGACGTAAATAGATAATACACCAATATGCCGGGAAAAAGTAGGTTCCCTTTGTTTGATTTTCGCTTATGTAAGCTAACACAGACGTTACTTGATATATTTACGAAGAATGGAGAATCTCTTTCAACACTCTATAGAATTACTAAGTCGTTTATAGATTTATGGTATACGCCTCATTCAACATGTTTCCAAAGTGATACTAACGGTGTATACGTTTCGACTATACAGATATAAGAAATCTATTAAACAAAATGTTTATAAGAAAAGTTGTCATACATTATTTTGTACATGCTGGTGCTTTTTACGAGATTGCAAGTAACTACCGTGTTCTAAGAATACCTAAAATTAATCATCTTAGGTGAACGAATGGTAAACAATATTAATTTGTATTCTTTGTAAATGATCTCATTATAATGCTCATAAAAAGTTAGCTTATCATCAAACAGACACCTAAATCTTTAGCTATGGGCTTTGTTTAAACAAACGAACCGTAGAGCTCATGCAAAAAATCTTATTTTTGTCTTTATTAGTAAAACGTATAATTAAACATTTTAACGCATTGTTTATTTTCTGCAGTCACGGTAGCCGAGTGGTTCGGTGATCGGAATTCGAGTCAAGGGACCTGAGTTTGATCCCCCATTTTCAAAAAACTTGTTTACGATTTATATCGTTGGCTTGGACGTTGTTAAAGACGACGATGGGCTAACCACCTGTCACGTTGTTCGAAAAATGACGTCGGTGGAAGGAGGGTTGAAAGGACTTAACAATCTAGACCTCTGTCTACCCCTGTATTGAGAATGGCGTGAAGATATTTTCGTCTCATAAATTTTTAAAATTTCCTGAAGTAGGGCAGAATCAGTTTGATATTGAATATAATGAATAATTTTTAGATAATCAACATAAAGTAAATTTGAATAAGTAATGTATTCAATGAGGTTATTCATAAAGGCTATGTATATTTATACATCACTATTTCTTTTGTCATTTATGTTTTTCCTCATTTGGTGAACAATAAAGAATAATATTATATTAAAAAAGAGCGGACATGGGACAGAGATGGGAACCTTGTGGAATCATAGAGGACTTATCCCTTACCGTCAGCTCACCAACACATCTTCCATAAAAAGAAAAATGGTGAAAACTGGTACATAAGGAGAGGTAAATAAAACAAAGCAGTTATATGTAAACGTTTATTTATTGGCGAGCCAGCGACATTACACGAACAAATTGCTCGCGCCGCGATCTCTTGCAGCCGACGGGACCTGGCCACACAGTTGCTATGATAACTCCACCAGCAACACCGGTCATAAACTATGTTACTCCTGGACCTCTCACAGTGGACACTAGCGTTAAAAGAAACAACACATGTATACAAAGAAAATAAATGAGGAATGCACAAGTTATCTTTAATAGTAGCGTTACAAAGCGAATAAAAAAAAATTAGAAACACCATACAAAGTGCAATAGGCATCGATCCCGGGTCCCGCGGCGGCTCGCCGGCCTCCTGTTACATTGAGCCGTCGCTTACAATAAGAACTACGTGAATACATACATACGCGTACAGTACAACTAGGCATTGGCAAGTGTTGGCCTCTCGGCCGCCTGCCCTCACACACACAGGACTGATGGGAGACCACCGGACAAGGAAATACTAGTTCAAAAAATTACTTGCAATATTAATCATCCAACACTTTCTATGTGAACAATTTCATTATGACGTGTTATTATTAACTGCATACTATTAATTGTTTAAACTTCTATAGTCTATAGTATGGTCTTTTCGTCTATGGTCGATCCTGTATGTATGAGGGCAGTGTTACATACAAACAAAATAATATGACACTCTTAAAGCGTGCCTGAACTAAATTCAGCTATACAAATTGAACGCTATGCTAAAAATAAATGCTACATATCTCGCTACACAACTTCGTTCCGTAGGCACTTGCATAGCTTCGGAGCTAACATCCCTACTCCCATAACAATACATAGTTTACAAACGTATAGGTACAATGACAATAATAGCAAAGCATACAATATAAATATGTTTCTAATGAATAATATGTCTCATACTGACTAACAATAACAATCAAAATCGTTTACACTACTATGGTAATTTGTTATTCCAAAGAAAAAATGAAAAAACTTTAATGCATAATTATGGCAAACCATCGGTTTAGAAAAGGAATCAAAACTAAAAATGTAAGTGTTCATAAATATTTGTTTTTTTTTTATACATCTGTGTTAACCATAGGTTATAATTACACACCTAAATGACATGTCAAGAAATACTCTATGGTCACAGTCAGTGTATAGAAGAACTGGAATAAATTGGATTGTAAGCTTAAATATAAATTATCCCAAATTTTGCAGAAGAGAAATAATGAAACAAAAATAAAATTTGAATCCTACTTGTCATTATGGAGCTGTTATTTTTACAAAAATACTAGCCGTGCTCCGCGGGTTTTCCCCTTGTTAGATTTAGTTATTTAACTAAAAATTACTTAAACATATTTGCTTTGAAAATAATTTGAAATCTAATTGTTATGTATTTAGCACATAAATGACGAGTTAATACATAGATATTATGTTGATTACATATATATGTTGTCTTTATGATTAATATTTTGTACAATTCTCATATCAAAGGCATATCAAATTTGTATACGAGTATAAAATAGAGTGCTGTCTCGTGTAAAAAAACAGGAATGAATAGTTAGGAATGATATCATTGCAATCACAATTTCGTCCAGTCAATAGCAAATCGAACCTGATCCGTAGACAGTAACGATGTCGTTTTAAATGCTAACTTAATATCTAAAATTTTTCAAAATTCTCAAAATGTTTTGTCGCAGTCACTATCGGCTAGTCAGTCAACTTTGTCAATTAAAGAATCTTTTGTACCTAACATTAAGTACATAAGATATGACTCGATGTTGATAGTTATATAGAGAGTTTTGTATAAATAGCACTTGAGCAGATTTTCCCTTAAATTAACCATATTGTTTATGATCTAGTTACAATATTAATCTTATTAGCCATAAGTAAGACTAAAAGTTAGTATAAAAATATTACAATATAAAAATGTTATGACTTGTTGAATAAAATGCAAAGATATTTCATTTGGTTGTTATTTGAATGAGTATCTTTTCCCAATGAGTCTAACCTGTGACTCGGACTCAATTTTTTCAGATTATTGCCCCCGTATAAAACACTGCTTTGGCGAAATTACATATTCTACAGTCTCACTTGCCGTATTATCACTTTTTGAAGTGATTATTTTGAAGCAAATTCACTTGCACTCCATTTTGTATCAAAACTTGTACACTTAATTTGACTTATTTGTTACATGACACTGCATACAAATGAATTAATCCATGCATATAATTGTTTAATATAAAACTTAAGCATATTATTCCATTATACTAAGATATAATGCGTGTATGAAAATATTAAGTTTTCTTCAGTTCCACTTAAAAATTGCCATACGACACGTATAAAAAAAGTGTTTGTACACAGCACATTTTGAGAGTACATTAAAAAAATAGTTTAGTTATATTTTCTTCCAATCCAAAATTTGTGTTTAGTTTTAAATTTTTCATATTCTTTTCCTCCTCCTTCTTTTGATCACAAATCAATGTAAATATGCTCTGTGTGCACACTGCACAACGTTCCGACACTGGTTTTGATACCAGGCCATAAACTCCAAAAAAAAAAAAAAAAAACGTTCCGGCACATGTCGCCGTGTGAGCTACAGTCCTCCACGAGGCTTTGCGCCGTTGCCATGGCGACGGCAGCTCGCGACAGTCCGGCGCCGGCTCCGCGCGCTCTAGAACAGCAGGTCCGTGGAGAGCGCGCGCGCGTCGCTCCAGGAGCGCGCGGCGTCCGCGCCGCACGGCCGCGCGTCGCCCGCCTCCGCCTCCGCCTCCGCCTCCGCGCCCGCCGCCGCGCCGTCGTCACTCGACTTGTGCTCCGTCTGCTCCCCGTCTGCGAAAGGAAAATGGTGGCCGATTTATGACACGAAATGAAGAATACCAGCTAGCTTGAGCAGCAGCAGACTTCATCGCATGCTAGGTTTTAATCAGCACATACATACTAAGATTATAAATATTGAAAAACATCATTGTGGCACCTTCGTTGTTTCCGCGCGCTTTAGCTACTTACTTTGAGATCAGAGCATGTAAGATATAACATGCTCTGACCTCTCTGATCGCCACGAGAATGTACCACACCTTTTTTCTCTGTCAGTTTCGTAAGAGTCAACTGCGACCAAAGCCAATGATTTTTTTAAAAGTTAAATAAATCTTAAATGCTGTGACGAAGTGTATGATGTGCAAGTGCATGTGAGTTAGTGTACGTATGTGCGTATGGGTGCATGTGAGTGTGTGTGGGTGGATGTGGATACATGTGAGTGCATGTGGGGGCGTGCATGAAAGTGCATGTGGGTGGGTGGGTGTGAATGTATGTGAGTGCATGTAGATGTGTGTGAGTGCATGTGGGTGCATGTGAGTGCGTGTGGGTGCAATTGGATACTTGTGGGTGCATATGGGTGTATGTGGGTGGGAGTAGTTGCACACCCACTCAAGGTGTGGTTGCATGAAAGTGCGTGTGGGTGGGTGGGTGTGAATGCGTGTAGGTGCTTGTGAATGCATGTGGAAGTATATGTGTGCGTGTGGGTGCATGAATGCGTATGTTTGCGTGTGAGTGCATGTGGTTGAGTTTGGGTGCGGGACCGACCTGCGTGCGGGCGCGTGAGGCCGAGCTGGAAGTCCTCGGGCTGCGTCTTGCTCGGCGTGTAGCGGCCCAGCGAGCCAGACACTGACGGACGGACGGAACCATTTCATTATGTGTATATTATAAAAATCAAATCCAAAATCAATAAAGCAAGATACATGTTAAAAGAAAGTTTATAGTGCATCGAATGTTGCATCACTATAATGAGAATAAAATAAAAAAATATCTTCATGCCATTTCCAATACTGGGGTCTAGACAATTAAGTCCTATCGATCCACCTTTCACAGAAGACATTTTATGGGATAAAGTGACAGTTCGTGGTTTTTATGTCCAAGCCAATGATGTCAACCGACGTGGGCTCACCACTTGTCACGTTGTCCCAAAATTGTCTTCGCTGGAGGTAGGCTCGACCCATTGGTTACGAACCAACCACCTGATAGAACCACTCTTTACTCGAATTCCGATTCGCCATACACACGGATATCGTAATATTATTAAAAAAAATTAATTCTGAATTTGGCACACATTTTAACATAATTATGTTATTTCATTTGCTAAAGTATGTCGCATATAAGATTTTTACAGTGTGATGAAAACTTCTTTATTACTAAATTAGCTTATTTTAGGCAAATATCAATAGGAATTACGATAATAACGTCTCATTAGAGCAATTAATGAGTAGTAAATGAGCTGTCGCTAGCATTGGCAATACATCGGTTTGGTCAATACAGTACAATTAAATGATGTATGAAGTTTGAATGGAGGCGGAGAGACAACGCAAATTTAATAAATTCATATAATATTGGAGTAACTTATATTATTTAAATATATTTATTAACTGAGCTACATTATCCATAGTTTGCAAGTTAAAATCCGGCTCGAAGGACCATGTCGAAAATTGATCTATGAGAGCGATTAGTTAGAAATGTGTTGATTAACTTCATAAGTATGAGCGATGTGGAGAGAAGCATGTATTTTATTTACATAATGCGTATTGCAAAGACGCCTCAAACGATAGCTATAGCCTATACACGTGCCGGCTCGCCTACGGACACACACACATACATACACAACACACACACACCGTCACACGAAGCTCTGTGCGCTGCGGAGGCGCAGCGAGCCCGCGCGGCGCGGCGCCACGGCAACCGTCTCCCTCTTACTACTTACGTTCTCTGTCACAAATTCAAATGTTCGAGTCTTTCTTTTTGTTACTCCTCATCATCATATTTATAGCCTATAATAGTCCACTGCAGGACATACTTTTCCGATTGGCAAGCCGATTGACAAGCTTGGCAAGCGGCGCGCAATCTATCAAGATAGAAAATATGCAAGTTGTTGACTGACACTGACACTGTGTTTGATTAAAAAGTTATAAGTAAATATTTTTACGCAATTCCCAATACGGGGTTAGATAGAGGTGTAGTCTAGACAATTAAGTCCCTTTGACCCACCTTCCACAGAAGATATTTTCGAGACAACGTGACAGGTGGTGAACCCGTCGCGGTCTTTATGTCCAAGCCAACAATACAATTCTTACGTAAATTTTTGAAAAACCCATTGGTACGAGCCTGCCACCTGGGGATCAAACTCGGGTCTCGTGACTTGAAATTCCGACCGCCCAACCACTCGACTATCGTGACTGTCCAATAACAATCATAACGCATTATTTTAATTTCATTTTCACAAATTTCCCAATATTTGGCTAGACAGAGTTCTAGACCAGGTGGTGACCCAATCGGCATCTATGTGTCCAAGCCAAGAGATAACAATCGTTTTAATTAAAAAAAACTCTGGTCCGGTGAATAAGGAATTCAAATTACCATGGCCCAATGCGGTATGGCTTATTTATAATTATTTTAAATGTAGATGTAGTATAGAATCAGGTGTCCTGTAGTAGTATTGTTGGAATTTTCTTGCCGTGGTCTACGTTCAGCAGTAGACTGAAAAAAATTGAATATATTTCGATCAACAACAGAGTTGTCTATGGCGACATCTATGTCTCCACATTAAAAGTTCGCTCGACGTCCTACATCGCGATATCGAAGTTCGCTCGATTAGACGCATATATACGATTACCGATAGAGCACACTGTGGAGGAGACGTCCTCCCCAGGTCACGCAGCACCCGACCTGGCGGGTGGCTACCCTTTCCTGCAGCACATCGTCCGCCACAAGTCTTACCTAGGTGTGTATTGGCTGCGAGCGAGGCGGAGGCGGGCGCGGGCGCGGAGGCGGGAGCGGGCGCGGGCGCGTCCTTCCCGGGCGAGTCCTCGCACATGGACGTCTCGGACGGGTACTCGAACGTGCGCGTCAGCGAGTCGTCGAACTGCAGCTTCAGCTGCAATTAGATGCCAAGCAGTCACCGTCACTGTCGAACTCTCGACAGAGAGAGAGACAGTAGGATGTGTACTGTCATCTTATAGATTAGGTAAAAAGCGATTCGTGGTTATTGAATAATTGACATAGTTAAAAAACCAATAGTCACGGGCGGTATTCGAACCCGCGACCTCCGCTATACTGTTTACCGTACTCTTATCTCCATCGTGTTTTTTTAGCTGCATAAACTGAACTTTTAAATCTGTCTTCCGTACGTTTCTCAAAGGCGTTGGCGAAATCTGTCAGAGTATGTGCCAGTCTTTACCTCAATGACCATATCTTTACAGCATAACTACATAAATCAAAACATAGATATGGACAACATCGCATATATTGCTTCGATTCCAAAGCAAGCAGCTGAAGCACTTGTGAAATCGGAAACAACCAAAGCACCACAAACCATCAGACCTTAGAAAATATAAGAAAAACAGTTTCGCCCGTCCGGGATTCCAACCCGAGATCTGAGGGATGGCGACACTTACAAAACTGGTGTGTTAGCCACTGGTCCACGAAGGTCGTCGCAATACATGTATGTGTGTGTGCGTGTGGTTGGGCTCACCTGCGCGATGCGCTGTCGGTTGGGTCGCGCGGGCATGGAGGAGCGCCCGTTGATGAGCACGTTGTCGTTGACGAAGCGCACGGCGAGCGGCGACGGCGGCCGCGACGCCTCGCCGTCGGACTCCGACCCGGAATCGCCCGCCCCCGCCCCCGCGCCAGCACTCGGACGCAGCACCACGACCCCTGGCTCCCCCGCCTGAAGAGTGTGAGTAACTTCGTTAGTTTAGCGCTGACAATATTAAAACAAACTTCAATCGTGGCACCACGACCCCTGGCTCTCCCGCCTGAAGAGTGTGAGTAGCTTCGTTAGTTTAGCGCTGACAATATTAAAACAAACTTCAATAGTGGCACCACGACCCCTGGCTTCCCCGCCTGAAGAGTGTGGGTAACTTCGTTAGTTTAGCGCTGACAATATTAAAACAAACTTCAATCGTGCCACCACGACCCCTGGCTCCCCCGCCTGAAGAGTGTGGGTAACTTCGTTAGTTTAGCACTGACAATATTAAAACTAACTTCAATCGTGGCACCACGACCCCCGGCTCTCCCGCCTGAGGAGTGCGGGAATGTTTCTTCGTTAGTTCAGCGCTGATAATATTAAACTTCAATAGTATATCTTTTCTAGGCTCTATCTTCCCGTATATCTTTACATAAGCGGGTGTAGCCCGCCAGCCAAGCCAGACGTGTAGACGATTTAGTCCTATCGACACATATATATACATAAATAACGTGACTGGTGGTAAGCCTATCGCCGTTTTAGTGCCCAAGTCAACGATATAAATCGTACAGAAGTTTTGAAAGAACTCATCGGTTAAAAACAACACCACCTGGGGATCAAACTCGGGTCTTTCGACTCGAATCAGCTAACCGATCAACCAACAACTCAGTAATGTGGCTATGAAACAGTGCTGAAAACTTATTCGGAGATTATAAGAAAGCAGCATCGTAATTTAAAGTAAAAGAAACGCCGCTACGTCTCCACACCATCAAAGTGTATATAAAAATTTATTAGCATATAATTTATTAGCTCTAAACATCCCGCAGAGTGCGAGGTATGCAAATATAAACAAGCAAAGGACGCCGGCGCTCGCTGCACGCTCTCGACCGGCAGATACGTTAGGTGCTGGGATTATTTATGGCGTGTTCACATACTTCCTGTGGGTGCCGTAAGAGG
The DNA here is from genome assembly GCA_029286605.1 of Sericinus montela. Classification (NCBI taxonomy): domain Eukaryota; kingdom Metazoa; phylum Arthropoda; class Insecta; order Lepidoptera; family Papilionidae; genus Sericinus; species Sericinus montela. Next base: position 4,681,835 of record JAGSMR010000072.1, read on the forward strand.
TGACTAAGGGAAATGCATTCAATACCATAATGGTTACCGACATATGGTAAATGACCATGTCCAAAAAAAAGTGCTTAAGCTGCTTACTTTAGGATCAGAGCAATGTATGTGATGTTGTCTCTACCTATTTATGTATTATTTATTTATTCTGCGATCATATTATTGTCCGAGATATCAGGCACTGCGATCGCCAATCCGTATCATAAAAGAAATCCTCTTTCACGAGAGGTCAATGTCAAGCAGTGGGCTTATACAGAACGTTATGCATGTATATTACGTGTAAATGTATGTACAACGTTACATAAGTGATCTGATCCCAAATTAAATAGCTAAGGTATTACGGAATCGGAAACAACGACTGTATGGTAAACACCCATACCCAACAATATAGAAGAAGTGGAAATAGCTTTCTACATTCACTCGTCAAGGAAAGCCCCGGGACCAGATGCAAACCGTATATGTACAGTAACCATGTATGTACAGGCCACTCGTTCTCACAGATCGTCAATCAAATTATAAATAAGTATAAATAAATAAATATCTTCACGCAATTCCCAATACAGGGGTAGACAGAGGTCTAGTCTAGATAAATAAGTCCCTACGACACACACAGGTGGTGAGCCCGTCGCCGTCTTTAAGTCCAAGCCAACGATATAATTCGTACATAAGTTTTTAAAAACCCATTGGTACGAGCCTGCTACCTGGGGATCGAACTCGGGTCTCTCGACTCGAAATTCCGACCACCCAACCACTCGGCTATCGTGACTTATTAATAGTTAAAACCAATCATATTAATAGTTAAAACCAATAAAACCTATTAGCAAGCTATCGACGCCCGCTCTGTCAACATTATGGTGTTTTGTTCCCACGCAAAAATCAATCACGTCGATAAGTCACACAGAAATAATGACAGAGTCCGTGTCGTTGATCGATTTAATCGGTCCCGGTCCGCGGACCGCGCACAAGGTGCAACTTGAAGGCGGACTCGAGTTACCTAGGCAACGGTTGAACGATTTTAGAGCAGGACTCGAAGGATAGCTGCGTTATTGTTATGTTGCCCTGGTCATTGGGCAATGGGGCAAGCAATATCGGATTCGAAACCAAAGCTTATCCAGTAGTTAAGTTAAAAATAGTTAAGTACCACTTGATGCAGTCACTATAACGGTGAGATAGCGTTGATTTAGAATATGCAGACATGCTTAGTGTACAATTTTGTTTCGTAAAAGGAATCCAGTTACTGGCTACATGCTTTATCATCGTGTAATCTTGGTACATTACTTGATTGTGCAAGCTTACGTAAAGCTGTAGAAATTCGATTAGGAATGTTGATTCTACTAAATCGCTGTCCTGGTGACAGCGAAGTTATCAGTTGGGCGGCTCAGCACGGACTTCAATGCTAAAAAGTGCCCACAGACCGTCTCTTCACGGCTGTTTAAATGACGTCATCCGAAGGGTTGTTGCCTTCATAAATATACCTTCGGTTTGAGAACCTTTTGGAATATTTAGGGACAAAGTTAAAATAATTAGAAATTTTAATTATTATCCTGTCTCTCGGCACGCTACTTGCATTGGTAAATTAGCGGCCATGAAGTTTTCTTCGATAAGAGCCGAAATGGCATCAAAGGCAGCTGAATCGTGAAAGTGGCGAAAAGGAAACAAGACTATATTCATACATATCGGCCTGAAAAAGTCCACTGCACGATATACATCTCTCCTCGAGCGAAGGTCCCTCTCGTCTCTTCGAAGAAGCGAAGGTTTGCTACAGTCGTTAACGATTGGAAAGCGGATTGGCGATCGCAATACCGCTAAATTTTATCTCATACATTTCGAAATGGTCATGCCACAATCTTTCGGTACCTTTGGTATTTTCAAGGTTCTGCCCTTTCGCCTTTTGTGTCACTCTCTGGAAAAAAAGGGTAGGTATATTCTAACGCCGATACCATAAGGAGGTTTGGTCCATTTAGCCTGGAGACAGTCGGGCCGAAGGGTTCACGCTTTAGTCATTTCGACACACTATTCATAGGAGTTTATTTGGATTAACGTGACAGGTTTGTCGCCGTCCTAAGTGTCTTAGGGATCGAACTCTAATCTTCTGATTCTAATTCTGTTCAGCCAACCACTCGGCTACTGTGTCTATTAAACTTCAGAGCATAAAATGTCGCAAAAAGGCATATTATTTTTCTCTTTGGTCATTCCTTAATGTTTCTGCTTGAATCGTTAACTGTTTTAGCCAAACTGTCAACAATAAATTATTGACGAATAAAAACAATGCGGCTTACGTCACCAACCGGTGTCATTAATAATATTTTTTTTTAAATAAGAGTCAACTTGACACCATGACTGACCCTTTACAAGTTCATTACCATTTCTCACTACACTACACGACACATGAGCAAAGCCATTTAAATTACGAGGCAAACAAACAAGAGGGCAGTGTAGAAAACACGATTTTTCACGCATCACATGCAATGGAGTCTCCAGAACGGGTTTGTATTGGAATCCGGCGCAAGCGCAGGTTCAAGGGAACTCGCGTGCACACAGACACGTTATATCATTGCGCATTGCACACAGCCGTGACATCGACTTAGATGGACAGCTTTTATGAATTCCTGATCGCTGTCGAGATAGTTTGATATGAATATTCAAGAGATATATTAAATAGCTTTCTTTTTTCGTTTGTTTTATTAGATCTAGTGGCGTTATACAAAACAAGTTTCAGAGTAATACAATCTACAAGAATAATGTCTGCAACAGTATCTGCATTATAAAAAGGCTGGTAAAGTATATAGGCTGCCTATTTTGTATAGGATTATAGTAGAATCGATTTAACAATTCACCTGATGGTAAGTACTACATCTCATAGCACCTGCAAACGTTTAAAACAACAACAATGCCAAGGTTACAGGTCACTTTTTATCCCGAGGACTGCTATGGAACCCCTCACAGCCCTAATTATACTGGTTCTTTATGTCTATACCCTTGAAACCGGAATATAATAGATACATAGCTATTTGGGGGTCACAAGGACACGGACGAGTGAGGCGACAACGAGTCTACCACCTTTAACCTTTAACCACGTCTCAGCTTGACTGACGAGGTGACCGACATACAAAAAATATATCATCACACCATTCCCAATACTGGGTCAGACAGAGATCCAGATAATTAAGAGCTATTGATCCACTTTTATCGAAGACCTTTTGGAATAACGTGACAGGTGGTGAGTCTATCGCCTTCTTTATATTCCCAATAAAGGGGTAGACAGAGCTCTAGTCTGAACAATTAAGTCCTTCGACCCACCTTCCACCGAAGATATTTTCGGGACAATGTGACAGGTGGTGAGCCCGTCGCCGCCTTTATGTCCAAGCCAACGATATAAATCGTACATAAGTTTTGAAAAAGTTATTGGTAGGAGCCTATCACCTGGGGATCGAACTTGGGTCTCTTCCGAACTCCCAACAACTTGGCTCTCGTAACCCTGAAGTCAACTGAAAATTTCCTGATAAGCGCCTATGGATATGTTTTAATCCCAGTCAGTTTTTCTGAAAGCCTAAGGTTTATAGGACTCCGTGACATCTCGCTTCAAGCTTACATTCAGCCTCATATCCTCTTTACAGCAGCACTCACAACCTCGACACCGCCCGTTTCTTTATCATTTCTTCTAACCTTCGTCTGTTTCACCTCCTCCTCGAGACCTTCCACGAGTACTGTGTTTTGTCAATTCAAGATTTTCATACGTACATTGCGCAGTCAAAATAATCGCTTTAACATTCAATAACAGGAAAAAAGTAATTTATTAAACTGGATGTACTTGCCTTATAAATAATTACAATTTAATTAGAGCACACGATAGCGCAGCGCGCGTCACCACGTGTAGGAAGTCGGGTTTTCGCTCAAAAACAAATTTAACAAAGGCTATTAGTATTGATGACTAGAATTTCTTTTGTTTCCTCAAACATGAGAACACTTTTTTTTTAAACTGTATACAGCATTGATGTATTATTGTATAAAGCGGCAATGGTTCAGGCTGTGGTCTGCGAAACATGACGTCGCAGATTCGAGCTCGCCATTCATCTATTGTCGTGCACCATCTCCAGGCACAAGCATTGAAGCTTAGTTGTAGTGGTTAACACGTATTTTAGTAATGTTTATTTGGCATTGCTGATATAGTTTTTCATAAAAAAGATTCGTCGTTCTTAGGAATCGTCTGGGGAAAGTGTTTACTAACTTTTTTTGACTTATTCCGCCAAAGAGCTGCAATTATTTAACTACTTTGTTTCACTTCCAAGGGTATTATAAGTACGGACTTCAAGAGATCAATCTTTGTAACATCTGAAGATGGTAAACTCCTTCTCTGCTTGGTAGTCATTTAGGTCATGATCGTACACTTACTTTCGATAGCCAATGTAGTGTAGTGAACAGTGAGGCATTTGCAGCGGATGACGTGCTGCAGGAAAGGGGTGGCTACCCGCTGGGTCGGGTGATCGAGACCTGAGGAGGACGTCTCCTCCACCAGTGCGCTATGTGCAATCGTAAGAACTTCGATAGCGCGATGTGGGGTGTAATTGTTTCCTGAATTGGCCTGGAATTCAGCTGGCGACACTATGTAAACCGGCGTGTACGCCACACGTCCACGGAGGTCGTCGTATGGCAGTGGTAGTCAACGATGATAAGTCAGTGATGATATCATTGTTGTAGAGCCTGAAGACTAAAATGGAAAACCTCGTATCTCGTATATAGAATATCTACACCTTTCAAAGCAAAACAATAATTGTGACCACAGTGTTGGGCGGCAGATACGCTTAGGAGACAACATTTGCGACATTTTTTAAAATAAATAACAGCTCATTACTCACGCGGACAAACAAAACCTTTATCAAACAATAATCAATCGCTCAAGTACTAAACACCGGAAAAAGGTGGTATTACGATTAACAGTGTTCTTCAATATTATATATACATACACACAGATAGGGTCAATATCACCTACATTGCTCTGATCGCAAAGTAAGGAGCTTAAGCACGCGCGTTTGGAATCGGAAATAATGAAGGTACCACAAAGACTGGACCCGAGAAAATGTAGAAAAAGTTTTTTCTACATTGAAGTCAAGATACAGTCGGATACTGGGAATCAAACACGGGATTTCAGAGCTGGCTATGAAACTCGATGTGTACAACATTAGTCCACGGCGGTCGTAAATATTATATATTTAACTCCGAGAGCGAGTTGCTTGCTGTTTGTTCAATACAGAGGAGTCTACATCATTTAGGATTTACATCAATAATACTGCTCTCTACTAATACTACTACTATTATCGATAGCCAAGTGGTTGTGTGATTGGAATTCGAGTCAAGAGACCCGAGTTCGATCTCCAAATAACGAGCTCTCACCGATGGAGTTGTTTCAGAAACCTAGTACAATTCATATCGTTCGCTTGGACATAAAGGCTTTTGGTGGAAGGCGGGTCGAAGGGACTAATTATTTAAACATTTGTCTATCCCAGCATTGGGAATGGCATGTAGATGAGGCAGTAGTTTCATAGTTAAATAATTGAACAAGTCGTGACAAAATTGGATACGGAGATACTTGTAGTAACACTGGGGAAATGGATTTTTCTTAAAACTTTTACGTCATTATTATATGATTAATATAAAACTCAGCTACAGCCTATTATAATAAATTTTAGAGTTTCTATGTGATGCTCTTCAGGTCACACACCCTGAACGGAACAACTGGCTGTACCCAGGCCCGTGTCCCACAGCAGCGGAGCTACATGCAAGGCATTATCGACACTAAAGCAACGGGAATCAGTTGGAAATGGTTAACTAATCGCTTGAACTTCGAAGCCTATCTTTAGACGGCGAATTCCTTAAACGCGTTTCACGCATTGGTCCTATTGAGTAAATCTGCTTAAGCGCTAAATAAATCGTTGCAAGTCAGGAACGCAATGGTGTTTGAAGAATTTAGTGTTATCTGTCTTGAGCTGTTGCAAATAAAGTCTTAAACAAATACATATATGGAGGAGGTTAGCATCATATACATTGCTCAGATCGCAGTCAGTAACTAAAGCACAATGTATAAAGAGTTAATGTAGAAAACACTTTTCTGCATTGTCTCGAGTCTGGGTGTTCGTGGTACCTTCGTTGTTTCTGATTCCATTATACAATATAATATGGCAATACAAACTTACTTTGGGATCAGAGCATCGTATGTGATGTTGTCCGTAACCCTATTTATGTATTATTTATTTATTCTGCGATTATATTATTGTGCGAAATATCAGGCACTGCGATCGCCAATCCGTATCATAAAAGAAATCCTCTTTCACGAGAGGTCAATTTCAAGCAGTGGAACGTTATGCATGTATATTACGTGTAAATGTATGTACAACGTTACATAAGTGATCTGATCCCAAAGTAAATAGCTAAGGTATTACGGAATAGGAAACAACGACGGTATGGTAAACACCCATACCCAACAATATAGAAGAAGTGGAAATAGCTTTCTACATTGACTCGTCAAGGAAAGCCCCGGGACATGATGCAAACCGTATATGTACAATAACCATGTACGTACAGGCCACTCGTTCTCACAGATCGTCAATCAAATTATAAATAAGTATAAATAAATAAATATCTTCACGCAATTCCCAATACAGAGGTAGACAGAGGTCTAGTCTAGATAAATAAGTCCCTACGACACACACAGGTGGTGAGGCCGTCGCCGTCTTTAAGTCCAAGCCAACGATATAATTCGTACATAAGTTTTTAAAAACCCATTGGTACGAGCCTGCTACCTGGGGATCGAACTCTAATCTTCTGATTCTAATTCTGTTCAGCCAACCACTCGGCTATCGTGACTTATTAATAGTTAAAATCAATCATATTAATAGTTAAAACCAATAAAACCTATTAGCAAGCTATCGACGCCCGCTCTGTCAACATTATGGTGTTTTGTTCCCACGCAAAAATCAATCACGTCGATAAGTCACACAGAAATAATGACAGAGTCCGTGTCGTTGATCGATTTAATCGGTCCCGGTCCGCGGACCGCGCACAAGAGTCTGGCAAGAGGCGGACTCGAGTTACCTAGGCAACGGTTGAACGATTTTAGAGCAGGACTCGAAGGATAGCTGCGTTATTGTTATGTTGCCCTGGTCATTGGGCAATGGGGCAAGCAATATCGGATTCGAAACCAAAGCTTATCCAGTAGTTAAGTTAAAAATAGTTAAGTACCACTTGATGCAGTCACTATAACGGTGAGATAGCGTTGATTTAGAATATGCAGACATGCTTAGTGTACAATTTTGTTTCGTAAAAGGAATCCAGTTACTGGCTACATGCTTTATCATCGTGTAATCTTGGTACATTACTTGATTGTGCAAGCTTACGTAAAGCTGTAGAAATTCGATTAGGAATGTTGATTCTACTAAATCGCTGTCCTGGTGACAGCGAAGTTATCGAGTTGGGCGGCTCAGCACGGACTTCAATGCTAAAAAAGTGCCCACAGGCCGTCTCTTCACGGCTGTTTAAATGACGTCATCCGAAGGGTTGTTGCCTTCATAAATATACCTTCGGTTTGAGAACCTTTTGGAATATTTAGGGACAAAGTTAAAATAATTAGAAATTTTAATTATTATCCTGTCTCTCGGCACGCTACTTGCATTGGTAAATTAGCGGCCACGAAGTTTTCTTCGATAAGAGCCGAAATGGCATCAAAGGCAGCTGAATCGTGAAAGTGGCGAAAAGGAAACAAGACTATATTCATACATATCGGCCTGAAAAAGTCCACTGCACGATATACATCTCTCCTCGAGCGAAGGTCCCTCTCGTCTCTTCGAAGAAGCGAAGGTTTGCTACAGTCGTTAACGATTGGAAAGCGGATTGGCGATCGCAGTACCAGACACCACACCTTGTCGGACCAGACCGGACCGCTAAATTTTATCTCATACATTTCGAAATGGTCATGCCACAATCTTTCGGTACCTTTGGTATTTTCAAGGTTCTGCCCTTTCGCCTTTTGTGTCACTCTCTGGAAAAAAAGGGTAGGTATATTCTAACGCCGATACCATAAGGAGGTTTGGTCCATTTAGCCTGGAGACAGTCGGGCCGAAGGGTTCACGCTTTAGTCATTTCGACACACTATTCATAGGAGTTTATTTGGATTAACGTGACAGGTTTGTCGCCGTCCTAAGTGTCTTAGGGATCGAACTCTAATCTTCTGATTCTAATTCTGTTCAGCCAACCACTCGGCTACTGTGTCTATTAAACTTCAGAGCATAAAATGTCGCAAAAAGGCATATTATTTTTCTTCTTGGTCATTCCTTAATGTTTCTGCTTGAATCGTTAACTGTTTTAGCCAAACTGTCAACAATAAATTATTGACGAATAAAAACAATGCGGCTTACGCACCAACCGGTGTCATTAATAATATTTTTTTTTAAATAAGAGTCAACTTGACACCATGACTGACCCTTTACAAGTTCATTACCATTTCTCACTACACTACACGACACATGAGCAAAGCCATTTAAATTACGAGGCAAACAAACAAGAGGGCAGTGTAGAAAACACGATTTTTCACGCATCACATGCAATGGAGTCTCCAGAACGGGTTTGTATTGGAATCCGGCGCAAGCGCAGGTTCAAGGGAACTCGCGTGCACACAGACACGTTATATCATTGCGCATTGCACACAGCCGTGACGTCGACTTAGATGGACAGCTTTTTATGAATTCCTGATCGCTGTCGAGATAGTTTGATATGAATATTCAAGAGATATATTAAATAGCTTTCTTTTTTCGTTTGTTTTATTAGATCTAGTGGCGTTATACAAAACAAGTTTCAGAGTAATACAATCTACAAGAATAATGTCTGCAACAGTATCTGCATTATAAAAAGGCTGGTAAAGTATATAGGCTGCCTATTTTGTATAGGATTATAGTAGAATCGATTTAACAATTCACCTGATGGTAAGTACTACATCTCATAGCACCTGCAAACGTTTAAAACAACAACAATGCCAAGGTTACAGGTCACTTTTTATCCCGAGGACTGCTATGGAACCCCTCACAGCCCTAATTATACTGGTTCTTTATGTCTATACCCTTGAAACCGGAATATAATAGATACATAGCTATTTGGGGGTCACAAGGACACGGACGAGTGAGGCGACAACGAGTCTACCACCTTTAACCTTTAACCACGTCTCAGCTTGACTGACGAGGTGACCGACATACAAAAAATATATCATCACACCATTCCCAATACTGGGTCAGACAGAGATCCAGATAATTAAGAGCTATTGATCCACTTTTTATCTAAGACCTTTTGGGATAACGTGACAGGTGGTGAGTCTATCGCCTTCTTTATATTCCCAATAAAGGGGTAGACAGAGCTCTAGTCTAGACAATTAAGTCCCTTCGACCCACCTTCCACCGAAGATATTTTCGGGACAATGTGACAGGTGGTGAGCCCGTCGCCGCCTTTATGTCCAAGCCAACGATATAAATCGTACATAAGTTTTGAAAAAGTTATTGGTAGGAGCCTATCACCTGGGGATCGAACTTGGGTCTCTTCCGAATTCCGAACTCCCAACAACTTGGCTCTCGTAACCCTGAAGTCAACTGAAAATTTCCTGATAAGCGCCTATGGATATGTTTTAATCCCAGTCAGTTTTTCTGAAAGCCTAAGGTTTATAGGACTCCGTGACATCTCGCTTCAAGCTTACATTCAGCCTCATATCCTCTTTACAGCAGCACTCACAACCTCGACACCGCCCGTTTCTTTATCATTTCTTCTAACCTTCGTCTGTTTCACCTCCTCCTCGAGACCTTCCACGAGTACTGTGTTTTTGTCAATTCAAGATTTTCATACGTACATTGCGCAGTCAAAATAATCGCTTTAACATTCAATAACAGGAAAAAAGTAATTTATTAAACTGGATGTACTTGCCTTATAAATAATTACAATTTAATTAGAGCACACGATAGCGCAGCGCGCGTCACCACGTGTAGGAAGTCGGGTTTTCGCTCAAAAACAAATTTAACAAAGGCTATTAGTATTGATGACTAGAATTTCTTTTGTTTCCTCAAACATGAGAACACTTTTTTTTTAAACTGTATACAGCATTGATGTATTATTGTATAAAGCGGCAATGGTTCAGGCTGTGGTCTGCGAAACATGACGTCGCAGATTCGAGCTCGCCATTCATCTATTGTCGTGCACCATCTCCAGGCACAAGCATTGAAGCTTAGTTGTAGTGGTTAACACGTATTTTAGTAATGTTTATTTGGCATTGCTGATATAGTTTTTCATAAAAAAGATTCGTCGTTCTTAGGAATCGTCTGGGGAAAGTGTTTACTAACTTTTTTTGACTTATTCCGCCAAAGAGCTGCAATTATTTAACTACTTTGTTTCACTTCCAAGGGTATTATAAGTACGGACTTCAAGAGATCAATCTTTGTAACATCTGAAAGATGGTAAACTCCTTCTCTGCTTGGTAGTCATTTAGGTCATGATCGTACACTTACTTTCGATAGCCAATGGAACAGTGAGGCATTTGCAGCGGATGACGTGCTGCAGGAAAGGGGTGGCTACCCGCTAGGTCGGGTGATCAAGACCTGAGGAGGACGTCTCCTCCACCAGTGCGCTATGTGCAATCGTAAGAACTTCGATAGCGCGATGTGGGGTGTAATTGTTTCCTGAATTGGCCTGGAATTCAGCTGGCGACACTATGTAAACCGGCGTGTACGCCACACGTCCACGGAGGTCGTCGTATGGCAGTGGTAGTCAACGATGATAAGTCAGTGATGATATCATTGTTGTAGAGCCTGAAGACTAAAATGGAAAACCTCGTATCTCGTATATAGAATATCTACACCTTTCAAAGCAAAACAATAATTGTGACCACAGTGTTGGGCGGCAGATACGCTTAGGAGACAACATTTGCGACATTTTTTAAAATAAATAACAGCTCATTACTCACGCGGACAAACAAAACCTTTATCACACAATAATCAATCGCTCAAGTACTAAACACCGGAAAAAGGTGGTATTACGATTAACAGTGTTCTTCAATATTATATATACATACACACAGATAGGGTCAATATCACCTACATTGCTCTGATCGCAAAGTAAGGAGCTTAAGCACGCGCGTTTGGAATCGGAAATAATGAAGGTACCACAAAGACTGGACCCGAGAAAATGTAGAAAAAGTTTTTTCTACATTGAAGTCAAGATACAGTCGGATACTGGGAATCAAACACGGGATTTCAGAGCTGGCTATGAAACTCGATGTGTACAACATTAGTCCACGGCGGTCGTAAATATTATATATTTAACTCCGAGAGCGAGTTGCTTGCTGTTTGTTCAATACAGAGGAGTCTACATCATTTAGGATTTACATCAATAATACTGCTCTCTACTAATACTACTACTATTATCGATAGCCAAGTGGTTGTGTGATTGGAATTCGAGTCAAGAGACCCGAGTTCGATCTCCAAATGGCAGGCTCTCACCGATGGAGTTGTTTCAGAAACCTAGTACAATTCATATCGTTCGCTTGGACATAAAGGCTTTTTGGTGGAAGGCGGGTCGAAGGGACTAATTATTTAAACATTTTGTCTATCCCAGCATTGGGAATGGCATGTAGATGAGGCAGTAGTTTCATAGTTAAATAATTGAACAAGTCGTGACAAAATTGGATACGGAGATACTTGTAGTAACACTGGGGGAAATGGATTTTTTCTTAAAACTTCTACGTCATTATTATATGATTAATATAAAACTCAGCTACAGCCTATTATAATAAATTTTAGAGTTTCTATGTGATACTCTTCAGGTCACACACCCTGAACGGAACAACTGGCTGTACCCAGGCCCGTGTCCCACAGCAGCGGAGCTACATGCAAGGCATTATCGACACTAAAGCAACGGGAATCAGTTGGAAATGGTTAACTAATCGCTTGAACTTCGAAGCCTATCTTTAGACGGCGAATTCCTTAAACGCGTTTCACGCATTGGTCCTATTGGAGTAAATCTGCTTAAGCGCTAAATAAATCGTTGCAAAGTCAGGAACGCAATGGTGTTTGAAGAATTTAGTGTTATCTGTCTTGAGCTGTTGCAAATAAAGTCTTAAACAAATACATATATGGAGGGAGGTTAGCATCATATACATTGCTCAGATCGCAGTCAGTAACTAAAGCACAATGTATAAAGAGTTAATGTAGAAAACACTTTTTCTGCATTGTCTCGGGTCTGGGTGTTCGTGGTACCTTCGTTGTTTCTGATTCCATTATACAATATAATATGGCAATACAAACTTACTTTGGGATCAGAGCATCGTATGTGATGTTGTCCGTAACCCTATTTATGTATTTTTATACGAATAAACATCCATGACACGAGTACAAACATTTAAATGACCTCATTGTTTTTTAATATTATGTAAGGATCGTGACACTTGGCGATCTGTTCTCTCTGGCTGCCCCGTCAGGGATTGTGCGTGAAGATAAGTAATTGTTTTTTTTTAACAATTTTAACTACTAAAAAGTGCTTCAGTTTGTTTCAGGTCTCTCATTTTGCGGGATAAACATTTTCTTATGAGCTACTGCATACTATAGTCAATCTCTGTAGCAAACTTTATCCAGACTCGGTTTGCCGTTATGACGTGATTGAGTAACGCACATCCATACAATCTTTCGCATTTGTAATATCAATTTAATAAAAATAATAAATAAAGATTATATATGAGTAATGTCGTAACAATTGAAATGACTATGAGAATTAATTCTTTGAATAATTATTGAACTTTGGTCTGACTCAATGTGCGTAATCTCGTAAAATATCAATCTCATATAAATTGTTTAGTAACATATTGCAATAATTTACAAAACATTACAAACATTAATATTAAAATAAGAATAAATAACAATCTACGTCAATTTTATTTCGTACATCTAGTATTACGTTACCATTACACAATATTTTAATTACATTCTAACTCCATTACATGTTGCATGACGTTTAATGACATCATAATATATGTCTCTTATAACAGAGAATAGGAAAATGTAATTGAAAGTCAATTCATGTATTTAAATAAAAAAAATGCTGATACACGGTGGGATTGCTCCTATTAAATGTTTCATAAAAAAGCAAGTGACAGCTTATCTTTATTCCCTAAAGGAGACTGAAAATAGCGCCATTCCCTAAATACTGGGGTAGACAAAGGAGTAGACAATTAAGCTGGGATACTCACTTTTATTAATTACATCAAATAACAATAGTGCAAGAATTTCTCTAGTTTGAAAACTACAGAGTCAGTGTGGTAAGGGGCCACGAGATATAGAGCCTTAGTGATACGGGGTGAAAACGCACCAGTAATTTTATCCGAACGAAGTTTGCTAGTTATTAAATTGTTAATAATTAGTTAAAGATAATAACTTCAACCGAAGAAATACTCAAACGAAGAGATAGTATTTGTCCATGGATTTCCTTAGCCATTTACCAGAAGGTGGACGTAAAAAGACGAGAAAAGAATATTCTTCGAAATTTCCTATATCTGGGGTAGGCAGAGGTCTAGACAATGAGGTTTTTTCGATCCACTTTACACTGGAGCCTATTTGCGACAACGTGAAATCCTATCCTATCGCTGATTATATGTTTAATTTATTATCTTTTAATTTTTATTGCAAGTGCATAATCAAAATAAATTCACGAATTGACCACGTGCCACCGACAAACGTTCAGAAAACAATACTCCGTCGTGTACAAATGTTTCAATATTAAAATGTAACAAACATACGTCGTAAACGCGCTGCTTCTCGTCAAAACGACTGTCCTCCCTCCCATCCAACTAGGGAGAGTATTTCCGTGATTTATGTGAACTAACTGTGGCTGTGTCCATATTGCACGTGAAAAATCGGGGATATAGAGAGTGCATTGAACTGCAATTAGTTTAAAGAGATATTAATCTTAATAAAGTTCTGTTCAATTTCTTCGAGATATATATTTCTAAATTATATATTTCGAAAGTTAATCGACCATTCAATCAGATTATAATTGAAATAAAATACGCACGTTAGACTCAAGAGACCCGACTTCGATCCCCAGGTGGCAGGCTCGTACCAATGGTTTTTTTTAAAAACTTATGTACGAATTATATCGTTGGCTTGGATATAAAGACGGCGAAGGGCTCACCACCTGTCACGATTTTCCAAAAATATCTTCGGTGGAAGGTGCATCGATGGGACTTAATTGTCTAGATTAGACCTCTGTCTACCCCTGCATTGGGAATTGAGTGAAGATATTTTAATAATTAAACATATTATTACATAAAATAATTATTATTTACTGCTAGCGCAGACGACAACTATGCATCTGATTGACTTGAAATTAATTTTTTATTCGTTTCCAAAATACCTTTTCTTTAATAAGTTCGGCGCAGACGAATTTGCGAGGGTCAGCTAGTAGGTACTTTATATTACGAATAAAAATAAATAAAAAATTGTTTCCGTTTGTTAACGAATTTTATCGGAGATAACAGCCATGTAGATAAACTTGGAATGTAACATACTATCTAAATATAAAATACTAGTCAAATCATTAATTGTTTCCGAGATACCAATATTTAGTTACACATTAAGGTATAAGATTAGCTCAAATTAATAACATCTATCTTTTTTAAGCTTTCAAGCCTTCGCTGACGACCTGATAGCGATTCCAGAATCAGTGTTAATTCTATCTATTCTAAGCTAAGGGCTGTGGATTCAAGTCCCGCTATGGACAAACGGCAGTGTGGTGAATATGAATATTTGTACTTGAGTTTTCTGGAAAAGTAGGTCGAAGGACTTCATTGTATAGACAAGACTATACTAGGCTGGTATGCCGGTATATATGGTATGACTATCTTTGCCTACACCAGTATGGCAAATTACGTGAAGATAAAAAATAACATAATACCGTTTCGATGCTGCAATCCAATAATTTATTTTATGTTTAAGACATAGCCATAACTTTTAAGACACAACTCCCTGTTAAGTTTATTGTTTTGTGGCAAATGAATAAACCAACTTTTTTCATATGTATATTGTGAAAGCTACATAATATTACCATCCCTGTCTACCTAGGAGTCATCAAGGTCTGTCAGTCTCTCATAACCTACTCTTAACCATTTCTGTCGTCTATTAGCAGTATAAAATTGTTATACTCCGGATTAAAAAGTATAGCCGTAAAAATTATAGTATATATACAAATGGCGAATCAGTGTAGTTATGGGCTACGAGATATTATTGCATCTTTGTCTTTATCCGTTATAAATGTACATATATAATGCGTCTGTAACATTCGAATGTTTATGTTTATTGCTATTGAATGGGTTGCAGTGATCATTTACCTTTGCTGGCTGTTGGCTTCTTTTAGATATATAGATAGAGTTAGCAACAGCATCTCAACACTCCGACCACAGAGTAAGTAGCTAAAAGCACACGTGTTAAGGAATCAGAAACAACGAAGTTACCACAAACACCCTGACTAGACGTAATATAGAAAAACTGGTTTTTTACTGTTACCCCTCCGAAAATTAAATAAAAAAAAATCGAAACCAAGACCTCGGAGCTAGTGACATTATGAAAACAGGTATGTACGCCACTCGTCCTTGGTCGTTCTTACTCCGCTCCAATAAAAATAACGCTGCCAACATTAAGCTTCCAGTCCTGATATTATTGAACAGTCTGGTGAACCTACTTCCCACGGACGGAAAAAGTGCACGAGCTGACAACAGCTACCAATGGACGTCGGTATGTGGTCGTGTCCTAACGAGGCACTGGAATTGAACTGATATGGTATTGATTGCTTTGTAAGTAAACGTTTTTTATTTTCAAGTCATCAGTAATTGCAAGAATGTAGGTACAGGAACTTTATCGATAATGTTATAAGATAGCGAACTTTGATTTTACATATATATATATATATATATATATATATATATATATATATATATATATATATATATATATATATATATATATATATATATATATATATATATATATATATATATATATATATATATATATATATATATATATATATATATATATATATATATATATATACAAATGGCGAATCAGTGTAGTTATGGGCTACGAGATATTATTGCATCTTTGTCTTTATCCGTTATAAATGTACATATATAATGCGTCTGTAACATTCGAATGTTTATGTTTATTGCTATTGAATGGGTTGCAGTGATCATTTACCTTTGCTGGCTGTTGGCTTCTTTTAGATATATAGATAGAGTTAGCAACAGCATCTCAACACTCCGACCACAGAGTAAGTAGCTAAAAGCACACGTGTTAAGGAATCAGAAACAACGAAGTTACCACAAACACCCTGACTAGACGTAATATAGAAAAACTGGTTTTTTACTGTTACCCCTCCGAAAATTAAATAAAAAAAAAATCGAAACCAAGACCTCGGAGCTAGTGACATTATGAAAACAGGTATGTACGCCACTCGTCCTTGGTCGTTCTTACTCCGCTCCAATAAAAATAACGCTGCCAACATTAAGCTTCCAGTCCTGATATTATTGAACAGTCTGGTGAACCTACTTCCCACGGACGGAAAAAGTGCACGAGCTGACAACAGCTACCAATGGACGTCGGTATGTGGTCGTGTCCTAACGAGGCACTGGAATTGAACTGATATGGTATTGATTGCTTTGTAAGTAAACGTTTTTTATTTTCAAGTCATCAGTAATTGCAAGAATGTAGGTACAGGGAACTTTATCGATAATGTTATAAGATAGCGAACTTTGATTTTACATATATATATATATATATATATATATATATATATATATATATATATATATATATATATATATATATATATATATATATATATATATATATATATATTAAGTATGGTTATTGATCTAAATATTTTCGTACATGTCATTTATCACCTTTCTGTTCGTAAGACACTAGGAATCGTAGTTAGGGACTGAATGTAGTCTGAGATTGTTTATTAAAAAACATTCCAATAAATTACGAGAACAAAATGTACAATGAAATATCGCGCTGCGTTCAAGACGTGAGATGTCTACTACGGCGATCGCCATCCTTATGGGGTCTCCTTATGGGAGTGTAAACGTTTTTATTTTCAAGTCATCAGTAATTGCAAGAATGTAGGTACAGGGAACTTTATCGATAATGTTATAAGATAGCGAACTTTGATTTTACATATATATATATAAAATTACATCATGCCATTCCCATTCCGTACCATTAACATACTAGGGTAGACAGAGGTCTAGACAATTAAGTCGTTTCGACCCACCTGAAACTGAAGATATTTTTGGGACAACGTGACAAGTGAGCTAATCGCCGTCTCAATGTCCAAGCGAACGACAAAATTCGTACAAAAGTTTTTTTTTTAAAAGCCATTGGTACGAGCCTGTCACCTGGGGATCGAACTCGGGTCTCTCGATTCAATATTCCGATCTATCGTAAATATTTTTTAAACATTTGTGCAATTGAATTGGACTTGACTCATGGACGTTTGAATATATATTAAGTATGGTTATTGATCTAAATATTTTCGTACATGTCATTTATCACCTTTCTGTTCGTAAGACACTAGGAATCGTAGTTAGGGACTGAATGTAGTCTGAGATTGTTTATTAAAAAAACATTCCAATAAATTACGAGAACAAAATGTACAATGAAATATCGCGCTGCGTTCAAGACGTGAGATGTCTACTACGGCGATCGCCATCCTTATGGGGTCTCCTTATGGGAGTGTAAACGTTTTTACAGTGAAGTAATATACAATGTTTAGATCATACGAGGTCAGTTAGTTTTTAAGAACTTAACTGCGTATACAATAATAATATTTCTGACGACATCCGTGGACGAGTGGTGTACACACCGTTTTTCACGATGGCGCCAGCTCTTGAGCTCCCGGGTTCGATTTACAGTCGGGTCAATGTAGAAAACATGTGTTATTATAACACAAGTGCTTAAGCTGCTTACTTAAGGATCAGAGAAATGTATGTGATGTTATCCCTATCTATGTATATCTATGTAGTAATTATTTTTCATTTATATTAAATCAACAAGAACGCACAATAGTGAATTCCAACGTGGGGGAAGTCATAGTGATAACAATATTGAATGGTTTTGTGTAAATCACGGTCGAGACAAAGGTACTGGCTGTTACTATAATAAAGCATGTCCAGGGCATATTTATAAAATAAGCGCAGACGTTGTTAGCAGTGTGAAGAATAAAATATTTTACAGAATTGTTATTAAACATTTAATACTATTACTTATTAAAGTAGCACTTGAGATTATAAACTAGTTTCTAGAGGTCATCGAACCCTTATAGTAAATCAATCTCAAATCTAAAATTTATTCAGATATAAGTAACACACAATACATCCTTCTATCGTAATTTTTTAAACTACCGCCGTTTCGTAATGAGGTGCCTCTAACGGAGAATCAATTAGCGTTTAAAAATATAGCGTTTGTTCATCATGGGATACCTTGTACAGAGGACCAGAGGAATGGCACTCCTAATAAGGATTTCCGATGGCGAAAAAGATGAATCTCATGTATCGTTTCGAACCGTGGCCGTTGATTCGTGACAAAAAAAAAACGATTTTTTTGTTAGGTATTAGGTACAGATACGAAAACAAATATTAGAGTCCTATTTAGAAGTTTAACTGCATTTTTTATGATTTTTTTGATATTTTTTGGACTTAAAGAGAACTTGTCCAATCGCCATGCTTGGCAGCGGATTGATGACCGCAGCGTCGAATACTTCGCAACTTCGGCGCTGCTTCCAGTCAAGGGTAAGTAAGCTTTATTTTGTCCCGGCGTTTTTCCTCCTAATTTTCCTCAACCTATGGCCAGGGCATGTTTTTGTATATAAAATAATCGTAATATATACGCCTAAGTATATAAAACTTTATGGAGGAGCCACAGGCAGCTGCTTCTGCATACACAGCGGTTTTCTGACTTTATCAAATGTACATACGCACATATTGAAAGAAATCCTATGACGTGCATGAAATCAGTTTCGACTGGGATTTGAAAAAAAAAAAGAAAAAAAATCTTCACGCCATTCCCAATACAGGGTTAGAAAGAGGTCTAGACAATTAAGTCCTATGGATCCAACTTCCAGCGAAGACATCTTTTGGGACAACGTGACAGATGACCCGTCATCGTCTTTATGTCCCAGCCAAACCATTGGTACGAGGGTTGGTGATCAAACTCGGGTCCCTCGACTCGAATTCCGATCACCAAACCACTCGACTATCGTGTCTAGTACGCCTGTGCAATGCCTACCGTCTAACGAAGATATTTTTGGGACAACTTGACAGATGGTAAGCCAACGATATAAATCGTACGTAAGTATTTGCAAAACCCATTGGTACGAGCCTGGGTATCGATCATGGACAGTTTTAAATACAACACTTTCATATGGGTTGTATATTAAATGCCTAAAGTTGATTGAGTAAAAGTTGTCCAACGGCTCAAAGCCAATCGAGTTTTGAGTAAAAGTGAAATATGGCGTTTAAATTATTATCCCATGATACATTGTCTTGGTTGTTTACGTGTTACACTGTCAGCTTTTATGTCGAGTCTTGGGTTACTAAAGAGATATCTCAGGTAATCCAAAAAAACAACACGAAATTCTGTGGTTAGTACTCAGGGTACTCAAGGTGGCACAATACAGGTACTAGTTTTGAATCCCGATACGTTAATTGCTTAGATTTCATGTGCGTTATTTGACACGTGCTTGGCGTTGAAGAGGAATAATTAAAAACCAAAAAATATCTTCACACCATTCTCAATACTGGGATAGATATGGATAGTTATGGACAAAATAAAGTCCTTTCAACGAAGACTTTTTTGGAACAACGTGACTGGTGGTGTCTGGGGCGGTGATGTGACGCCTGTCTCCGCGCCCAACGTCTGTCTGTCTTCATGCCCAAACCAATGGTATAAATCGTACGTAAGTATTTGCAAAACCCATTGGTACGAGCCTGGGTATCGATCATGGACAGTTTAAATACAACACTTTCATATGGGTTGTATATTAAATGCCTAAAGTTGATTGAGTAAAAGTTGTCCAACCGCTCAAAGCCAATCGAGTTTTGAGTAAAAGTGAAATATGGCGTTTAAATTATTATCCCATGATACATTGTCTTGGTTGTTTACGTGTTACACTGTCAGCTTTTATGTCGAGTCTTGGGTTACTAAAGAGATATCTCAGGTAATCCAAAAAAACAACACGAAATTCTGTGGTTAGTACTCAGGGTACTCAAGGTGGCACAATACAGGTACTAGTTTTGAATCCCGATACGTTAATTGCTTAGATTTCATGTGCGTTATTTGACACGTGCTTGGCGTTGAAGAGGAATAATTAAAAACCAAAAAATATCTTCACACCATTCTCAATACTGGGATAGATATGGATAGTTATGGACAAAATAAAGTCCTTTCAACGAAGACTTTTTTGGAACAACGTGACTGGTGGTGTCTGGGGCGGTGATGTGACGCCTGTCTCCGCGCCCAACGTCTGTCTGTCTTCATGCCCAAACCAATGGTATAAATCGTATATAAGTTCCGGGAATCGAACTCAAGACACCATAATTGGCGACACCATGAAAATCGGCGTGTACACCACTCATCCGTGGAGGTCGTCAATAGATGTATACGTTATTTTATTTTATTGTGCAGTTTTTAGGAGAATTTGAGCCATACGTAACTACATTGGTACAATAGTAGTTATATAGCCTACTTATTATAAGTATGAAACACTTATTCTAGACACATTCCCTACGTATTGTTTAAAGTCAGTGTTCATACACGTATGATTTGGTGCAACAATTTACGACCTAATTTACCAAACAGGTGATTAATTAGTGACCATATGGCAGGGTCTGGAGATGTCAGACCACCTGGCTGGCTCGGTCACATGAACCTTCAAGTGAAACCCGATGCCGTGTGCATTCGATTTGCGTTGTCTATGTATATATTGCGTATATAGTGTGTTAAATATAGGGATACCTCTTATTATGCAATATTTTTGTCAATGTGTTAAATTATTAGACTAATAGCCGCGTGGTATCGGCGTAAGAACACACAACCCCTTTATTTCCGTGAGTGGAGTGGGTGGCGACTAAGGGCAATGCCTGGAAAATACCATTGGCTACCGATTACCAGAGATATAAGCATATCCAGTTGAGGTATAACCATTTCGGACAGTAGCACCTACGGAGCGTGATGTCTGGTACTGCGATTGCTAATCTTGACAAGCGTGGCGATTATGGCAAAACCTTTTTAGGAGAGCGGTCTAACTCTTGCTGTAGACTTTTACAGACATTTAATTCACAATGCTTAATATTTTTCCACTTTCTCTTTAATCTTTTGGCAAATAAATACATATTATTCTGTTCTATGATACTCTAATTGCATTCAAAGGCTAATTTCCAAGGATGTATAAGATCCATCTCCCTAGAATTCAAAAACTTATCTACTTTTTTAACACTGGCTATATTTCTACGATTTCATGACGTACACCTCACTACTTCACGTTTCAAAAACCTATTACACGTACATCGATAGGTCAAAAACCCGAAAACATTAACAGTAATTAGTATGTGATAATATTCATTGAAAATTAGAACTTCACTGTAAGTCATTGGAGGTCATGCGATCGACTGATACAATACAGCTAGATGAAACAATAAACTTTCATCTCGATGAATTCAATGACGTCCGATGTATCGAGTAAAAGTTGCCGGACGACTCTCCTATTCTAATCGTATCTAATGTTGTAAGTTTTTAGCAGTCAAATATTTTAGATATCATTCAACAATTTTGAATGTTCGTTTGCGTAATAAAACATAGATAATAGAGTATACGAACGCTGGTGAAATTCTTGTCACATGATGTCATTAGTATCGATTAATTCTCGTCTTGTGTAGGGAAGTTAAAGAAAGTTGTAATTTTTGATAAGTTCGTAATTTGTTTATGTAATAATGACTTTTGAGAGTAAACGTTGTATGCTAAAAGTATGGTGTTATGTTCGAAAGTTGGTTTTTAACCACAATTTTTGGACCATTCCAAATAATAATAAATAATAAATATAATAAATATATTCACGCAATTCCCAATACAGGGGTAGACAGAGGTCAAGCCTAGACAATTAATTCCCTTTGACCCACCTTCCACCGAAGATATTTTCGGGACAACGTGACGGGTGGTGAGCCCGTCGCCTCCTTAGGACAATTCAAGAGTGTGGTTATTAAATTAATACATATATATATATATATATATATATATATATATATATATATATATATATATATATATATATATATATATATATATATATATATATATATATATATATATATATATATATATATATATATATATATATATATATATATATATATATATATATATATATATATATATATATATATATATATATATATATATATATATATATATATATATATATATATATATATATATATATATATATATATATATATATATATATATATATATATATATATATATATATATATATATATATATATATATATATATATATATATATATATATATATATATATATATATATATATATATATATATATATATATATATATATATATATATATATATATATATATATATATATATATATATATATATATATATATATATATATATATATATATATATATATATATATATATATATATATATATATATATATATATATATATATATATATATATATATATATATATATATATATATATATATATATATATATATATATATATATATATATATATATATATATATATATATATATATATATATATATATATATATATATATATATATATATATATATATATATATATATATATATATATATATATATATATATATATATATATATATATATATATATATATATATATATATATATATATATATATATATATATATATATATATATATATATATATATATATATATATATATATATATATATATATATATATATATATATATATATATATATATATATATATATATATATATATATATATATATATATATATATATATATATATATATATATATATATATATATATATATATATATATATATATATATATATATATATATATATATATATATATATATATATATATATATATATATATATATATATATATATATATATATATATATATATATATATATATATATATATATATATATATATATATATATATATATATATATATATATATATATATATATATATATATATATATATATATATATATATATATATATATATATATATATATATATATATATATATATATATATATATATATATATATATATATATATATATATATATATATATATATATATATATATATATATATATATATATATATATATATATATATATATATATATATAAGTATGAAACACTTATTCTAGACACATTCCCTACGTATTGTTTAAAGTCAGTGTTCATACACGTATGATTTGGTGCAACAATTTACGACCTAATTTACCAAACAGGTGATTAATTAGTGACCATATGGCAGGGTCTGGAGATGTCAGACCACCTGGCTGGCTCGGTCACATGAACCTTCAAGTGAAACCCGATGCCGTGTGCATTCGATTTGCGTTGTCTATGTATATATTGCGTATATAAGGTGTTAAATATAGGGATACCTCTTATTATGCAATATTTTTGTCAATGTGTTAAATTATTAGACTAATAGTCGCGTGGTATCGGCGTAAGAACACACAACCCCTTTCTTTCCGTGAGTGGAGTGGGTGGCGACTAAGGGCAATGCCTGGAAAATACCATTGGCTACCGATTACCAGAGATATAAGCATATCCAGTTGAGGTATAACCATTTCGGACAGTAGCACCTACGGAGCGTGATGTCTGGTACTGCGATTGCTAATCTTGACAAGCGTGGCGATTATGGCAAAACCTTTTTAGGAGAGCGGTCTAACTCTTGCTGTAGACTTTTACAGACATTTAATTCAGTTTTTGCCGTTATTTTCAAAGAATTGTCAATTATGTTAACTATACTAAGACCTCTTTAGAGGCCAAGTATCTTCTACTTTATCCACAATGCTTAATATTTTTCCACTTTCTCTTTAATCTTTTGGCAAATAAATACATATTATTCTGTTCTATGATACTCTAATTGCATTCAAAGGCTAATTTCCAAGGATGTATAAGATCCATCTCCCTAGAATTCAAAAACTTATCTACTTTTTTAACACTGGCTATATTTCTACGATTTCATGACGTACACCTCACTACTTCACGTTTCAAAAACCTATTACACGTACATCGATAGGTCAAAAACCCGAAAACATTAACAGTAATTAGTATGTGATAATATTCATTGAAAATTAGAACTTCACTGTAAGTCATTGGAGGTCATGCGATCGACTGATACAATACAGCTAGATGAAACAATAAACTTTCATCTCGATGAATTCAATGACGTCCGATGTATCGAGTAAAAGTTGCCGGACGACTCTCCTATTCTAATCGTATCTAATGTTGTAAGTTTTTAGCAGTCAAATATTTTAGATATCATTCAACAATTTTGAATGTTCGTTTGCGTAATAAAACATAGATAATAGAGTATACGAACGCTGGTGAAATTCTTGTCACATGATGTCATTAGTATCGATTAATTCTCGTCTTGTGTAGGGAAGTTAAAGAAAGTTGTAATTTTTGATAAGTTCGTAATTTGTTTATGTAATAATGACTTTTGAGAGTAAACGTTGTATGCTAAAAGTATGGTGTTATGTTCGAAAGTTGGTTTTTAACCACAATTTTTGGACCATTCCAAATAATAATAAATAATAAATATAATAAATATATTCACGCAATTCCCAATACAGGGGTAGACAGAGGTCAAGCCTAGACAATTAATTCCCTTTGACCCACCTTCCACCGAAGATATTTTCGGGACAACGTGACGGGTGGTGAGCCCGTCGCCTCCTTTAGGACAATTCCAAGAGTGTGGTTATTAAATTAATACATATATATACAGGGATCTATCGATCGCGATTACGTTTTGAAGCTTCCTTTATCTTCACGCATTACTGGGAGTAGATAGAGGTTTGTGAGAAAACGTGACAAGTGGTGAGCCAGTATATGAAAGGGTTGAAAAAAAAAACATGGGTACGAGTGGTAGGCTCGTATCTGGGGATCGAACTCGTGTCTCTTAACTCGAATTCCGATCACTCAATTACTCAGCTATCGTGACTTTGACGTCCTCTGTTAACCTCAATATTGGCAAATTGTGCGAAGATTTAAAAATAAAATGATAAACATATTTTAATTACTAGCAAAGATTAACATATATTTAATACCCCATCCGCTATAAACGTGATGGCTAATGTAATAATTCGCGGTAGAGCAGTATACCTAAAGGCGCGAAACAAATACGCAGAACAAGGTAAAAACTGGAATGCGGTCAAATGATGAGTAAGGAGTAACGTAATCCGTAAGCGCGTTTCGCGCGTCCCAGTTAAAGTAACCACAGTTTTGTATAGCTCACGGCTTTCCTAAACCCTTTCAGAGAAGTGATTTCACTGTGGTATCCAAACAAGCCGTGGTGGTAATGTCCCTAGGGTATACTCTTGAAAAGAGAACAGATCATAGATCAGGGGTAGACAGAGGTCTAGTCTAGATAATTAAGTCCCTTCTACCCACCTTCCACCGAAGATATTTTCGGGACAACCTGACAAGTGGTGAGCCCGCCGATTTATGTTCAAGCCAACGATATAATTCGTACATAAGTTAATTGACAAACCCATTGGTACGAACCTGCCACCTGGAGATCGAACTCGGACTCGAAATTCCGACCACCCAATCACTCGGTTATCGTGGCTAACGTGAAAATAAATTATAATATTATGTTTGAAGTTTTCGTTAATCGCTGTGAATTTGGTATAAAAATTTCTATTTCAAAATCAAATCTAATCATTAATTCATCGAAATACGAACATACAATTTTATCAATAATCTGAGCTGAGTCACGATATCCGTTGTGTGATCGGAATTCCAGTTAAGAGACACAAGTTCGATCCCCTCGTGGTAGGCTCGTACCAATGTTTTTTCCAAACTTATTTTGCAGGGGTTCGTCCTATACTGCGTTGGCCTGTACGAGGTTGCCACTCGAGAACCCCCAACGAGCAGAAGAAACTCCAACGGTTGTAAGTTTTACGAGCTATGTGGCCGGTCCATATATACCCCCCACAAGACGGAGCGACGACCAGCATCGTGTTGCGGGGAGTCGATGGATGCAGATGGCACAGGACCGCCCGATGTGGCATTATTTGGGAGAGGCCTATGTTTAGCAGTGGACTTCGGATTGACTGATATGATGATGATGAAGTACGATTGATATCTCTGGCTTGTATACAAAAACGGCGACAGGCTCACAAGAAATTTTCGTCGGTAAGAAGACTTAATTGTCTAGAGCACTGTCTATCCCATTATTGGGAATGGCGTGAAGATATCTTTTTATATCTAATATCGTATCGTAATAGCGTATCTCTAATTTCTATTAGCAATCAGGGGTGCTTGCCTCCTATTATCGTATTAAACATAATTTTGCCTGACACACCCTAACGGAAAATCATAAGGAGCCGTATAAAAACATGTTTATATTCGCACGATGCGCGCACACCGCCGGCGCACGCGCACGCGCACATCAAAGCGTTATCTGACAGCGGACATAAATGCCACAACAGCGTCACGCGTGCACCCCGGCAAGTCAATATTGTGATGCTTTAATAGGTTTAGATAATATGTTTACTTGAACACAACACGACAACGTCACGATAGCCGAGTGGTTGGGTGGTCGGAATTTCGAGTCAAGAGACCCGAGTTCGCTCCCCAGGTAGCAGGCTCGTACCAATGGGATTTTTTTAAACTTATGTACGAATTATATCGTTGGCTTGTACATAAATCAGTGGGCTCATCACTTGTCACATTATCCCGAAAATATCTTCGGTGGAAGGTGAGTCAAAGGGACTTAATTGTCTAGGCTAGACCTCTGTATTAGGAATCGCGTGAAGATATTTATTTATATTTATTGCACACAACACTAACGGAACTAACTGATCTTACGAAATATATTCGCGTTTAACTATTTAATTACAAAGTAGATGAAAAGTCCAAAGCGGAATGGTTGGGTGATCGGAATTCGAGTCAAGAGGCTCCCAATTCCGATCCCCGGGTGTTAGGCTCGTAACAATGAGTTTTTTCAAAAACATATGTACGATACATGTCGTTGGCTTAGACATAAAGACGGCGACAAGCTCACCACCTGTCACGTTGTCCTAAAACATGTCATCGGTGTGACGGAAGAACTTAATTTTAGGAACCTCTCCCTACCTTAACCTATAGGTGATAGCTTGATAACATTTTTTTATAGTAGATCAGTAAATAAAATGTATATATCACGAACATTGCTTCGATCCCAAAGTAAATAGCTGTAGCACTTGTGTTGTGGGTTCAGAAACACCCAGACCCGAGACAACATGGTAACTGGTTTTCTTTTTTTTTTTTTTTTTTCGTCCTGGAATCGAACTCGGGACCTCTCAGAGCTGTGGGTAGCCACTTACACCTTAACAGTCACCCTGAACAATACATTACCAAAAGAAGTAAAGCTTGTCAAATGAAGAATACAAAATTTCAAAAACATGACATCGACGACCTCCGTGAATGAGTGGCGCAGTACACATCGGTTCGATTAACGGTCGGGTCAATATAGAAACTTTTTTCTACATTTTTTCCCGTCTATTCCCGGGTATTCGTGGTACCTTCGTTGTTTCTGATTCAATAACGAAAGTCCTTGAGCTACTTTGGGATCAGAACGATGTATGTAATGCTGTCCTTATCTATGTTTGAATTGATTGTTTATTATAAAATTGTATAGATTTAAAATGGCGCTTGCAAGACATAGGACGTGATCATTCATCTGTGAGTCAATATAAAGTTATTAAAGCAGTTTAGCTCGCGAATTGCCATAAATACATTATTGTGGGCGAATGACGTCCGCTCTCCATATCGCACTGAACTTTTTATTACATACTCTATTATTTTTGGTAACCAAAGATAAATAGGCTAGAGATTATGCCTAATATTGTATTATTATATAAATGAAAAACTACCAAAAACCTTGGGATAGTCCCGCGTCCCCAAATATTGCTAAAGCACGGTCTCGATCCAGTCATGTATGCGTAGTAAAACTATAGTGGTAAATAAGTGTGTGTCTGTGTCTGCAGTACACATTTCCCCATGATTGTGAATTTGTCAAGTTATGTGAAGGTTCATTAAATAAATAAATAAGTAACTACACATATAGATAGAGATAACATCACAACATTGCTCCGATCCCAATATAAGAAGGTAAAGCACTTGTGTTATGGAACACAAAGACCCAGACCCAAGAAAATGTAGAAAAAGTGGTATTTCTACATGAACCCGTCCGTGAATCGAACCTGGGACCGCGAGATGGCGACATCTTGAAAACCAGTATTTGTGCCACTCGTCCACAGAGACCCTGATCTTATATCAGTAACACTCGTCAAAATTGTCTTGAAAGTATGTTCATCTTCTATAGATATAAAAATGAATTACCTCATGTATAGAAGATCATAACTAAAAAACGATTAGATAGATTTGGCCGATTTTCTGGGTCGTTTTCTTAATTTGCAAGACGGGTTTTGTAACAACCGTCGATAAAACAAATTTCGATCGAGCAGCTATCAAATACATATTTCTTGATTGGTCTTCCTTGGAAACTTTTATAGGACGATATCGTCAGTAGCGGAAACTAGTGATAAATATACGAACCTCTCGCGATATTGATTTAATGTACCTGGCTCAAGTCGGCGTTGTTTTCATATCTCAGTACTCAAAAGCAATTCAGAAGAAGTAGTAGGGTGCAGGCAAATGAATTTTAAGTATTCTCGTGGCAAGAGGGTGTCTGTATACAACAGCGATGCAAAAGGGGAGAAGGATTTTTAAAATTATTTTAACATTTGCACTTAAAAATGTAGGTATTACAACTAAAGCTTAAAGTAAACGAAAAAAAATGTTCTATGCTAATACAATATATTCTAATACGCTTATACATTAACTAATTAAAAAATTTATACTAGTTGATTTAAAAACGAAAATATAACTGAATGGTTATCAATTAAAAATCGATACCAGCGTTTCATAGATATCGAAGGAAATTAAGTGTAACTTAAATGTGAGTCAAATGTTCATCATTACGCGCTAATTAAGTAAATTTTTGGACTATATGTATTAACTTAATTATGATTAAAATTATTTGATTAAATGAATTATGATACATATTAACTTAATTGCATATATACACACATAAATGGGTGTAAGTTGACGAGCAATACATGGTTTGAAATGCAAATCTGCGCAAGAAAGATCACTGGACCATCAAACTTAATAAAAAAACATATTCGCAAAATGGGAATCTTTTTATGAATCCAGAATCAACTGTTAACAACGCGGTCAAGAATAGCGATGAAACATTCGAACCTATAAATGCCATAAACGAGACAGATGATACAGAATCGGAAGGAGTGAAGCGCGTGCGGCGGCGGGCAGCAGATAGAAACGGCGAGGGCAATCAGAGTGGAACGCGAATCCAGCGCTTTTACGTAACCTTCGCACTGCTGTTTACTGTTGGAGAGCACGTGTCTAGTTCACTGCGTCCTTAATGGGCACTCGTCTTCGAAATACAGAATCTTCACACTTACGATCTCAGTCTGCTTTTGCAGTTAAGCAGATCAGCGACTGATGTTAACAGCTGGCAAAGTATGGATACTTCATGGAAATAAAGCTTTGAGACTTTTTTGGCGTTGTAATAGACGTTCTATCACAACGCCAAAAAAGTCTCAAACCACTAAATGATGAGTCGCATGTCTATATAAAAGTCTGATAAATTATATATTTTGAAGATTGAGATAATTGATATAAATCAATTACGGAATTCACCTGCAAGTGCAATTTCAACTAGATATTAAAATACTAAAATTATCCTTGAAACCTTAAAACCTTAAAAAAAGTGTTAAGTAGCGGCCTGTATGCCCACTGCTGAATAAGGCTTTCTCTCAAATGTTATAAGAGAGAGAAGGCTGGGAAACGTCCGCTACGCTGTTCCAGTGCAGGGTTGCGGATTTCGCTCATTCTTGAAATAATTTTATTTATATATTTCAGACATGCAGGTTTGTTCAATATGTTTTCCTTCATCACCTAGCTCGTGGTAAATTCATCGTTTATAATTGTTTTTTAACAACTTAAGTGGTACCGGGTCGGGAAACTCTACACCGGATATTGTTAAAAGCACAAACGACGGTTACTTCGAAATAATACGAGCAGGTACGATCGAACGCTTAAACTTAAAAGATGCAAAGACACAGCATGAGAAAAGTTTAAGATGAATATATAATTTATTGAGAAATCAGAAATATCTAGGGTCAATACAAATGTGACGCATAGAAAATTAGCTGCAGATTCTTAGGCTTTCAATTAACATTAATTAAGTCTCTAATTATATTGAATTTACTAAATTCATCATTTCATCATTTTTACGTCTTTTGAGGGCTACATATTTTAAGAACTCAGACTCTGGATATGATGGTATTGGTCGCACTTATTAATTTACAGCATAGAAGTCAAATTTCTATTAGCATTACCTATATAGCTAAACAGGCTTTTAAATTTTCAATTTTTTTAAGTCAACCATAAATAGGAATAGGGTACGTTCTGACTTTTTAGTTCAAACTCTGTCTGTCTGTCATACGTCGTCATTTACATTAAATATTGATGTGCCCGGACTTTATCCAGATCCGAAGACATAATGTTTGTTGAATAAATATAGACTTCCGTCATGGTTCAAGCACTGGAACTATGTTAAACAGTTCCATCTCTGATTCACTGTACTTCAAATTATTGATAAATAATGCATTACCCAGTAACGACTGCACATATCGATAAAAGAGTAGCTTCTGAAAAATAAATTTCTCGGTAACTCACCGAGAATTCGGCCACATTACTCACTGTACGAACATTTCCTGTGGTGGCTTTTATGGCGGTGCAATCGTCGATAACGTTTGATTACACAGTGAAGTGAAATGAAACGTTTTATCGACGTTACAGCCGTATCGTGGCGATACAGTATCACTTAATTCGGTGCTGTATAATCTCAGCGATAACTGAGCCACAAGGACGTAGTTTAAAAAAAAAGAGTTGACAGCCAAACTTGTTTTATGTACTTCTTGTATTGAAAAGTGAACTTTAAATATTGTTGAATAGAAAATACTTTCGATAACGCGAAGACGAGACCAAGGTTGCAGAATTAAGATATCATAGATCTAATTAGAATATTGAAAAAATTAAACGAATAAAGTGAATACTTCTGATGTTACATAGAATTTGTTGCAGAATTACTTCCTCTTTACAGTTTTTTGTGAAAACTAAAGCGTAATTTGAATAAATCTTAAAAACGTGTACTGTGACAAGCACAGAGAAAGGTTCTGAATTTATTTTAACAATATTTTCAGCCATAGTAGCAACTTTAATAGTACTTAGAAGTTTTAATCAATTCTAAAATGTTTTGCAAGCTTGCCGCTAGGTCATTGCAACATTACTGGGGGTGATAGAACTATTACTTCAAAATGACAATAACGGTTGCGCGAAAAAGTGATATAACATTTCCAGAATCATGGAGCGTCCCAAAGGTTTTTTTATTCAGTCCCGGGTTCGATCCGGTCAATACAGAAAACAACTTTTGGTCAGGGTGTTTTTAGTAGCTTCGTCGTTTCTGATTCCGTAACGCAAGTGCTTAAGCTGCCTACCTTGAGATCAGAGCATTGTATATGATGGTGTCCCTATCTATATAACTATGTATTTGCAAATTTACGCGCATACTACAGAATTTAATGTTCACAAGCTTACACATCTGTCGGCACCGGCCAGGTATCACGGTGGTAAGCGGAGACTGGCACCAGATCTAAATGCCAAAGCGAAAGAGCAAAACGACTGGTCGCCGGTTAGCCGCTCGCGTACACGCCGAAGGTGACCTGCCCCGAATATTTCCCCAGTCTCTATCTGGTGCCGTATTTAATAACCGGTTGGATTGATGAGGAACCAACAGACAACAACATTGTTGAGAGTGCGGATTGCGAAACATTACGTCACAGGTTCGAGCTCGCATTCGACTATTGTCGTGAACCACTCCAGACATTGCAGCTTAGTCGTAGTGGTTAACAGGAATACCAGAAATGTTATTTGATATTACTAATATTCTTCTTCAAAAATAATGATTTATAAGTTACGTTAAATTAAAACATAAAACATCTGAAGGACTCGTGAGAGTAAACGAAGAGTCTAGAGACGACAGAGTAAACCAAATATACGCGAATATGTAAACATTAAATCATTTTTATGGGCATTGAAGAAGACCTCTCATCATCTGATTATTGATATTCACTGGATGGAAAATCGTGTCCACGATTCCATGGTAATCTCATTCAAACACAAGTGAAGTGGACATGTTCTAACGTCTCGGTTACAAGGAAGTCATACAATTGACGTAACAAACTCGATACAGTAAATACTTGTTGGGTTTCGCTCACCCTGTAACGGGTTATCGGACATCGTTAGCACGGATTTAACATTGCTGCGCGAGCTATACCAGATACCTGTCAACTGTTAACCAACTATATAAGACAAATCGATTCGAAATTCGAACACTGAAATGTACACGTTCATGTTATTTCATTTAGTTATACCCGTTGGCGAATTTTAATTTGATAACATGGGAACAGAATTCACTTTCAACTAAATCCTTCCGAATGTCAGACGCAATTTCACTTGCAGTCGACAAGTTGCTAAGGAAAGTTGTAAAATGTCCTTCTTAACATGACAAAATTCTTACTAATGTGATAAAACGCTTAAAGGGAAAGCTTAAGGTAAACAAGAGGTGTAAAAACTGACACATTTGAACATATGAGATATTTAAATAAGTTTCATTTATGCGTAAGGATGACACAAAAAGCACTTAAGAGACCTAAACATAAGATGGGGAAATGTCTGATTTACATCACAAAATAAATTTAAAAATATCATCATTATCCCTAACCCTTGCGTACTGCGATAGTATCAGCATAAGACACGTATGCCTATCGGGGTACGTCAGGACACAAAAGAGTTTTTAAGCCCATATTCATTTGTAAACTTATTTAAAATCTGCTAGTATTGCTTTATATATACTGAAGTTTTTGTGTCTATGCGAAAATTTTTAAACTTACGACCTTATGCCGGGATAGATTTCGGCGATCGTTACGATTCATCGGTATACGGAAATTACAAAACAGGTCCACGATGTCTGCGTTACTAAATAAACACTGTTGAATAAAATTACGTCGACTCGCCAACTTTATACGTTCCGATTTAAATTATTCATGAACGCGTGAAAGGAATAGGCGAGGATTAAGATTGATTGACTTAGATAAATTCGATTTCACTGATGATGCGACCAGGTCTCGAATGCAAATCAGTGACAGTAGTTAAGTGCCGGGAGATATTCGTAGGCGGTAGACACCCACAAAATTTGTAAATGTAAAGTTATTATTACTATTTTTCTTATTTATCTGAACAAATTGTTTCACAGATCTAATTTTACCAGTAGTTGTGTCGAAAATAACTGCCATTATACGGAAGTGCTGACCTGCAACGAGCATTTGCTTGAAATGCAATATATAATTTCTATTATTTTGTATTTTAACGTGAATGAATTTGTGTATGTTCTTTGATTACATCGACAGGCTTTTCCTAATATCGTAGTAGTAAAGAGGTCTAGACCACTTTAATCCTTTTGACCCACATGTCACGGAAACTAGTTTGGGACAATGTGTCAGCTGGTGAGTCTATCGCCGTCTCAGTCTCCGAACCAATATATACATAAAAAATACATAATAATATGTTTACATAAACATCCATGACTCGAATACAAACATACGTTTTCATCCCTCGCGGGAATTGAACCCACAACCCTTAACTTTAAGACAGGTTCACCAGCGACAAAGCTGTACAACTTAGTCGTCCTTATGTATTTCATAGTTTAATTTTCTAGATTTAATTTATTATGTTCGTAGAGTTATGTGCAATAAATGTTTCTTTCTTATCATTTTTTTCTCTTTCACTCTTAAGCTGATACATTCCTAATTATCTCTCAACCAAAAGAAAGCACAATTATTAGATCTGTAAGTACGAAATACCTTCGTACTTAGGGGAAGTCGGTGCTCTATAACTTACTGGAAAATGATATCACAGTTCAACCTGCCACGGTGCCAAGGTTCGGCCGTGACTGTGAACTGTAAGGGAACCTAAGTTGAACGCAAGCGGTCGAGGACGAGCGCGGAGTTGGATTATGTCTGACGATGCCGACGCGCCTCTCACCCGCGCCGCTGGGAGCGCGGCGTTTTTTGACGGCGCCATTGTCGGGGCAATAGAAAGCGATGCCGCGTCTCTAATTAATTGTTATCGAATGCCGGTTTCCGTGTGTACGCTCGTATGTTCGATTGCTTCACTGTCTTTTTGTTAGAAATAGCTTTACTTAACTTCATTTCGAAAGAAGATTTTGCGAAAGCGTAACACTGCTGATTAAATTTGGACTATTATATATTTACTACTAAAAATTAATCCTGTCGACAAATTCATGTTCCATTTATAATGTATTGTTATTGAAAAAGAGTAAAAAAATTAATGAGCTGGGATTCTCATTCCAACACTCGATTAGCGCAGGATTTGGAGTTCGCATATATGTATATATGATAGATATATTTAGATACATAGATGACATTACTGCGATAACTGTAACCGTCAATTCTGGGGTAATTTATTCTTTATATCGTTAATAAACCCTACGAAAAGAACCTGAAAATATTTATATACGATTTTAATGCCATCGAGAATTGTATAGCTGCAATTTAAAAAGAAATTATGATATATCAAAGACAAATAACATTTTATTGTAATTGAGTCGAAAACAAACTACAGCATGTGAAGCTGGTTGAACGTATCGGCCCCGAGAACTAAGATGGAATGCCTTACTTACGTTTTGTTATAATACACACATGTAATTATACTATTGAAAGTGCTTCAAATTCAGACGACCTCTAGACAGAAAGTCCCTGATTGAAATCACCAAATGACACGCACAGCACCCATTACAACGAAATATTATTTCCTCTTTCATTAAAATTCACGACCGTTATCAAGGAATTACCTAAACAAACGACATTGCATTGCAATGACGTAACGTTGCACAAGCGTCGCCGTAATCTCGGCCGCAAATGCAGCATTAATGTACAAAATGCACAAGCCCCCCGGCGACATTGCGCCCGCTGCGGTGCACGAGTTACGAAATGCGATATCATTGCGCCGATCTGCGGCAGACGGTGGACGTAACATAGGCGCATTTGGCACGCGCACACGTTTACGCCAGTACCTCAAAGACGTCTAAGAGGTCTAATTTACTGCGTACGTAAAGACTCGTACGAAATCGAGTAGGAGACGAGTCGTACCGACGTCCGCGGACGAGTTGCGCACACACCGATTTTTATGGTGTCACCAGCACACAGGTCACGGGTTCGATACCTGATCAATATAGAAATTTTTTCCACACTTTCTCGCGTCTGGGTGTTTGTGCTGCCTTCGTTGTTTCTGATTTCATAATGCAAGTGCTGCGTTATGGAATCAGGAACAACGAAAGGTAAAACTGCTTTCTTTGGGATCAGAGCAATGTATGTGGTGTTGTCCCTAAACATGTCGTATATATTTATTTATAAGATGACCAATGTGACGAAAACATAAAGGCCACGGGTCGACGTCGATATTTGACTTGCAATAAGTAACTTGAATCGACTATGAGTGACAACAAATAAATTAAAAATAAAACAAAATATCATTATACATAGATCGTACTTTGTTTTGTAGTTTGTAGAGTGCGTCCTGTAGTGATGCTCTGCCATACAGATTTTTAATTTCATAGAGATTTGGCCATTTAACAAAAGTGTATGGAAGTGAATTGAATTTGCTATGCTTAAATAAAAGCGATGGAGCTGAGGCAGCGTTAAAAGGATGAATTTATACTTTAACTAGCTGCCCCACGGTTTTACATTTAACTCTGAACCCCAATTTTTGGTTACTCCCTGGGTTACTCGCTATATATATAAGCTTTCAGCCAGTGACGATACGACGTAGAAGTCACGATAGCCGAGTTGTTGGGTGGTCGGAATTTCGAGTCGAGAGACCCGAGTTCGATCCCCAGGTGGCAAAACTTATGTACGTATTTCATCGTTGGCTTGGACATAAAGACGGCGACGGGCTCACCACCTGTCACGTTGTCCCGAAAATATCTTGGGTGGAAGGTGGGTCAAAGTGACTTAATTGTCTAGACTTGACCTCTGTCTACCCCTGTATTGGGAATTGCGTGAAGATATTTTATTATTTTATTTATTTTCAGCCAGTGACAATTCCGTAAAAATCGGTCCAGTAGATTTTTTTTATGGAAAAGGAAGGCAAACGAGCAGGTGGCTCACGTGATGATAAGTGATTACCGTCGCCCATGAATACCCGCAATTCCAGAGGCATAGCAGATGCGTTGCCGGCCTTAGAGTGCCCCGAATAAGGGATGGGGGGCTCTACCTGCACTCACCAGACGAAACGTAGAAGTTTCTTAGACTTCTACTTCACGCCGGTATTCTGTGAGGACGTGGTACTTCCCCGGTCGAGCCGGCCCATTCATGCAACAACAAAAGCAGACTAAACAAACTGACAGACAGACAGATAAACATTTTGAAAATTGATTTTAATGTAAGTACCGGATAAACTTCACTTTATAATAAGCATTTAGTGAAATGCTATTAATTTTAAATTTTTTTTTTTTTTTAAGTTTATTATGGTACATAAAACAGTTTACAATCGTGATTGAGACTTTACTTACTTATTTACTATTGTAAAACTAGATTATAAACCAACGTATATGTACACAGCATGGTTTACAAGCGCGATAACATATATTAACTATTTATTATACATAGAGAAAAACTTATAATTACAACTGCGCACACACTTACTTTAAAAAAAATACATACACACATACAGACACATTTTCATATTGTACACATACAGTTACCAATAGTGAGTTACTGTAATAATTTGATAGTCGACTTCTTAAATTTTTCATAACGAGTATTGAAAATGTCCAGATCGGAGGCTAAATTATTATATAATCTACGCATACGCACAAAGGGATTATAATGTGAGGTGTTATTACTGTAACAGTTTAGCTGAAATGGTTTTGGATAACGTGTTTGGTATCTTGTATTTAGATCCAATTGCGCGAGAAGGGTAGGAGTGTTTATGCTGGAATGGATGATTTTGTGTAGTGTAAAGAGATCTTGCCGTTTACGTCGATTTTCTAGAGAGGTTACTTCAAAATATCTGAGTCTCGTTTCGTACGAGTTTAATTTTCGGCCAAGGCCCATTCTATAGCTTAATATCTTTAGAAATTTCTTTTGAACTCCCTCAATTCTATTTTATGAATCTCGTAGTGTGGTGACCAAATTATAGATCCGTATTCTAAGATACTTCTTACAAGGCTATAATATAATTGGAGGTAACTTTGTTGTGTTTTGAATCCTTTGGCCGAACGAAAAATAAACCCTATTAATTGGTATGATTTGTTAATTATTTCATTATAATGCTCGCAAAAGTTAATTTATCATCAAATAAGACACCCAGATCTTTAACTACGGTCCGACGTTGCAGAATTTGTCCATCGAGGAATACGAGAAATCTTGTTTCCGCCTTTTATTAGTAAAAGATATGATGAAGCATTTTTTACATTTAGGTACATTTTGTTTTCCTACACCAAGTCTCAATGAACCTTAAGTTATCATGG
The DNA here is from genome assembly GCA_029286605.1 of Sericinus montela. NCBI lineage: Eukaryota > Metazoa > Arthropoda > Insecta > Lepidoptera > Papilionidae > Sericinus > Sericinus montela. The sequence goes on from JAGSMR010000072.1 coordinate 4,719,955, forward strand.
AGTAAGTCCGAGTCTTTCTTATCTCGAATAAGGTTAAAAATTTTCAAATCATCAGCATAGAGTAAACTTGGACAAGTAAGGTGTTCAACCAGATCATTAATAAAAATATTAAAAAGGAGTGGCCCAAGATGGGAACCTTGTGGAATCCCTGAGGTAATTGTGACTGGGGAAGACATAAACCCTCTAATGGCTACCAATTGACTTCGACGTAATAGATAAGATTGTACCCAGCGAAGTAAGCTACCCTGTATACCATACCATTTCAGCTTGGAGCACAGTAAGTCATGTGGAACCTTATCAAATGCTTTCGAAAAATCGGTATATATGGAGTCTACTTGACCACGTTTGGAGAAAGCATTGCACAAGTAGTTCTTATATTCCAGCAAGTTGCTTATTGTAGATTTGTTTTGAGAAAGCCATGCTGTGATTGAGATAGTATAGGCTTGAAATGAAAATAAAAATATTCATAGACAGTGGACTCGAATATTTTAGCAATACTAGAAAGAATGCTTATGGGCCGGTAATTTTCACATTTCGATTTTTCGCCAGATTTATGTACGGGGATAATGTATGCAGTTTTCCACAGTAATGGAAAAATACCCAAATGTAAAGATTGATTGAATAACATCGTCAAAGGAGTACACAACTCATCCGCATACGATTTGAGAAATTTAGGCGGTATACCGTCGGGTCCCGCACCTTTGTTAATATCTAGTAATTTTAATTTAGATTTTACATCACCTACCGTTACATTTATTGTTGCAAGAGTGCTAGGCGATAATTGCGTAATACATAAATGACTATCAGTGCAAGAGTCCTCATAAACAGAACCGAAATATTTAGAAAATAACTCACATATTTCACCATCGGTTGACGCAGAGAGTGAGCCGTATGTCATTACTTGAGGTGAATCTTTTACATATTTTTATTATGAACAAATCTCCAGAATTTTTTATGTTATTTCTTAAAGACTCTTCTGTAACAGACAGAAAAGAATTATAGCAAGAAGACATTAGCTTTTACATCTAGAACGTAACAGCGCAAAGGTGTCATAATCCCTAGGGTTCCCGAACTTTTTATAAAGTTTGTGATATTTGTTTTTCAGTTAAACATTTTATTAGCGGCACAGAAAACCAAGAAGGATGTGAATGATTTTTATATTTAATGAAAGGAGTATATTTACGTATGATATCATTGAGTGTGTGATAAAAGGCATCTAAATTTTTCTCGACGTCATCATATGAGAGTACAGAGTGCCAGTTGACCTCATTAAGCTCTAATTTAATTCGATTGTATTCACATTTATTAAAATTTAATTTCTCGAAATTATTGTACGTGATAATCTTACGATTGTTATAATTAATTAATTCTATTGAAAGGGCAGGATGATGCATATCTAGCTTCGACATAGGATCTGCTTCATCAGTCATAACATTGTAACAATTAGATAGTACAAGATCTAGAGTTCGGTTATTATGATTTTTAATCTTATTGAATTGCCCTAAATTGAAAAGGGACATAAGCTCAAGAAGAGCTGCAGAAATAAATTTAGATCTAGTATCACCTGTAACATTAGCTGTCATGTTGTTTGAGTTTGGCGATGAAGACCATAATAAGCCAGGTATATTAAAATCGCCCACTATTAAAACTATGTCGTCAGCCGGTATACTCCAAAGAACTTTATGTAAATTTTAAAATACTGTGTTATATCAGAATATGATAAATGACCTGGTAAGTAGCACACACAAATGTGCAATAATGGTTCCTTGGTGTGCTTTGGCAATAAACTTATCCAGACATCTTCAACACTACTTTCCCAGGAGGTTTGTCTGATAGCTACTATTTGCTTTTTACTGCGACTAAAACTCCTCCTCCATCAGTCTTTCTTATATTTGTCGATATTCTATCTCTACGAAATAAATTATAGCGACTATCAATTATTTCAGCATCAAAAGTACCACTATTTAAATTAGTTTCAGTTAAACAGAGAATATCATAAGTACAATTAAGGACATTGAGGTAAAATTTATCTAATTTAGATCGTATACGATTAACATTTTGATAATAGACTAACATTATAAATTAATAATATGAAATAAAAGCACAAATTGTTTTAATTGAGTGAGGAAAGAAAGAAAAAATGTTATAAAAAGCTACAATAACTTGCTTAAACTGTTACTGTCTTTAATATTGATAGCAGAAGATGTGTCGTCTTTCCTTATAAATATACGGTTGTATTTGACCCACACGTATTTATAATTTCGGTCTTGGGCAAATTTTCTAGCATCGGCGTGTAGACTTTTTAAATGGGGTGAAAGATGTTCTACGACATATATTGGGTGTTTGTCGCCTGAAATGCCTAAGTTTACCGTATTCAGAGGGTTGCTTTTGTTTTCTTTATTATACCTTTTGAATGCGGATATAATTGTGTCTCGCTGCCTTTCTGAAGACAGCGTCACTAAAATATTGCGTGGACGATTCGATTGAGGATTCAGTTTGGCTGTTCGACGCACTGCTCGGATGTCTGTATCGGCAATAGGGGCTTTGATCATTTCAAGAAGTTTCTTTACTAATAAGAGTATGTTCTCATTTCGTCTGTCAGGAACTAATTGTATTTCTATATTCAGACATCTTGACGCTTTTTCTAAAATATTCAACCGGTTTTGAGTATTAAACAGTTCAGACTGAAGTTCCTGCTTTTGCTTTTCAAGGTTTTAATTTTATGTTCGTCTCTTCTATATTATTTTGTAGATCTACTTGTTGTGACGACAAAAATCTGTTGTTCGCGTAAACTCATCCTTTAAATCGTCTATTTGTTTTTCATCAAAGGTTGATGTCTTGCATAAGCGAAAACTTCATGCCCTCGAATTTAGTGTCAAGAAGGGCACTCAGCTGTTGCAATGTCACGGGGTTACCGGACGAGTGCGATAAGGCAGCAGGGAGGAGTGAGTTTAACTGTGAGTTCATTGATTCCGTATGTTCCTGATTATCTAGAATTTCAGGATTATTATGAGACTCAGGGGTAAATGTTGCTTCATCCAAAGATGAGGGCGATGTTCGTGAAAACCTTGCCCTAGCCGGAGTATTATCACATTTTCTTCTAGTGATATTCATGCAAGTAGGACATTTCCATGATCTTTTTAAATCTGTAATATTTTGCTTATAGAAAGATGGTAGCATGTTTACACATTGATAATGAAATCCCTTCTTGCATCCTGAGCATAAAAGTAGTTCTTCTTTTTTTACAGAACGATTACATGCTTCGCACATCATTATTATGTAGACCGGTAATCGTGTTAAAATATGTGTCACAGAGTATTAAAATCAGTAACAATTTACTTAGTTGAAGTTGAACTAACTTTTACTATACTGGAGCAATGCAATGTTTATTATTTAGACTGTGACACTACGCAAAGTACTAATGACCGCCTACCGCTGATCGTCTAAAGCAAGTAGGCAATTCATATAAATATAACGTTAAATCACGAGTGCACAGGTAAACAAACTTCACTTCCACTTAAATACCACTGAGTGATTTATTAATATGCAAAACAAAGTTATTTACTACACTATAACACTTTAAAACTTATTTATTTACTAAGCTTGCAAATCGATGTGTTTATCGCGCGCGCGGTTCGCGGGTAGGAATTACAAACACTACAATTTTATTTTTATGTACAAATATTTTGACGAGCTAAATTAAAACCATTTAATGACTAAACAATTATTTTATTCGGCTAAAATAATAAAACTTTAAATACAACCTAAAAATTTCTTCCGCTAAGTACCTGACACCTCATAATGCAATTAGTCACGCATATTAATTAATTAGAAAATAAAAAAGAATGACTTGCTATTATATATATACAATACATGCATATAAACTTACAATAGTGTCGAAGAATACAATTAACGCATTAAATACTTGAACTGTACACGCGAACAGTAATGATCATAAGTTTTTTAATATAATTGAGGTGTATCTAAAATATGGAACAAATTTTACTGTTGAAAACGTCAGTAACGATCCGGCTGGGACCGTCGCTCTTTGCAAAGTGACTAACCGGGAGCAGGCCGTTAGCCGTGAATCAGTCACAGAGCTAGCTAGTTTCATTAACGGTTGTTACGCGCAAATTGAAATATTTGCCAAGAATAGTGCGCTCAGTTGTATCAGACAGTTAACCGACACTACAAACAATTCACAGCGAATTATTGTTTTGAAAAATATGATCAAATTATTCTCGAATACTGCGGGAAGCAAATTCGTGTGTATAGAAAGTTTAATTTATATTTTTTTACATTACTGAATTTGAATTACTGTCAAACTGCAGTTTTATTGAGCGCTATTAACTACATAAAGATAAGTTAGCAGTGTAATACAAGATGATGTGATGTTACATACAAATAACAGAATTGATATAAAATTTGAAAGGAGTCCCCAAGGGTACTATTTTAGGGCCAATAACCTTTTTACCTTATAACCTTGACATAGGTATTTGAGACAGGAAATGTTCACAAGGTAGCCGAGAAATTGTGACCCTAACTACATAAAAACTAAAAACAACTGTGCGCTGACTCACCGCGGTCTTGTGTATTGAATCGGTGAACGTATTTCACGGTCGATGCGGATCTCTTGTTGGAAATAATACACCGCGTTATTTAATAATCGGCGTAAATGACTTGTGGCAGCCTTGGGGGCGACATTCGAACGGAACTGTCACCCAATTACGAATATTTTAGAGGTCGTACATGTGTCATGAATTATAGTTCAGTAAGGAGTTAATATTATGTATATACATAGACATGCACTGTGTCAATAAGTTATTAACAACATTTCGTAGATTTAAATTTAATATAAAATTAGACTAAATTTCTTTATAGGTCCCAAAGATTTCTTTTAATAGCTTGTCCAATATTATCTAATGTTGAACAGGTTAACCAAATATAGGAATTAAGGCATTGAACAGGGATCTGTCTATGTATGTACGACGAGTGATCATGAGTTCACCTTTTACAACATTGAGTTACTGATTTCATTTAAATTGAATTATGCGCTTTAACGTTGTTATCGATTTTAGCATTCATTTCATTTAGCATTCGGTACTCAGTTCCATGCTACAATCCGATTATCAGATAACTTTTAAAGAAAAAAATAGGTCACTTAACGACTGCGATTTAACAAAAGTAGTCCGCAGAAGGATTAGTATAGTCGAATTAAAGGTTAAAATGTTTAGGTAAGGAAGTTTTTTTTTTTGTTAAATCATACTTATTACCCAATCTTACTTATTTAACATCGAGCAAAAGATTTATCATTATCGTCACGTTTGGCCAACGGATTGGCTATCGCAATGCTAGACGTTTCGATTTTAAGCGCTGATGTTTTTCACGAGACAGAATAACCTTGGTATGGTATTTTTTCGTAATGGTTATCCCACCAACAGTCGATCATCTATCGCTATTTTTTAGGCCTTTCGCTTAGCCGCCTCTTGTGATACTACACGGCTAACTTGCTCTCAGGCAGATCTATATATCTTCAATGATCAAATCAAATAAGTGTATCCAAGTCTGCACTAGGAAAATAACGTGCAGTATAGGCTCCATATCTAGTAGTCAGACATACCAAATGCCTTAATTTATTATATGACTAAAAATCTGTGAACATTTAATATTTTTTTCGACCGGAAATATTAATATGTTTGGTGACACCGTTTTTGTGCTCTCATACCAAATATATAAATCATCGAACTAACAAGAATCCACAATATTAGGGCATGCGGTTTTATTGTATTTCCAACGCAATCACGCAAAATGATGTCTAAACAAAAACAATTGGTGCACGTACCATTCGCTCAAAGATATTACGAATGCACTGCACTGGTATGGTGATTGGCGATTTGTGTTGCGTACGTGACAAATACATTACCTAACGTATACAAATGCACCTAGAATGTTTACATTAGTGTGGACAAACGCAGTTAAACATCGATTGGTACATAAAAAATGCAATTTTGCAATGTGTTTGTGGAACGACAATAATCGATTGTTTTAAATGCGACGATTGATTAAAAGCTTGCATTTTCCAATACTGGGAACTGAATAGAGCTCAACTCACTAGTTCTATCGACCCGGTTTTGACCGGAGCTCATTTGGGTCAGCGTGACTGGTGACCCTATGGTCGACTTTGTGTTTAACAAGACACTTGAAAATACTTACATAGATATATATATATATATATTTACATTAATAAATATTCATATTGAATACACAAATCTTTGCCTCTAGCGGGATTCGAACCTCTTAACTTCGAAGGCAGGGTAACTACCAACTAGGCCACTGATCGTCAATTACAAGCTTAACTATCCTTTTTTTAAATATATCATCATCCAGATCGAATTGGATTCTCCCGATTCTAATTTAGATCACTCAACCGCTCAGCTATCACAGCTTCAAATCTTTACAATTGAAATAAATATTTTTCATAATAAATCATACTTCAAGGACAGTCGAGAAACCTGATCTAGAGATGCGAGCAGTAGTGTAGTGGGACTGAATAAAAACTGGCGAGAGGCCTGGGATACAGGTTCCGTGAGCGATTCTTGCACCTGCCTCCGCTACGTTCGACATTGCAAATAAAAAGTATTGAACAATGAAGTCGGTTAACCGAAAGTAAATACACGGCTAGTGAAAGTTTATCGCGAACGTTTTTTAGAAAAATTGCACATTTTTTTAACCGCTGTAAAGTGGTATACACGAATCAAATTTGATCAAATATTTTAAGATTAAGTTACAGGCTGGTTGGTTACGGCGTAAGAATGTACCGCATCCTTTCTATTCGCGGATGTCGTTAGAGGCAACGAAGAGAAAAGCGAAAATGCAAGCTATCAGATGGGGATAACTACTTCGCATAAACCAGATCAAAATTCAGCAGCGTCTAAGGTGCAACGTGATGTGGCGAATATGACATATCCTCGTTACTGTAGGGTATATTTTAATTATTATTTTAATTGTGTAGGTAGTTGGTACCAATAAAGCTTTTAGTTCGCTGTTCAACTCCGCCTTTCATTGACTTTACAGTTACGTTATATAACATTTAGTAACAATTTACAATTTTCTTCCGTCTTTTAGCGAAGAAAGACAATTACAGTAACGTTATATAACATTTAGTAACAATTTACCATTTTCTTCCGTCTTTTAGCGAAGAAAGACAAATGCTCGTCTATCTCATCCAAGCCAAATTTTATGGCAATATGATTATCATTATTTCAGTCTCTCACAAATCTGCCACTGAGAATAGAACCTTCATTGCAACAAAGCATTACAAATTCACGTGCCTTCCTACCCGCAACGCGTCTCCCCAATAAAATCCCAGACAGACGACGGGCGTTAAAAGCTTGCGAAGTATTGAGCTTTCTATAGCCAACGCTGTAGCTAATGCCATAGATATAGTTAACGCTATAGCAAGGCTATGTAAATGCCCCATAAAGTAACAACACACAAATATGTGACGAGTGAAGTCTATGAGAATATTGTATTTAATTAATCCGTAGACGCATTTGCCTTGTTTTAATTCTTTTAATTGGGATATCAATCTCAATATTATGCTTTTATGCAAAATTAATTGTGTTTCAGACTGTAGGTCGTTGTTGAATGTTAGAATCCGAAACTGTGAAAATTATTGTATTAGATTAAACTCTCGCTCATAAATCGGTCACTTGACAGTCTAGTACCTTACCTTGCTAGATCGCCTAAACTGCCTTAGCTTACACTTGGAATTGTAAAGAGAGTAATTAATTAATAAAAATCGTAGAGTTGCAACGAGTATTCGGTTCCTCTTCGATATTCGGTCAAGTTTACAAACATAGATAAATACATAACGGCCCATTAAACTCCGCTGCAGAATATAGGCCTCTCCCATAGGGAGGATTTGCCGTATTCGCCACGCTTGGCAAGCGGATTGGCGATCGCAGTAGCGGACCACTCAGACGCTGCTGCTCAACATCCGTCTGATATTTTTAGAGATGGTTATCCCGCCATGTATCGGTTGCCATAACGATATTCAAGGTTGTTCCCTTAGTCGCCTCTTACGACACCCACGGGAAGAAAAGGGAGTAGCAATATTCTAACACCGTTACCACACGGTAACGTTTTTAGGTCAAGTTTATCGGTAGTATATATGAGCCGAATGTACTATTTGGGATGACGGACGGCAGAGAGATGTCTGACAAAGGAAGCGGAAATCGCCTAGCGTGGCGATTGCAGCAAAACCTTACTGGATATCTTAGTGCAGGATTGGACAACAAGCACAAGAGTTATTAAATGTGTCTAGCAATTACCAACTCGTTAAATTCTTGTACCTTATATAACGCTTCTGCTATAAATCCGGGACAGTTATAGCGTCACACGGACAATTTGCCACAGAACAAATACGAAAAGCCATCTCAGAAAGCTCGTAGAAGCGAAGTTCAGAACCTCCGGGAAAACAAGGTAGTGTATTATACCCCTGCTGCCTGGTCGTTGGTACAGTAAAAGATGTTTAACACGAAACAGGAGCAATTCTTTTTAAATCATTACTATATTCTAAACCTCATGCGCGAAAATATCAATAGGTTTTGCTATACAAAATGGCGCGCGATCCGAGATGCAGTTGAAGGCAGACTACATATTTAAAAAGCCTAAACAGTCGACCGCGCCCATACACTGACTATCTGACAACCTATCTACATTAACATTATACGGATTGCATTTATAAAATTATAGTCTCTTTATCCTCGAAACATAATATTAAAATTTAAATAAAAGTACAACTTTGAGTGCATTGCTAATTTTCTGTATTCATTATCCCACGAGCAGAATCTCTTAATCACCCCATTTTTAAAAATTTTAATTAGGCTTTATTATAAGCTACAAAAGTGTGATTTTTTATTAATTTAACTATTATTTCTTTACATTATACTATTGTCATCGATCCTTGATAAGTGTGAGAAGTTTCAATTTAATCCGAACTTTGAAGTAAAGTTGCAAAATCACGTTCTAAGATTTCGTTACTTATATAAATAGTCATATAAATATAATAGTAATATAAATGTAATCGATAAAGCGTGTTAAAAATGACAATCGATAAATGAAAGATACGCAAAGTCAATGAAAAAATTTGATTCGATATTGTTTTTTCTGTCGAAGCTGCGATACGAGTTTGTTTAGAATTTAGCACGTAACAATTCTCCAGTGGACGAGACAAACGAGGCGTTTACTGCACAGTTAGTCTTCTAAAACTTCACCTGCCGACTTGTCTACCTGAGCGCGCAATAATTTAACAGTTCATCGAGTTCAAACTTCAGCATCCGCTCATGTTTTATCTAATTCCATCGGAATGGATCATGATTATTCCAAAGTGGAATTAAAGATCATATAGCTACGTTATTATATGCCAAATCACGATAGCCGAGTGGTTGGGTGATCGGAATTCGAGTCAAAAACATCTCAGGTCACATCTATCGAGTGCTTGCTTCTCTAATCTCCCTGAGATATTCAAGAAAGGGTTTTTAACTAGTATTGGGCAGTTGCAAGCTACTTTATTTCACTCTTCTTACTTACTTTTACAGGTAATGACAAAAAAATCGGCCTAACATCTCCACGCTACACTTGTAGCGTTAGAAGTTAAATTCAATAAAGCATTAGCAATTCGTAACGCATAACCATAGACAAGCGTCGAAGCGGGCGGCCCACGTTGCCATCGACACACCGGGCTCACTTTCTTGGCACCCGCCGAAACCGAGAGTGCCGGCGTATCATGGGGGCCGGTTTCACCGCTTCGGCCACTTTCACCAACCCGCTGTCAGTTTTCGGTCCACCCAAATGATGCATCGATTGATTTCACGCTTGACCCGCGGGTTCCCTATGAATCACGTAACGGTATTCGGGTCCTGACCGAGTCCGGAATAATAAATACTTACATAGATTGAGACAATATCGAATACATTGCTCCGAAGGAAGCAGCTTAAAGCACTTGTATTGTGGAATCAGAAACAACGAAGGTACCACAAACACCCAACCCGAGAAAAGAACATTGATCCGACCGGGAATCGAACCCGGGACCTCTGAGCCGGCGACACCATAAAAACAAGTGTACGCCACTCGTCCACGAATGTACTTCAGAGGTCTAATTTTTGTGTACTCCTAGTCTATTTATTGAAACGGCCTTGAGTTTAAAACCATATCGGCATTGTCAACTGAGTAAGAGATAATTTCGAGGTTGTCCCAAATAAGCTGTGAAATCACAAATGGACTAAATTGTCTAGACCTCAGACTACTCCAGATTAAGGCATGGCGATAAAAATCTGATGGAAACTTATCGTTATAGTCATAACTAAGTTAGCGCGGTTTAATAGGAAAAAAGGTCGACGCAGTGTCAGAGGGAGACAAAAATAAATAAATAAATATCTTCACGCCATTCCCAATACAGCGGTAGAATCTAGCCTAGGTCTAGAGGTCTAGTCTTTTAGACTTAATAGTCCACCTTCCACAAAAGTATATGAAACGACATTATATGTCCCATTCTCGCATCACAAACACAGCCGACTATCAGATACTAAATCTGGGCATCATCATCATTTTCAACAAGGCTGTTATATCTTACAGAGACAACAATAAATTTGCACAAAGCATTAAGTCTATAAACCTTTCACCGTCTGAACAAAGCCAGAGCTAAACCGAAGACGAGCTCGTGGTCAAATACTCGTGTACACCAATTGCGGTTGACGTGTGACAGTGACGACCGAGGGGAACGTAAACACTGCGCACGCGCAACTCTCCGCCGCGCGATTCGAATATCGAACGGCGATCCGTTCCGAATCGCGGTAACGACCGCCGCCACGGTTTGCGCGTGGCGACACCGAGCCAGCCGCGATGGTGCAACGGAAACGTTTCCTCAACGTTACGTGCCGCGGAACGCGTTTGTTAATGTCAATGTCAAAATCAGTGGATTAAAGGTACGATTGTATTGTGCTCTTTACAAGGCGACGTTATATAAGGTACGCAGACAATTTCGTATGTTTGATACAAAAATCTCAAATAAAATATAATCAGAAATTGATATCTATATAGATTTATCATAATTCAATTGGAGCAGAGCCGTATTGGTAGTAAATTTTTAATGGTCAAGTCACAGAAGACAGAACAATATTGTATTCTGAGGGTCAAGTAAAGGTGATACAGATGTTACGATACAACTGTTGAAATTCAATCAGCCCTACGTGCGCGACATCACCAGCAACTGGAGTGTAACCGGCACTCACCTTGATCCTGTTGCGGCGGCTGGCGCGCAGTATGATGCCGTCGTTCTCGATGTAGTCGGGCACCTCCTTGCGGTTCGAGAAGTTGAACACCACCGATGTGCTGCTGGGCGGCGGCCGCGGCTTCCGGCCCCATCCGCTCAGCTTTACTTCCGCTTCCGTCTTCTCCTCCGCCTCCGCGGGCTTCCTCGCTTTGGCGCCGGTCCACGCGCGCTCGATGCCCGCCGCGCCGATGCGCGACGGCGTCCGCGCCTTCGCTTCGGGGGCCGGCTGCGGTTCCGCGTGCCCGTTCACCAGCGACGGCTTCGGGAGCGTGTCCATCACTCGCGGCTCCGATTTCATCTCCGCTGGGTCGGGCGTGCGCTCGCGCGGCGACGGCACCGGGCGCGGGGCGGGGGAGGGGGAGCGCGTCGGCTCGAGGTCCGCGGACGGCGCGCGCGGGATCGGCTCCACCAACGCCGACGGAGGGTCGCGTTTCTCCGGTCGTGGCTCCGGGTCCGGCGGCGGGCTCGCGAGCCGGTCGTCTTCGGTTCGCTTCTCGGGGAAGTCGTCCGCAGCGGGCGCGGCGGCGCGGGGCAGCGGCGGCGCCGGCATGGGCCGGATGACGCCGACGCGGCGCGGGCCGCTCCACAGGCGCGCGCGCCCCAGCAGCACCGCGTTGGTGGCGGCCACCGTCGGCAGGTGCGAGTCATTCTTGGGGGCCTCGAACGCGTAGCGCACGGTGGAGCCGGCGCGCGCGATGCCGTCGAGCGCGGCGCGCGACACGCGCTTGGTGGACGGCGCAGCGCCCTCGGGCTCGTCGATGGCGGACAGGTCGGCGGCGGCGGGGCTGGGCGAGCGGGCGCGCGCGTCGGGCGTGGAGCTGCGCGGCGGGCGGGCGGGGCGGGCGGGGCGGCGCGGCGGGCGTCGCGGAGGGCGCGGCGGGCGTCGCGGAGGGCGCGGCGGGCGGGCGGTGCGCGGGCGCGCGGCGCGGCGCGGCGCACTCGAACTTGCGCAGCGCGGCGCGCACGACATCGGGCGGCGGGCGCTCGGCGTCGCGCAGCAGCGGCGCGGGGCGGCGCGGCGGGCGGGCGCGCGGCGCCGGCTCGGGCTCGGCGAGGCGGCTGAGCGCGTCGACGGAGCGCGCGCGCTTGACGGAGTCGCGGCGCGCGGCGCGGCGGCGCGGGCGGCGCGGCGGCGCGGGCGGCGCGGCGCGGCGCGGCGCGGCGCGGCGCGGCGCGGGCGGCGGCTCGTCCAGCAGGTGCTCGAGCGAGGCGGCGCGGCGCATGGCGGCGGGCGCGCGGGGCGCAGCGCGAGGCTGAGGTAGCGCGACTTGAGGCGCTTGACGATGCCGGGCCCGTAGCGCAGCTCTTCGTCGTCGGCGGCGGGCTCGGGCGGCGGCGGCGGCGGCGGCGGCGGCGCGGGCGGCGCGGCGGCGCGGGCGGCGCGGCGGCGGCGCGGCGCGGCGCGGCGCGGCGCGGCGCACTCGAACTTGCGCAGCGCGGCGCGCACGACATCGGGCGGCGGGCGCTCGGCGTCGCGCAGCAGCGGCGCGGGGCGGCGCGGCGCACTCGAACTTGCGCAGCGCGGCGCGCACGACATCGGGCGGCGGGCGCTCGGCGTCGCGCAGCAGCGGCGCGGGGCGGCGCGGCGCACTCGAACTTGCGCAGCGCGGCGCGCACGACATCGGGCGGCGGGCGCTCGGCGTCGCGCAGCAGCGGCGCGGGGCGGCGCGGCGCACTCGAACTTGCGCAGCGCGGCGCGCACGACATCGGGCGGCGGGCGCTCGGCGTCGCGCAGCAGCGGCGCGGGGCGGCGCGGCGCACTCGAACTTGCGCAGCGCGGCGCGCACGACATCGGGCGGCGGGCGCTCGGCGTCGCGCAGCAGCGGCGCGGGGCGGCGCGGCGCACTCGAACTTGCGCAGCGCGGCGCGCACGACATCGGGCGGCGGGCGCTCGGCGTCGCGCAGCAGCGGCGCGGGGCGGCGCGGCGCGGCGCACTCGAACTTGCGCAGCGCGGCGCGCACGACATCGGGCGGCGGGCGCTCGGCGTCGCGCAGCAGCGGCGCGGGGCGGCGCGGCGCACTCGAACTTGCGCAGCGCGGCGCGCACGACATCGGGCGGCGGGCGCTCGGCGTCGCGCAGCAGCGGCGCGGGGCGGCGCGGCGCACTCGAACTTGCGCAGCGCGGCGCGCACGACATCGGGCGGCGGGCGCTCGGCGTCGCGCAGCAGCGGCGCGGGGCGGCGCGGCGGCGGCGCGGCGCACTCGAACTTGCGCAGCGCGGCGCGCACGACATCGGGCGGCGGGCGCTCGGCGTCGCGCAGCAGCGGCGCGGGGCGGCGCGGCGGCGGCGCGGCGCACTCGAACTTGCGCAGCGCGGCGCGCACGACATCGGGCGGCGGGCGCTCGGCGTCGCGCAGCAGCGGCGCGGGGCGGCGCGGCGCACTCGAACTTGCGCAGCGCGGCGCGCACGACATCGGGCGGCGGGCGCTCGGCGTCGCGCAGCAGCGGCGCGGGGCGGCGCGGCGGCGGCGCGGCGCACTCGAACTTGCGCAGCGCGGCGCGCACGACATCGGGCGGCGGGCGCTCGGCGTCGCGCAGCAGCGGCGCGGGGCGGCGCGGCGGGCGTCGCGGAGGGCGCGGCGGCGGCGCGGCGGCGGCGCGGCGCGCGCGCGTGCGGGCGCGGCGCGGGCGGCGCGGCGGCGGCGGCTCGTCCAGCAGGTGCTCGAGCGAGGCGGCGCGGCGCGCACGACATCGGGCGGCGGGCGCGCGGGGCGCAGCGCGAGGCTGAGGTAGCGCGACTTGAGGCGCTTGACGATGCCGGGCCCGTAGCGCAGCTCTTCGTCGTCGGCGGCGGGCTCGGGCGGCGGCGGCGGCGGCGGCGCGGGCGGCGGCACGGGCGGCCGCGAGCGCGCCGCGCGCCGCTGTAGCAGCTCGCGCTTCCATTGCGGTAGCGCGCCGTTCGACATGCCTGCACCAACCACACGCGTCTCAAACAACCGAGCCGATAACTCTTTATTGAATTTGGAGTGTATAAAATAGAGATTGACAAAGGTTATAAATTTCAACATCTCAACTCTTGTAGCAGCCTCAGTATGGTTGATTTAAATTCGAATGAGCAGACCCGAAAAAGGAAGACTCATACCAATTTCATTCATAGACTGAATGACAGAAGAAAACACCTCAAGGTCCTTCCACATACATACTTTTTGGTTTTAGCATGGGAAAATTCATTCTGAATTTCAAAAACAAACTTCCTAGAGGGCCACTGTGGTCATCATCAGCGCTAATAAGGGGTCACGGGATCTCTATTCCGATTGCAACCGCGACCTCTTTATCGCTTGGCTACAATTGCCTCGTTTCGAAAAAGTATATGCCGCTCCTAGCACCCTCGCTGTGCTTACGATGACTCGAGACCACAGCGAACGATCGTCCTTCTTCGTCTCACAAGAAAAGGCTACGGTCCTTCATGCCGAGTCCCTATTAAACATTACCAATGGAAAGGAAGACAGGAAGAGGTCCACTGCTATTCGGTTCGAGTGGCGTACACACGAGGTTTCAAGGTTTCGCATCTCTCAGGTCCCGGGTTCGATATAGAAAAAGGTTCTTATCTAGACAGACTTGCGGAAGGACACGAAGTGTAAGTAAGAGTGCGTCCAAATTTGGCGAATGCGCAGTCCGCGCGCTGCACCCTACTTTGTGTACCCTACGTTGGTGTATCTATATCGTCAGCCGTTCCTGTGCGTGCGATCTTAAAATGCAGGGACAGCGCGAGAACCGCGCGCGCGCACCCCGCACGCTCACCCGCTCTTTTCGCTTCTTATCGCCGAAGGCTGAATACGTATTATCATGAAGTGGACAAATTTACAACTAAGTTATACAGTATGGAAGCGAACGGAATTGCTTGTACGCAGAATTATGCGAGTTTTGCGTGAGTGGCGATAAAGAGGCGCACCAAACCATTGCAGTAACTACATGCGTGCAGCGTGCGAGCAGCTCGCGAACGGCGCATAGTAGGCGTATTCATCAAATATGGACACACCCTAAGGGTTTCGTATTTTGCTTTTGAAGAGGGGAACGCATAAAACACTTTGCAACTTTTTGCCACTGGTCAATTACTAAACTTGATTCGTAACTACGAATCAGGTGTTTTCAATTTTTCTTAACTAATTAATCGTAATTTAGAATTCAGTATTATATTATGTACAACATATCAATGTGAAACGTAATATATACTGAATTCTTGATTGTTATTAAATAAAAAAATGTATGTTGGTATATTTTTAGTTCATTTGGTTCATTTACATTGATTACTGTATTTCGAAGTTACTGTAACAAGTTGAGTTCAAACGACGTTCGTTTTATTTACAAAAACAAGTGAACAGTATTTCTGCCGGCGGGCGCTCGGCGTCGCGCAGCAGCGGCGCGGGCGGCGGCGGCGGCGGCGGCGGCGGCGGCGGCGGCGGCGGCGGCGGCGGCGGCGGCGGCGGCGGCGGCGGCGGCGGCGGCGGCGGCGGCGGCGGCGGCGGCGGCGGCGGCGGCGGCGGCGGCGGCGGCGGCGGCGGCGGCGGCGGCGGCGGCGGCGGCGGCGGCGGCGGCGGCGGCGGCGGCGGCGGCGGCGGCGGCGGCGGCGGCGGCGGCGGCGGCGGCGGCGGCGGCGGCGGCGGCGGCGGCGGCGGCGGCGGCGGCGGCGGCGGCGGCGGCGGCGGCGGCGGCGGCGGCGGCGGCGGCGGCGGCGGCGGCGGCGGCGGCGGCGGCGGCGGCGGCGGCGGCGGCGGCGGCGGCGGCGGCGGCGGCGGCGGCGGCGGCGGCGGCGGCGGCGGCGGCGGCGGCGGCGGCGGCGGCGGCGGCGGCGGCGGCGGCGGCGCGGGCGGCGGCGGCGGCGGCGGCGGCGGCGGCGGCGGCGGCGGCGGCGGCGGCGGCGGCGGCGGCGGCGGCGGCGGCGGCGGCGGCGGCGGCGGCGGCGGCGGCGGCGGCGGCGGCGGCGGCGGCGGCGGCGGCGGCGGCGGCGGCGGCGGCGGCGGCGGCGGCGGCGGCGGCGGCGGCGGCGGCGGCGGCGGCGGCGGCGGCGGCGGCGGCGGCGGCGGCGGCGGCGGCGGCGGCGGCGGCGGCGGCGGCGGCGGCGGCGGCGCGGGCGGCGGCGGCGGCGGCGGCGGCGGCGGCGGCGGCGGCGGCGGCGGCGGCGGCGGCGGCGGCGGCGGCGGCGGCGGCGGCGGCGGCGGCGGCGGCGGCGGCGGCGGCGGCGGCGGCGGCGGCGGCGGCGGCGGCGGCGGCGGCGGCGGCGGCGGCGGCGGCGGCGGCGGCGGCGGCGGCGGCGGCGGCGGCGGCGGCGGCGGCGGCGGCGGCGGCGGCGGCGGCGGCGGCGGCGGCGGCGGCGGCGGCGGCGGCGGCGGCGGCGGCGGCGGCGGCGGCGGCGGCGGCGGCGGCGGCGGCGGCGGCGGCGGCGGCGGCGGCGGCGGCGGCGGCGGCGGCGGCGGCGGCGGCGGCGGCGGCGGCGGCGGCGGCGGCGGCGGCGGCGGCGGCGGCGGCGGCGGCGGCGGCGGCGGCGGCGGCGGCGGCGGCGGCGGCGGCGGCGGCGGCGGCGGCGGCGGCGGCGGCGGCGGCGGCGGCGGCGGCGGCGGCGGCGGCGGCGGCGGCGGCGGCGGCGGCGGCGGCGGCGGCGGCGGCGGCGGCGGCGGCGGCGGCGGCGGCGGCGGCGGCGGCGGCGGCGGCGGCGGCGGCGGCGGCGGCGGCGGCGGCGGCGGCGGCGGCGGCGGCGGCGGCGGCGGCGGCGGCGGCGGCGGCGGCGGCGGCGGCGGCGGCGGCGGCGGCGGCGGCGGCGGCGGCGGCGGCGGCGGCGGCGGCGGCGGCGGCGGCGGCGGCGGCGGCGGCGGCGGCGGCGGCGGCGGCGGCGGCGGCGGCGGCGGCGGCGGCGGCGGCGGCGGCGGCGGCGGCGGCGGCGGCGGCGGCGGCGGCGGCGGCGGCGGCGGCGGCGGCGGCGGCGGCGGCGGCGGCGGCGGCGGCGGCGGCGGCGGCGGCGGCGGCGGCGGCGGCGGCGGCGGCGGCGGCGGCGGCGGCGGCGGCGGCGGCGGCGCGGCGCGCGCGCGCGCACCCGCACGCTCACCCGCTCTTTTCGCTTCTTATCGCCGAAGG
The DNA here is from genome assembly GCA_029286605.1 of Sericinus montela. NCBI lineage: Eukaryota > Metazoa > Arthropoda > Insecta > Lepidoptera > Papilionidae > Sericinus > Sericinus montela. Next base: position 4,737,359 of record JAGSMR010000072.1, read on the forward strand.
CTGAATACGTATTATCATGAAGTGGACAAATTTACAACTAAGTTATACAGTATGGAAGCGAACGGAATTGCTTGTACGCAGAATTATGCGAGTTTTGCGTGAGTGGCGATAAAGAGGCGCACCAAACCATTGCAGTAACTACATGCGTGCAGCGTGCGAGCAGCTCGCGAACGGCGCATAGTGGGCGTATTCATCAAATATGGACACACCCTAAGGGTTTCGTATTTTGCTTTTGAAGAGGGAACGCATAAAACACTTTGCAACTTTTTGCCACTGGTCAATTACTAAACTTGATTCGTAACTACGAATCAGGTGTTTTCAATTTTTCTTAACTAATTAATCGTAATTTAGAATTCAGTATTATATTATGTACAACATATCAATGTGAAACGTAATATATACTGAATTCTTGATTGTTATTAAATAAAAAAATGTATGTTGGTATATTTTTAGTTCATTTGGTTCATTTACATTGATTACTGTATTTCGAAGTTACTGTAACAAGTTGAGTTCAAACGACGTTCGTTTTATTTACAAAAACATGTGAACAGTATTTCTGCCGAAAGTAACTCTAAGTTATATAGTGTAAGGAACAATGTTGTTTGTTATACAAGTGAACAACACACACACTCGCATGTACAGAATGATAAAGCAGAGTGATATTAATAGCACTCCATTAAGCCCATTATGTATGGAATTCTAAAAACTAAAGTAACTAAATATACTTAAAGAGCAGTAGTTAGGTGATCAGAACTCGATTGAGGAGACCCGAATTCGAAACCCTTCAGGAAGGCTTGTATCAAAGACTTTTTTTCAAATTTATGTACAATCTCTGTATTGTTAGTTTGAACACTTAAACGGCCCGTTGTCCGAAATAACATCCGGGAAAATGTGCCTACATCGACTTCTGACTACTCCAGTATTGGGCAAAACCTGTGAAAATAAAAAATATAAATATCTTTACTCCATTTCACATACTGTGGAAGACAGAAGTCTAGACAATTAAGTCCTTTCGACGAATTTTCACTGAAGACATAATAGAGACAACGTGTGGTGAACCTTTCGCCACCTTATGTCCGAGCCAAGATTATAAATCCTGCCACCTGGTAATCGATTACGATTTCTTGACTCGAATTCCGATCACCCTACCACTCGGCTATCAAAAAAGGCATAAAACCGAAAATAGATGAGGATCTATTTTCGGTTTTATTGCTGTTGTTTCTGAGGAGAAACAATTGCATACAGGAATAATTAAATAATAACGATGCGAGTAACAAAGAACAAAGTTCTCTGTATATATAAACAACAAATAAACATTGCTCCATTATCAATTTGACCCCAACACAGGCAGCAAATACACACGCTATCAATTATCCCAGTTACAGCGGGAAAACAACTGTGTACCGCCCGCTTTGAAGCTCGTCGCGTCGTAATTATAATATTAATTAATATGTCACAATTAGCGGTGTTCTTGTAAACAATGTATTCACATTTGACCTTAGCCATTAAATCAATTCGTTATTATAATTAAACAAAAAACATTAACATTCATTACATGAGTTATTGTAAAGTTTTCAAGCCTTCCTGGGTTTTTTGGTATTAAATAAAAACACCGGAATTATTCGAACCAGTGACTTTCGCCGCCGTAGCGAACTGAGCTAGGATTTAAGAGCAGGACTCTGCTTCAATTCTGGTGGTGTCAGCTTATTATTGAAATTTTTTAATTAATTACTATAAAAAAATATCTTCACGCTATATTACTTATTATAATGCTTCACGCTTTATTATGCTTCACGCTATATATTCACAATACAGGGGTAGATAGAGGTCTAGACAATTTAGTCTTTACGAATGTGATGTGGTTGGGTAATCGGAATTCGAGTCAACAGATCCGAGTTCGATCGTCTGGGGCTAAACTGTCTACACCTCTGTTTGCTTCACTATATGTGGTAGTGAGACATTACCATTTTATTCTATAATAACAATATTTAAATTCTGCGCGTGAAAAGATACATATCGAAACATAATTAACAATGCTGGATACCTTCCATTGCATAGGACATGGCAACAATAAGAGTTATAAATAATAAATAAATATCTTCATGCAATACCCAATAATACAGGGTCTATTCTAGACAATTAAGTCCCTTCGACCCCCCTTCCATCGAAGATATTTTCGGGACAACGTGACAGGTGGTGAGCCCTTCGCCGTCTCAATGTCCAATCCAACACCTGGCAATCGTGACTTTTTTACAATAAAAACATATATAGATAGGGACAACATCACATACATTACTCCGATCCCAATGTTAAGAAGCTAAAACACTTGAGGTATGGGATTCGGTCACAACGAAGGCACCACAAACACCCAGACCTGAGAAAATGTAGAAAAAGCGGATTTTCTACATTAACCCGTCCGGGAATCAAACCCGGGACCTCAACACCTCGAAACAAAACCTAAACACATATAATAATTGTTAAACAATATAGTCTATAAATAACTACTTGGACTGGTTGTTGGGATTCAATGTGGCCAAGGGAAGGAAAAACCATTACACTATTTAAATAAACATCATGTAAGTAATAAACTAAACGTACATATAATATTGGTTGGTACATAGGATGTATTATTGTTATTATGTCTTCCTTAATACAGTAAGGAAGACATAATTACATATAGAGTTGTTGATGATGTTAATGACATTCCTCAGAGAGAACAATTACTGTTTTAATGGATAGAATATAATTATATTATATAGAATTGAATAAATATCTTCACATAGGCCCTGAAGCACATGAAAGATTTTTAGTTCTACCAAATATTTATAGTATGTGATAATGGTTTAAGAAGAAAAAGTTGCTCAAGTATCCAATATACAAATAGTTGAATTTTCAGAAAATCCATGCAAAACCAACAAAAATAACAAAAACAATACATGAAATGTGGAAATATGGAGGAATAGTCACAATAGACAAGCAGTTGGGTGGTCAGAATTTGAGTCATGAAACCAGAGTTCAATCCCCAGGTGACAGACTCATACCAATGGGGTTTTTCAAAAACTTATGTACGAATTATACAGGTGGCTTGGAAATTAAGACGGCGACCGGCTCACCACCTGTCACATTGTCCCAAAAATATCTTCAGTGGAAGGTGGGTCGAAACTACTTAATTGTTTAAACCTTTGTGAACCCCTGTATTGGGAATGGCGTGAAAAGATTTACATTTTATTATTTTTTATATTCACACGGTTTGCTAGATACTGACTATGGAACTTATATATACAACAACGGGCCAAACTTCCACAGTTTAAGTGTTCATATTAACAATACAGGAATTGTACATAAGTTTAAAAAAGACTCTATAATACTCGAATTCTTTATGGGGGATTTTTTTTAATGTAAACATAAATTTTTAAATTTATTACTTATTTTCATCAATAGCAGAGATCAAAAATAATGGAATAAAGAGATATAGTATAAAAAAAAAACTATACACTACAGATTGATTAATGTCTATTGAATATGGAGACACTTACCAAAGTCCTGTGAGGACTCAAGGATTGTTTCCACCATCATCTTGACGAGGCAGCCCAGTGGGTAATCAACTATGGTGACAACAGCAAACAAAAAAACATTAAGCATTTAATATATAGCAAACAAAAAGAAAAGAATAATTGCTTAAAGACACACATAACAAAAGCAATACAAAAAAATATAAATAAATAATAAAACATTGTGGAAGACATTATGTTTTTTTTTCTTTTTTTTCTCTTCACGCACAATCCCTGACGGGGTAGCCAGAGAGAACAGATCGCCAAGTGTCACGATGCCTACATACTTCTTTTGCTTCTTTCAGATTCATCATCTTCTTCATACATGCACGTCTGGGTATCCGAGTACTCTTGACCCTCCCCTCTTCGAGCAATTTGCTCACATGGTCTTCGAAAGTTAGTCTCGGTCTACCTCGACACCTTTTAATATTAACTTTCGCGCTATATATTTTCTTCACCATTCGGTCTTCACTCATTCGCTCAACGTGCCCAAACCATCGAAGCATGCCCTTATCCATTTTTGAGACAAGGTCATCTTTCAAACCTGCCATATTGCGAATCTCTTCGTTTCGTTTTCGGTCGGCCATGGTAAGGCCGCACATTTAACGAAGAGTTAGCATCTCCACTGCATTCAACCTGCTTTTATGCTTCTTCTGGCATACCCAGGTTTTGCTGCCATATAACAAAGTCGGTACCAACACTGCGTTATGTATTGCAAGACGTGCACTTTTCACTACGCCTTGCCTTTTGACTAACACAGTCAGGGCACCATTGACTTTGTTCCCGGCAGCGACACGCCTGTCCACATCTAAATCACATCTTCCATCCCGGCTAAACGCACTCCCCAAGTATACAATTTCATTCACCTGTTCTAGACATTCCTGATTTAACCAAATTTTGCACTTCGTTCTTTCTTCATCCCTTTCAAATACCAGAACCTTAGTTTTATTAGCATTCAAACAGAGACCATTAATTTCACATTCTTCTTTCATACACGTGACTAATGCCTGCAGTTCTGCCTCTGATGGTGCAATAAGCACTGCATCATCAGCATAAAGCAGACAATTTACTTTTATGTCATCCAATTTCACACCCAAACAGCTATCTTTTAGCTTCTGTAAACAGCAAGACATTATGTGTAATTTTAATTTTTATTGGGTTACATTTTTACAATTACACACTGCATGATGCTTAAAAACTGATAAAGCATTATTAAGTGATAAGGATTACTTAAGTGACATAGCAATAAGTATCTTTCTAGAATTGGATATTCTGAGCTATTTTAAAATTTGAGGTGTAATGAAATTACAGATAGTCAATTAAAGAAAACAGGTTGAATTATTTCCTACTATTTAAGTGTGAGGTTTTAAATATTTGAAAGAATATAATACATATAGAAAAAAACTTTTAAATTTTATAAAAAAAAATGATTTATAATTAAGACCTTAATTCCATAGTCATCACTTTTTTATTGAAACACATCCCATAATGATATATATTATTCCATTATGAGGTAGGCAGAGATCTAGACAATGACCTCCTTTCAACACACTTTTCACCAAAGTTTATTTGGCAATTGATTTTGAAATATAACAGGTCTCGAATCAAAGTTTATCACTGTTGTAGCTGCCAAGCTAACAGTATGATATACTTACATACAAATAAATTCTCATAAATAAATATTCACATACTTATATAAGCACCTACGAATTGGGTATTTTCATTTTGGGTATTTTTATTATTTGCAAATATAAAAAGGTAACATATACCTTTTTATATTTGCATGCAGAATGTTGCAAAGTAACTTTTTCAATAACAACTTTAAATTGGGTATTTTCTTTCATATTCATCATACATATATTTGCCTTTGGGTATATGTACCCCCAACCCTTAGCTTCAAAAGTATAGTACCTTCAAACTTGGCTTACAGGTATAACGTAATTTTTTTTATTAAAATGAAAACAAAATTATGCACATGCATAACATACTGAGGCACTTGATACAAAGAGATTGTTGTCATAAATTATTTCCATTAAGTGTTTCATGTTTCAATAAAACAATACTTACAAAAGATAAAACAAAGACAAAGCAGCAAATAAATTATTACATATTATATTAGACTAATAGAGGCAAATAACAGAAAAAGCAAAAAATAATGCTAATGTAAAGCGATGTATAGCATATAAGTAGATATTTGACACAGAAAGTTATTCTCCTATACAAAAATACTTTCTAATTTTTCTAAATAAATAGAGCCAATTAGCTTTATACAAAATGGTCGACAAAATTTTAATAACTATAAAATTTTCCTATTAATAAATCAGTAAGTATAAAAGTACTTATAAAAATATAACAAATGATTAAAATTAACCTGTGAGGCATTGAGAAAAAATATATTTATTTAAGTTATACAGGACTGAAATATAACTTAGCCTATAACTACATTAAAAGACGATTCTAATAAGAGAACCGTGGTTTGGATTGAAAATAACAACAGCGGTTACGGCGTTGACCCCGCGGGCCGCGCCGTCAAGCGTCTTGGGTTCACCTAACTGTATTCACGACAGAATTTATCACAATAATTTAAAACAAACAAGCCATAGCTGGCCGCTCGATCCTATCTAGAACGCCCGCTCAAAAACAATCCGCCATCAACCGGCGCATTCCAATCCCCATGCCCCGCATAACTTGATAACATACCTCTTAAAATTCCATCGATGTCATCCAATCTCTGTTAAGTAGATGTATTACGTCCGGTAGCCGGCTTCTCAACAAGATGTCATCGAAGCGTGAAAACGAAAGTATTATCACACGCACAAGTCACAGCTTCCTTTCAGAGTACACCCTGGACCATACACCCGTAGGTGGTAGATCACTTATTACAGATCGTAACTTATGTCATCACATCTTTCATCAAACCAGTAGCATAACAAACACACTTATTTATAACGTATGTACTTGAATAATAACGCTAAAACAAATAAATTTATAAAATATACAAGCTCAATCAATACACTGCACACAACCGTCACCTACAACTATAAAAATGACACTATTTATTCATATATCATGGATATAGTGCTGCCACTAGGCAAAAATATAAACTCACCAGATCCACTATCAAAAGTCACTATACGGCAAAACTGAGACATAATTTTTTTATTTGATTACCAATGTAAAACAAGCTACTTTGTTACCAACCATATTTGTAGTGTCGATTTAAATCATATCGATCGATAAAAAATTTACTCTCATATTCATTTTCCCTTTCATTCCCACTTTAATTAAAACAGAAATGTATTTACCACTTTGAAAACTAATTTACTATATTGATTATTATAAATTTACAGATTTCTTAGAATACTGTCGATGTGGAAAGTATTTTTCGTTATTTATTTACTTTACAAACAGTTCTACTTTAGCAGACTAAAAATTATTATTACAAAAAATTTAAACATACTTTATTGGCTAATAAACACTATTTTATGCATTATCAAAAACTATAACAAAGACAAAGTTTAAGGAGAAAAACTCATCAAACGGTTTTCAATGTCGCTAAATCTAGCGAAAAATAACTGGTATGGTAACACTGATTCAAGCGCAACGTAATAGATAACATTATAACAAGCACAGATAACATAATAAAATTTATCATAAATGTTAAATTACGAATGTTACTATATTTACTTAAGTATATCATGCATATAATTATTGTACATAATATTGTACAATCTGTGTTAAAAATTCGTCACATAATTTAGTCATAATACTTTTTGTAAACAGGATAACGCTGGCTTTTTGTTAACACGAGACACTAGTTCATAGAAAATGTTTTTTAATTCGGAAATAATGTGGATATAAACAACTGTTTATCTGTGAGAGTACGATTTATCAAGAAATTATTAAAAATTTAAAATATTCTTCTAATAATTATATTCGATATTCTTATAATAATAGATATTCTTCTAATAACAATTATTTTTTTAATTCTGAGCAAATGTTTTAATCTCCGTCGATTATAATTCAATTTTAAAAATAATAAGTTTAAATATATTTAATATTCTTTCATAAATTCAATGTTTTCATAAATTCAATGTCTTTCATAAATTCAATTTGTTTCAACTCACATACCAATGTCAAGTTTATTGTTACTACAAAATAAATGAGCAAATGTCGGTAGATGCCGCTGTTCGAAGCTTCTCTTAAAGAGCTACGTTTAGAACGTGAATAGTAGGCGGTTGAGAACTATACCAATAGATGGCATTATTGTAAAAAAAATGATTTCAATATAGTTTAAGTATTCGATCTTTATAATAGAAACAATACTTACACAAGTTAATATTATTAGAGGACAGAAATAAATACTACGTTAAATAATTAGTTATTATCACACACAGAACTATGAGTATGTTTGCGTGATCCACACATAATGCTGTGTGTGATATTGAGTAACGTACTATTTTAATAAAATTTTTTGTAAAAATAATATAAAATATTGCGTAATCGTAACAAAAAGTAAATATTTTAGAACTAGAAATTAAAAGTACGAACATTGCAATAAATTATTGTGTTAACTGACTCCTACCTTAATTTCTACACTTCAAAAAAAATATTTCAATAATGAACTTTTATAATTAATAATCAATACGAATTGGTTTTGTCTTTACATATGTATTGCATGCATCTCACCCTAATACCACTGGTCATTGTACCATTTAAAAATCTCTTCACGCCATTCCCAATGCAGGGGTAGACAGAGGTCTAGACAATTAGTCGTTTCCATCCACCATCCACCGAAGATATTTTTGGGACCACGTAATACCTAGTGAGACCGTCGCCGTCTCAATGTCCCAGCCAACGATATAATTCGTACATAAGTTTTTGAAAAACTCATTGGTACGAACCTGCCACTTGGGGATCAAACTCGGGTCTCTCGACTCGAAATCTGACCGCCCAGCCACTCGGCTATCATGACATCAATTATTGTCAGATTAGAACGACATTTTTAACTTAGACTTATTCCTTGCACCAACTACTTACTCTTTACTTGATGCTTGATCACTAATGGGTGCTAAGCAATCCTTCCATACTTCTTTCACCTGTCTTTTTTGAACGGCACTCGGGGTATCCTATTACACTTGAGCTCATTTTAATCTTTGAGCAAATTGATTCCGATCGCCAATCCGCTTGCATAGCTAGGCGATTATGGTACACCCGGATAACGAATAACGGATTATGGTACGGGATGCTTGCCTTTATGATGATAAATAAATAAAATATCTTCACGCAATTCCCAATATAGGGGTAGACAGAGGTCGAGTCTAGACAATTAAGTCCCTTCGCCCCACCTTCCACCGAAGATATTTTCGGGACAACGTGACAGGTGGTGAGCCCGTCGCCGTCTTTATGTCCAAGTCAACGATATACGTTCATAAGTTTTTGAAAAACCCATTGATACGAGCCTACCAACTGGGGATCGAACTCGGGTCTATTGACTCGAAATTCCGACCACCCAACCATTATGATAATAAGTAATAAATACATACATAAATAGGGACAACATCACAGACATCGCTCTGATCCCTAAGTAAGCTTAAGCACTTGTTGTATGGAATCAGAAATAACGAAGGTACCACAAAAACACAGACCTGAGAAACTCTACAAAAAGTGTATTCTATATTGACTCGACCAGGAATCACCTTGAAAACCGGTGTGTACGCCACTCGTCCTCATAGGTCGTCAAATAACGATCATGATATTCACAAGTGAATGAATGAATGAAAATACTTTTATTGTACACCACGAAATCGAAAAACGTTAAAAATTAAAAACTAAAAAATCTGTGCAATATGGCGGCCTTATCGCTGCATAGCGATCTCTTCCAGGCAAGAAGCTGCGTTACAGATACCTGGCAGGTGGTGCAGTAACCGGATAAAATAAATAAATGAAAATTTTAAATAAATAAAAAGAGAAAAACATACGCATGTATACATATATATATATATATATATATATATATATATATATATATATATATATATATATATATATATATATATATATATATATATATATATATATATATATATATATATATATATATATATATATATATATATATATATATATATATATATATATATATATATGTATATATATATAATCTCCTAGCACTGTCCAAGTGATTCAAGACAAGTAATATTTTTTAGACAAGCTCTTAAATGTATAGAGGGATTTCGCCTCGCGAATGTCTAAATGCAGAGCATTCCAGAGGTTAATGTGAAGGATTTATCATAAAATGATGTTTTGTGTGTCGGCATTTGTAAAATCAACTTTTTGGAAAAACGTTGGACATGCTCTGGAGGTCCTATAAACTTACATTTTTCCTTAAGGTAAGGAGGAGCAAAAGGTTGAAACAGGACACAGTACAGAATAGAAAGTATGTGCAAATTCCGGCGAAGTCGCATAGGTAACCACTTGAGACGAGAGCGAAACTGTGATATATGGTCATATTTACGCAATCCAAATATGAACCGAATGGCAACATTTTGATCTCTCAAGTTTATTTAGTTGATCTTCTGTTAAATCTACATAACTTGCGTCGGCATAATCCATAATTGAGAGGAGTAGAGTTTGTGCGAGCATAATTTTGGTTGGTATGGGTAGGAATGAACGAAGGCGACGTAAAGACCTAAGAGCCACAAAAGTCTTTCTGCTAACTTCATTCAATTGACGAGTCCAACTTAATGTGTTATCGATGTAAATGCCCAAATTCTTGACATTGTCGCAGTAAGGAATAACAATTCCGTTAAATTTAATAGCTGGCAAGGAAGACCAGTCAATTCTTAAGATAAAGCTGCGGCTGCCAACAATTATTGCCTGTGACTTTTTGGGATTAACATCAAGGCCAAATGATTTACTCAATTCTAGGATCATATTCAAATCGCGATTTAACGTGGCGACTGCTAACGGCAGATTCTCAAGAGTTGACTGGGCGTATATCTGGATATCGTCCGCATACATATGGTAGAGAGAAGAAACTTTATGAGTGATAGAGTTTATAAAAAGACAAAAGAGTAAAGGTGACAACACGCCGCCCTGAGGGACGCCAGCAGTGATTTCGCGCCACGATGAAAAGGTACCATCAACACGAATACGCTGCCGACGGCCGCTAAGGTAACTCTGAAACCAGTCAATTACTGATGGAGATAAGTTAAGAGATTGTAACAGGCTCAACAGAATGTCAAAGTCAACTGTATTAAAAGCGTTGCTGAAATCCAACAAGGTCATGACCGTGAGCTGTTTATTGTCTATACCCCAACGAATGTCGTCGGTAATTTTGATTAAAGCAGTAGCCGTACTATGCCCAGGACGAAAACCGGATTGGAGCGGATTGAACAGGTTTTGCCCATTAAGAAAACGGTTAAGCTGTTGAGAAATGAGTTTTTCAAGGACTTTTGAAAGGAAAGGTAAGATTGAGATAGGACGAAAATCAGAATGGTCAATGGGATTAGGTTTCTTAGGAAGAGGTATAACGTTTGCACTCTTCCATGCTACGGGAAATTTAGACGAGGAGATACATTAATTAAGTATATAGGTAATGATAGGGGTAAGGATGTCAAGGAGAGGAACAGTCATATTACGGCTGATGTCATCACTACCTACGGCATTAGAGGATACGGACAATATATTCTTCTTAACATCACATGCAGTAACCTGACGAAAAACAAACGGTGGATAATTTGGAGACGGAGTAGCAGAGAAAGATTTAAGTGTAAGAAATTTGTGAACACTATCAAATGTGTTAGAAGGTTTAGTAAAAAAATAATTGAAAAGTTCTACATCAACGCTAGAAGGTGAAGAATTATAAGATGTTTCGCCAACTCCGACCGTTTTAAGAAATTTTCAAACTTTGGATGAGTCGCCGTTCTCGACTGATGCATGGATATAGCGTCGTTGTGCACCTCTACACAATGTATTGCAGCGATTCCTGATTTTGGTGTATTTCCTTTGGTTCTCCTCTGATTTATTTTTCTTAGCTTTTAGCAATGCTGCATTTTTCTTTAAAATTAAATTTTTAAGCTCATCAGATAACCAAGGAGCAGGTAAATGTTTGAGTTTGACCGGATGTATTGGTGCGTGAATGTCATAGAGTTGAATGAGTAGCGAACAGAACACTTCAACTTTTTGGTCAATACTGGGTGCATTCTCAATCACTGACCAATAAATATTACAAGCGTCACCACGTAATCTGTCAATATCCATCCCTCCAAAATTACGTCGCAGAAGTGTTTTAGGTTTGTTCTTAGGAGGGCGTAATTTATACGAAAGGAATATTAAATCATGATAAGAAAAAGCATCAGCAGCCGTAAAGTGAGTGGTTAATGAAAGTGGTGTGACGATCGGAAATCGAATCTCGTACTAATAAGTTTTTTTCTTTCAAAAATAAACGTTTCTTTTCGTTTGCTGGGGCACAAAGACTTGTCCGAAATAAGCTTCGGTGTAATGAGTCGAAAGGGTTAAATTGTCTCGACATCTGACTACCGACGTTGGGAAATGATTGAAGATAAAAACATTGTTTAATAAGACTTTTCGTGAAATAGTTGTTTTAATATTCAAAAAAATATTTTGAATGACATGTGAATAGTTTTATATTTATTTATAACCATTTGAAATCACGTAGCTACCTCAAAAAAACCTATTCTTTTATATTATGGCAACTTATGATATTTCTATTTGCTAAGAACGTCGTCGAATTTGAGTGTAGATGCGTATTTACATAAATTGGAGCTATAAAACTATTTCCATATGAGGGGGCTGACAGGCTAAATCTATTTATTACCGATAGAGTGCTGGCAATCCAATAATGGAATAATGCTTTATCTATATGAATGTTCTTTTACGTATTCACGTAACGCCATTCTTCTTTCCAGTCAATCAAACAATTCATCGTTTTTGGCGGGAATATTAAAGTGCAAAGAACTCACTAATGTCGGATCCTCAACGTGTGTTTTACTCTTCATATAACACAAACACGTAGAAAGTTTTCTCTAATATAAACTTAAGTTTTTTTTAACAATCAATTCAACTGTATTTTCGTTATTTCCGATTCAATTACACAAGTTTGAGTAACTTGTGTAATTCAATCTGAAACAACGAAATACCTTAGATACTTACTTTGGAATATAAGAATATATGTAATGTTTCCAAAATTTATTTATTTATATTATTTCTATTTATTTAAATATACGTATTTCTCAAACCATGCCCCGGTTCAGATTCGGCCAAAGGTCTACACAGTTTTATCCTTTCAAATCACATTTCACCAGTTTATTTTTGGGATAACGTGACAGTCTTTATGTCCAAGCCAACGATATGATTCGTACATAAGTTTTTGAAAAACCCATTGGTACGAGCCTGCCACCTGGGGATCGAACTCAGGTCTCTTGACTCGAAATTCCGACCACGCTACCACTCGGCTATCGTGACTTATTTATAAAAAGAAATTTTTCAATTCAGTTGCGGATCGTTGGAAATAGATATCCATTAAAATGTATTGTTGCACTAATGCACACATTAATTTTATTAATGTACTCTTTCATTATATTACACATTAATCTGGCTTCTGCAGTTGTTATGATATGATTTTTGTTAAGCTGAAGGGATAGGCGCTGTGGCTGTACCGGTTTTAAACCTAGCATAGCTTCAGAGGCTAACACAGATACTATGTGAAATATAAATACATAAAGCAAGATGTGTCCTATATTGTATAGAAGACATTTATTATGAAACAAATAAATGATTATTATTAAAATTATAATTATTTAACCACAACAATCGCAAATACAAATTAAATAATAAGTATCCGCTTCTAAACGGGCAATTAAATATTCTTTTGACAGTGAAATTTTGTGTTTTTTACCTATTCTGCTATTTTATTAAATTAAAAAATATTAATAAAAAGTCACGATAGCCGAGTTGTTGGGTGGTCGGAATTTCGAGTCGAGAGACCCGAGTTCGATCCCCAGGTGGCAGTACCAATGAGTTTTTCAAAGACTTATGTACAAATTCCATCGTTGGCTTGGACATAAAGGCGGCGACGGGCTCACCACCTGTCACGTTGTCCCGAAAATATCTTCGGTGGAAGGTGGGTCAAAGGGACTTAATTGTCTAGACTTGACCTCTGTCTACCCCTGTATTGGGAATTGCGTGAAGATATTTATTTATTTATTTTTTTTATTAATAAAACAGCAGGTAAAACATATACATAAACAAATATTTAATAATATAAAAATCTAAATTAGCCAAAACAAATCACACAATAGACACATGCATTAACGCTTGGTTAGACTGGTAAACAGGAATAGTAATGTTATTTAAAATTTATTTATTTATATTATTTCTATTTATTTAAATATACGTATTTCTCAAACCATGCCCCGGTTCAGATTCGGCCAAAGGTCTACACAGTTTTATCCTTTCAAATCACATTTCACCAGTTTATTTTTGGGATAACGTGACAGTCTTTATGTCCAAGCCAACGATATGATTCGTACATAAGTTTTGAAAAACCCATTGGTACGAGCCTGCCACCTGGGGATCGAACTCAGGTCTCTTGACTCGAAATTCCGACCACGCTACCACTCGGCTATCGTGACTTATTTATAAAAAGAAATTTTTCAATTCAGTTGCGGATCGTTGGAAATAGATATCCATTAAAATGTATTGTTGCACTAATGCACACATTAATTTTATTAATGTACTCTTTCATTATATTACACATTAATCTGGCTTCTGCAGTTGTTATGATATGATTTTTGTTAAGCTGAAGGGATAGGCGCTGTGGCTGTACCGGTTTTAAACCTAGCATAGCTTCAGAGGCTAACACAGATACTATGTGAAATATAAATACATAAAGCAAGATGTGTCCTATATTGTATAGAAGACATTTATTATGAAACAAATAAATGATTATTATTAAAATTATAATTATTTAACCACAACAATCGCAAATACAAATTAAATAATAAGTATCCGCTTCTAAACGGGCAATTAAATATTCTTTTGACAGTGAAATTTTGTGTTTTTTACCTATTCTGCTATTTTATTAAATTAAAAAATATTAATAAAAAGTCACGATAGCCGAGTTGTTGGGTGGTCGGAATTTCGAGTCGAGAGACCCGAGTTCGATCCCCAGGTGGCAGTACCAATGAGTTTTTCAAAGACTTATGTACAAATTCCATCGTTGGCTTGGACATAAAGGCGGCGACGGGCTCACCACCTGTCACGTTGTCCCGAAAATATCTTCGGTGGAAGGTGGGTCAAAGGGACTTAATTGTCTAGACTTGACCTCTGTCTACCCCTGTATTGGGAATTGCGTGAAGATATTTATTTATTTATTTTTTTTATTAATAAAATAGCAGGTAAAACATATACATAAACAAATATTTAATAATATAAAAATCTAAATTAGCCAAAACAAATCCTCCGCAAAGCTTATGAAATTTCATATTTCGAGTCCCGAAGGGGCTCCCCTGTCGAGCCGCCTTGTCATTTTTAATTTAACAAATTTTTTGGGTATTAATTAAAAATAAATAAAATGCGGTGGCCGAATGTTTTCGATTCTTGTAATAACGAGAAGCCATCATCTGCACGCGGATCGTATAATTGAAAATAGTAATTGGTTTTTTGGATGCTCGAACAAATTAATAAGGATTCATGTTTACTTGTGGCTACTTTTTATATATATTCAAGAAATTATGTAAAACTAGGGCTAACAAGGGACCTGTCGCATATATATTGATGTCGCATGGTATCGGTGTGGACTTCCACTTCCCGTGGGACACGCGTCTATGACAAAAGCCGTAAATTGCGTCGGCTCTCAACAGATGGCGCGATAACGTTGAATATCTCGCATCTGAAATCTGGTACTATAATCGCGAACTTCTAGCCAAGTGTGGCGATTTTGGCGAATCGTCCTTAATGCCTATATTATGATGAAATCTTACAGTAGATTGTAATGAAATAGTGGATGAGCAAATTTACTCGCGATGTTTTCAAGTTTAAACTAACACTTTGAGTGTCATAACGGAACAATTTTAGCGGTGCTAGGCTGGGGATAGAACTTAACTCCTAATCTGACCTGACTACGCTAACACGGCTATTATAATTTACAATTGCACAATAAGTATAATTTCATATTTCACAATAAGTGTAAGTAAAATATCATATTTTAATGTAGAATCTAAAGCATTTTAAGAAAATTTTGCATGAAATTCTATTATGTATTATACATTTATTTTCATATTTATAATATCTAAAGTGAAGCGAAGCATAAATAGTCTTAGGTTAGGTTTAGGGTGCAGAGTGGGAAATAAAGTCGCAGGTTCGGGTCCGCGATAATTATCATATATTAGACACATGCATTAACGCTTAGTTGGAGCGGTAAACAGGAATAGTAATGTTATTTGACATTGCTAGTATTGTTAAAAAAAAGAAAAAGTGTTTTAAGGAATTTTAACATAAAACACGACTTACAATCTTTGCACGCAACAGGACAATCACAGCGCCTCCCCCATCTTTCTTTCTATAATTTCTCGACAAGAAATACGGCTAATCTGTCTTCGTGGAAAAGACGTAAAACGTTGTCTCTAAGTAGGGACGGAGACAAAATGCTGCTATTTGCGGGGTGACCTCGCAGAGCGATGCCTCTGTGCCGTCTCGCTTTAATTTTATGTTGGAAATAAATTTTATGTCGGTATTGGTGTAGTGTGGCCTCACACAAACAAAGGGTAACACTAATTACGTCATCTGCATCTGGAAATGCTGCAAAGAAAAAAAGTAATTAATCTATACGCCGACTTCCGTGAACGAGTGGCTTACACACCGGTTTTGCATGATGTCGCCAGCTCTGAGGTCCCGGGTTCGATTACCGCTCGGCATAATGTAAAAATATCTTCACGCCATTCTTAATACAGGGATAAACAGAGGTCTAGACAAATAAGTCATTGCAACCCACCTTCCAGCGAAGACAGATGGTGAGCCCGTCGCCGTCTTAATGTCCAAGCCAACGATATAATTCGTACATAAGTTTTTGAAAAAACCCATTGGTACGAGCCTGCCACCTGGGTTTGGTCTGATCAAACTCTCTGATCAGACTCTTGACTCGAATTCCGAACACTGACCGCTGGGCTAAAGTGACCTTTTAATAATTATAATGTTATGGGTTAATATAGAAAACACTTCTTCTAGATTTTCTCGGTTCTGGGTGTTTGTGTTGCCATCGTTATCTCTGACTAAAATTATTTTTTTACATACATTATAAACTCGTTTAAAGTAATAAAAAACGTGAACATTAGGATCCCTATAGCCTTAAGGATCCAACTGAACTGATGAAGTGACAAAGTTCTGGATCATTTCTTTATGAGTCAAGGGTGAAAAATTAGCTGTGCGGTTACGGTGGTAAGTATATACCACCATCTTTCTTCTCTCGGGTGTCGTAAGAGGCAACTAAGGGGTAATGCAGTTGGCTACCGATACATGGCAGGGAAATCATCTCGAAATATCAGACCAAAAAATGCAGAGCGTGGTGATTATGGCAAATCCTTTACGGGGCTCTAGTCTGGGAGTGGACAATTCAAGGCTTTTCTGTATGTATGTATTTAGTTCACGAGTATATTTTCATACATGTATTTGTGTTATTCTATCTAACAACATATATAAGTAAATACACACTAAGATAACGACAAAATCACAAACATTGCTTGAATCCCAAAGTAAGTAGCTAAAGCACTTTTGCCATGAAATAGAAAAAATGCTTTTCTACATTTTTGAATCGAACCTGGGACTTCAGAACTGGAACAACATGAAAACAGATGTGTACACTACTTATCCACGGAGGTCGTCACCTAAACACGACTCGTCAATCACTAACGTAATCTCTTTCTGCTGATGATGTTAAGGTTTGGAACTCTTAACTCTTAATCAATAAAACTTTCTTTTAAAAAACAGGCCAAAGAATTATCTATCTCTCAAGCTCCTCTGTATTTCAATTTCTCTTTCCCTCTCATATTTTCTCCATCATAATGAACACTCACAGAAGGTATGATTTATTTATAACTTTTCATGTCTTGTAATAATCTTTGTGTCGTTTTTGCGTACATGCTTTCATTTCCTTTGGAAATTTCGCGAGGTTTCCTGTAAAAAATTTCTATGTAGCAATACAGTAGTCTTTTGTTATTCAAAATTTCATATATTTTTTGTATTGCTCCTTTTTTGTTGAACAATAAAGTATTTTATTATTATTATCAAGCGATGGAAAAACATCTTAACCGAAATGAATTGGAGCCACTTCGTGCGTCGGCCTTGCGTAATGATCCTGTTAAAGATCCCTTAATGCCTCCGCCATCGATATCCACGAACCGTCTGTCTGTGTCGCCGCGCCAAACGCGAACCTAAATGGAACTCGATAAAGCCAATTGATTTTGAATGGCTCGTTGAATTTTATGCTCTACTAAACGATACTTTGATTGATAAAAGCTCAAATAAATCAAGAAATGCGCAGTCATACCAATATCATACGTGAATGTTTGTGTGTTTAGATGTTTGTTTACTCAATCAGCGGTTGAAAGGTTATTTCAATGAAATTTAAACGCGTATAATGCTTTACGTGGGTTAACATAGGATAACTATAATCTCGAAAAAAACAAACCCCCAGTAGCCTTCTTGATAGTAACCTTATCTTTGAAGCTGTAGGTCGTCGGGTCGAATCACTAGCGGCAAAAATTTCTGTGGAAAATGTGAATGTTTTTTTCATATAAGTTGTAGCGTTGGCTTATACTAATAAGGTGAAAGTCTCACCACCAATGTTGTCACCAAATAAGTTTCGGTGAAAGGTGGGCGGAAAGAACTTAATTGTCTCGACTGACGTCTACAGTAGTCTAAAAGACGTGAATATATAAATATAAAATGCATTTGCTAAGTACTTGATTTATTTAATTTTACGAAAAATTTTGAACATATCTTAGCCACTGAGCTAAAGGTATCGGCGGAGGAATATACGACTTCCTTTCCTCCTGTCTGTGTCGTAAGAGGCAACTAAGGGTAATGCAGTTGGCTACCGATACATGGCAGGAAATCATCTCGAAATATCAGACCAAAAATGCAGAGCGTGGTGATTATGGCAAATCCTTTACAGGGCTCTTGTCTGGGAGTGGACAATTCAAGGCTTTTCTGTATGTATGTATTTAGTTCACGAGTATATTTTCATACATGTATTTGTGTTATTCTATCTAACAACATAAATAATAAATATCTTCACGCCATTCTTAATACAGGGATAAACAGAGGTCTAGACAATTAAGTCATTGCAACCCACCTTCCAGCGAAGACGGGTGGTGAGCCCGTCGCCGTCTTAATGTCCAAGCCAACGATATAATTCGTACATAAGTTTTTGAAAAACCCATTGGTACGAGCTTGCCACCTGGGTTTGGTCTGATCGAACTCTCTGATCAGACTCTTGACTCGAATTCCGAACACTGACCGCTGGGCTAAAGTGACCTTTTAATAATTATAATGTTATGGGTTAATATAGAAAACACTTCTTCTAGATTTTCTCGGTTCTGGGTGTTTGTGTTGCCATCGTTATCTCTGACTAAAATTATTTTTTTACATACATTATAAACTCGTTTAAAGTAATAAAAAACGTGAACATTAGGATCCCTATAGCCTTAAGGATCCAACTGAACTGATGAAGTGACAAAGTTCTGGATCATTTCTTTATGAGTCAAGGGTGAAAAATTAGCTAATACTTCAGATGACGGTAAGTGGCTACTTTACTGTGCGGTTACGGTGGTAAGTCTTTCTTCTCTCGGGTGTCGTAGAGGCAACTAAGGGGTAATGCAGTTGGCTACCGATACATGGCAGGGAAATCATCTCGAAATATCAGACCAAAAAATGCAGAGCGTGGTGATTATGGCAAATCCTTTACGGGGCTCTAGTCTGGGAGTGGACAATTCAAGGCTTTTCTGTATGTATATTTAGTTCACGAGTATATTTTCATACATGTATTTGTGTTATTCTATCTAACAACATAAATAAGTAAATACACACTAAGATAACGACAAAATCACAAACATTGCTTGAATCCCAAAGTAAGTAGCTAAAGCACTTTTGCCATGAAATAGAAAAATGCTTTTCTACATTTTTGAATCGAACCTGGGACTTCAGAACTGGAACAACATGAAAACAGATGTGTACACTACTTATCCACGGAGGTCGTCACCTAAACACGACTCGTCAATCACTAACGTAATCTCTTTCTGCTGATGATGTTAAGGTTTGGAACTCTTAACTCTTAATCAATAAAACTTTCTTTTAAAAACAGGCCAAAGAATTATCTATCTCTCAAGCTCCTCTGTATTTCAATTTCTCTTTCCCTCTCATATTTTCTCCATCATAATGAACACTTACAGAAGGTATGATTTATTTATAACTTTTCATGTCTTGTAATAATCTTTGTGTCGTTTTGCGTACATGCTTTCATTTCCTTTGGAAATTTCGCGAGGTTTCCTGTAAAAAATTTCTATGTAGCAATACAGTAGTCTTTTGTTATTCAAAATTTCATATATTTTTGTATTGCTCCTTTTTTGTTGAACAAAAAAGTATATTATTATTATTATCAAACGATGGAAAAACATCTTAACAGAAATGAATTGGAGCCACTTCGTGCGTCGGCCTTGCGTAATGATCCTGTTAAAGATCCCTTACTGCCTCCGCCATCGATATCCACGAACCGTCTACCTAAATGGAACTCGATAAAGCCAATTGATTTTGAATGGCTCGTTGGATTTTATGCTCTACTCAATGATAATTTCATTGATAAAAGCTCAAATAAATCAAGAAATGCGCAGTCATACCAATATTACACGTGAATGTTAGTGTGTTTAGATGTTTGTTTACTCAATCAGCGGTAGAAATCTTATTTCAATGAAAATTTAAACGCGTATAATGCTTTACTTGGGTTAACACATAGGATAGCTATAATCTCGAAAAAACAAACCCCAGGTAGCCTTCTTGATAGTAACCTTATCTTTGAAGTTGAAGGTCGTCGGTTCGAATCACTAGCGGCAAAAACTTCTGTGAAGAATGTGAATGTTATTATCATATAAGTTGTAGCGTTGGCTTATACTAATAAGGTGAAAGGCTCACCGCCAACATTGTAACCAAATAAGTTTCGGTGAAAGGTGGGCGGAAAGAACTTAATTGTCTCGACTGACGTCTACCCCAGTAGTCTAAAAGGCGTGAATATATAAATATAAAATGCATTTACTAAGTACTTGATTTATTTAATTTAACGCAAAATTTTGAACATATCTTAGCCACTGAGCAACAGGTATCGGCGGAGGAATATACGACTTCCTTTCCTCCTGTCTGTGTCGTAAGAGGCAACTTCTAGATGAGGACTCTACAGATGGCGTGGTAATCATCACGAGATATACCAGTACGAAATTCATTTTTGCTGGGATGGGCAGCAGCTTCAAAGAAGCACTTTTATGGCACTGCGATCGCCAATCCACTATTCGAGCGTGGCGCTTGTGGCTCATCCTGTTTACGGAAGAGGCCTATGTCCTGCAGTGGACTTCAACAGGTCGTTAAGTAAGCAGACAAATTCACAGTAAAGTGTTACTGTTATATAGACTGAGGTCTGTTCTAGAAGCGACATCACTCTCAGGACTGGGTTACGCACGGATAATATAAAACAATTATCTGGATACAGCTGGAGCGGACAACAATTAATTATTATCTATTTTGGAAAGCATTGAATGGATAGACGACTTTTGTTACAGTAATGGCTACGTCCGAGACAGAATTACGACAATTAGCTTCAAAGAAATATATAATACGAAGACAGATAGAGACAACATCACATATTTTGCTCTGATCCCCGAGTATAAAGCTTAAGCATTAGTTTTATTCAATTAGAAACAAAGAAGATACCACTAACACCCAGACCCACCAAGACAATGTAGAAAAAATTGATTTTCGTGTTTTATGTGTAACTGTGTAATGTAATAGTTTTAAGTGGTTTACCGTAGGCGTAACCGTGTGCAAAAGCTTGATAAAGTGAAATTCTGTGAATTTATAATAAATCTATATTCGTAAAAAGTAAAAAATATGTTTTAGAAAAAAAATTATATTCAATTTTACTGAATAAAACCTATCAATATTATATATATAGAAATTTGTATGTTTGGTATTGCATATGTTTGAATGTTCCTTAGTCAATTATTAAAAATTGTTTTTCGTGTTTTATGTGTAACTGTGTAATGTAATAGTTTTAAGTGGTTTACCGTAGGCGTAACCGCGTGTAAAAGCCTGATAAAGTGAAATTCTGTGAATTTATAATAAATCTATATTCGTAACAAGTGAAAAATATGTTTTAGAAAAAAAACTATATTCAATTTTACTGAATAAAACCTATAAATATTATATATATAGAAATTTGTATGTTTGGTATTGCATATGTTTGAATGTTTCTTAGTCAATTATTAAAAATTGTTTTTCGTGTTTTATGTGTAACTGTGTAATGTAATAGTTTTAAGTGGTTTACCGTAGGCGTAACCGCGTGTCATTAAATTTTGTGGTAAATCGTATGAAAAAAATCTTCACGTCAATATTGGGGTAGACAGAGGTCTAGACAATTAAGTCCTTTCGACCCACCTTCCAGAGGAGGTTGTGAGCCCGTTGTTGTCTTATGTCTAAGTCAACGTTGAAAAAATCCATCCGTACGAGCCTTCCACCCAGGTATCGAGGTTGAGTCTCTTGACTCGAATACCGACCACCCAACCACTCGGCTACATATAAATGTCCTTGACTCGATGCATACTTGTAGCATTCATCTCACAAATGTGTGCCCCTAGCGGGACTCAAAAGTTAGAAAATGGAAATTGCTACAAACAGACGGCGGAGTAATTATTTTATTACGATGATGAATGCTTTACGACTTACGACAGCCTAGTCGGTAATGAGCGGATTGAAATCCCGCTGCCGAGGATTATGTATGTAAGTATATTGTTACCGTCGGTTTGGACACTGCGATGCGGATACGCTCACATATTGTTACCGTCCTAAATAAGCTTAAGCGTAAACACACATTTTGAGGTTAGGGTCCATCTACCCCAGGATAGGCCAAATGCGTGAAGATAAATAACAATGCTTTATTTATATAATAAAACTCTAATCCCCATCTCAGGTGTCGTAAACAATGTCAGCCATTGTAAAAGGACACGGAATTTAATCTAATTCAAACTTGTCACATGGAATGTTAGTTAAAAGGTTTAGCGAAATTATTTAGGCGGCGAAAGAATTTCATTAGGACTACACAAATTTGACTGCTTCTAAATCGAATCCTTTGGAAGAAAGTCTCGCGTAGAATAATAATAAATTTTGTTTTTCTTATATTTTATTTTATGTTTAACAAATAAGGGTTTTTTTCATAATAATAACGTTAAGCACGATAGTTAGGCTCGATAGCCGAGTGGTTGGGAGATCGGAATAACACTCAAGAGACCCCAGTATGATCACCAGACGGAAGGCCCAATCCAATGAGTTTTTTTAAAACTTATGTACGATTTATTTTTTTTTTGCTCTTCACAATATTGACAATATGTTATATCGTTGGCTAGAAATAAAAGACGGCGACACCTGTCAAGTTGTCGCAAAAAATGTCTTCGGTGAAAGGTAGTTACGTGCCAGAAATAAAGAAAAGCATCTTTAAAGTTCCAACGTAATTGAGTAGAAATATCTCTGAGTTTATCTATTAGTTTAATCCTGGCGATCCTTATTGAATATAAACAGAAACGAAACTATTGTAATTTTTGAACTCATAGATACACGATGGTCCAGACTGCTTCACTTCCACCCCGTCTAAAACATTTTTGTGTTTATTTTAAAATGTTTAATTATTAGCTGGGGTGTGCGCTGTAGAGTATTCGTATATGTGGCGGTTTGTATTAAATTAGGATTTCACAGAAGTTGACAGCGGTTACCGTGGCAACCTATTGCATAAATGACATATGTTTTATGTTGTATCCTTAAACATATTTCCTCTCAAAATTTAAGGTTAATCGATCGACTACTTCTCGAGTTTTCACGACAAGCATACGGAGTTTGTATCTTTATAAATATAAAAATGAAATAAATAATAAATATCTTCACGCAATTTCCAATACCGGGGTAGACAGAGGTCTGGTCACCTTCAGCCGAAGATATTTTCGGGACAACGTGACAGGTGGTGAGCCCGTCGCCGTCTTTATGTCCAAGCCAACTGTACTTATCACGATAGCCGAGTGGTTGGGTGGTCGGAATTTCGACTCGAGAGGTCTGAGTTCGATCCCCTGGTGTACCAATGGGTTTTATATATATAAATATAGATAACAAGTCTCAATTCTCGTATGGTCATCCCTCGTTTACATTTTCTTTTGTTTTGACGTCGCGGAGGGTTTGCACGCTCCAATTCACAACATTACGACAAAGGCTGGGTTATATTGAAAACATGTTTTCCCACTTTCATTTGTTATATTTAAATTGTCGAGGATAATTCCATTATAATTGGTATATGATTTCCTCTGAGTTTTCTTTCTTTGTATATTTATTTGTATTTTATTCTGGAAATAAAACTTAACTATTTTGCCTCTTTGGTGTCGGGACGCGGAAGTTTTTTTTTTAAATCACCGTGACTTGAATTTCTTTCATTATCTTATTGAAACATTTAAATTGCTGTTTAATTACGAAGTTCTTTATTTATGAACAAAATCAGCAGATCTGTTTTATTTTAATTCTACAACACTCCAAAAGTACGCGGTAAATAAAAGTTAGTACGCGGTAAGAAATTTCCGCGGGATCCTTCAATACCCTGAAGCATAGGACGAAGAAGACGGGCGTTCAGCTTTGAGAGTAGGAATTTCAACATCGCGATGTAGATCGCTTGTTTTATTTTACTGAATGAATTATGTCTGAGATATTTTAAACTTTGTAGAAAATTTTAGCAATGCTATTAGTATTATTTGTGTTCCAGTAAACCACATAATCTTACAGCTACAACGCTTGTTGCTGTGGTTAACAGGAATATTATAGACAAATTATTGCTTCTTCAGGGACTTATTCATCAATAATAGCTACATACCATGACATAGATCGCATGAAACATGTTTATTTTAAAAGTATTAAAGTGTATGATGATGTCAAAGAATTCCATTAAAATATCGGTTTTGTATGAATGTGGAAGAAACTAAGGTGTCACCGGATAGCGCATAGTCCATAGTCTTTATTTATAACAGTTTACGTATATACATTTTATATTATATAGCAATAAATCAAACCTGAAAAATTTCATTAGTTATTGCTCTTTTTTCCGTGGTCTAATAATTTATTTAGTGTTTGCTCTACTCCTATTTAACTCCTATTTATTCCACCAACAATAAGTGTTGGTGGAATAAATAGGAGTTTGAATAAACCAACAATACTCATATTAATAATTGTCGAGAAACTTTGTAACACATATTGAATTTTTTTTCGAATTTTAAAAACTTAAGCCGTGTTGGGCCGTTGAGATTTTAACAATCTATATTATATTAGTAAAAATATGTATATAAATATTCACGTCATTCGAATACTAAGGCAGACAGAGGTCTAGACAAAGAAGCCCTTTCGACCTTCCTTCCACCGAAGAAATTTTTTGGACAACGTGGTGAGCTTGTTGCCGTTTTTATGGCCAAGCTATCGATATAAACCGTACATAAGTTTAAAAAAAACCATTGGTCTGCCACCTGGGGTCACCGAACTCGAATTCCGATTACCTAATCACATGGCTATCGTGACTCTATATTATATGATTTGATTTTTAAATTGTCAATATACAATGCTGAGAAGGAAACGTGTCGAGGAAGGGAGAGAGTGAAAGTGGGTTATTGGAGGCTTCCACTAATTTCTTCCAAGATATATCTTGTCAAATATCACATTAATATCAAACCTCTCTTGCTGTAAATCCTCCTACTTCATACATACATACGTACATGGAATACTGTTAGATTTATAGATAATGCGTAATTAAATGAGGGCTATTATTGTACTATACCTTAAAGTATGGTAGTAATACCTGTTACAGACAACGTATGTCAAAGATTAAAATATTCCTAGCAGTATTTATTTGTTAAACATAGGCTACTGCAATAATATAAATAAGATGGATTGACAACCTGCAAACTGATGCCGGGAGTCGATGGATGCAGGTGGCTGAGAACCGTTCTTTGTGGCGAATTTTGGGGTAGGCCTATGTTCAGCAGTGGATTCTTTGATAGGCTATACAGAAAGAAAAAAGAAGAAAATAAAAATACCGAAACGTTAAGAATGTATAATGTACATATGAAGTCAGCATAAAAATACTCTCAACCATAGACCATTCTTTTGATCTCTAATAGCGAATGGCTTCTAATCGAAAAAAAAAATATTTACTTATAATAACGTTCAGATTTTAAATTGGCCAGTACTTTTTGAGATGGTCGGTGTTATACAAATATCCCTTGATATGTTTTTGGTGTTGTTTACAAACGGTTCTCTGCAGTAAGTGAACCAATAATCCGTGCAGATAAAGGTAAACTTATCGACTCCGTCACAAATGACCTAGTATTTGTATTGGACGGTGCACTGCCAGAATTGATAAACCAAACGTTTTGTTCTGCTCCCAGCGGACGCAATATCCGTTCGATGACTTTGAGCTTGTTTTGCAATGGACAGACAAAGGAAGACTATTCTATATCGTACGTAAAATACCAGTTTAGTTACCTTGGAACGGGTACCTCCGCGTAATAAGTCGTAAGTCCTACAATGTTATTTAACAGGTCGATGTGTATATATATTACGTACGTAGTCAAGTTTTGGCAAGCCTATGCCAAACTGATATTTTTAAAAAGAATTATTAATTTAAAATAATTTTATTTCAAATTTCCAAACTTAAGAGCTTAGTAATCTATGGTGAATTAATCGAGCGGCAATAGCCTAATGGTTTAGGGTGCGGACTGCAAAACATGACGTCGCAGGTTCGGGCCCCGCCATTCGACTATTGACGTAAACCAACTCCAGACACAAGCATTGCAGCTTAATTGGAGTGGTTAACAGGAATACTAGTAATGTTATTCGGCATTGCTAGTATTCTTTTAATTAAAAAAAATTACAGAATGAATATTTTATTCAGTGGTACAATGTCTTGACAGGTGCATTATAAGCATAATCCTTGTCTAACACATTCGGACACCGTAAGTGCCTGTCGACAATGTAGCTGTGCTAAGTGCAGATGTTAGTGCGGGTCGTCTGACTGTCTATCACATACACAGAACTTGTATTAAATAACTTTGGATGCTTATGTTGTACCCCCTTTACTTCCGTGTGCGTTGTATGAGGTAACTAAGGGCCTTGAAATGCAAATGTCTACCGACAGATGGCATAAAATTCCAAATCAAAATTCATCAGACCGGTGATGCATAGAAGCGTCTAAGATTACTTGTACTGCGATCGCCAATCCGCTTGCCAAGTAAAGTGATAGCCCTTTCTGTAGGAGAAATGCTCATTCGTCGTCGCTCGTCGAAGAATAATTGTAACGCAGCAGTGATAAAGAATTTTTCGAAGTTATCAATTTGTATTGTTGGATTAGATGCTATATGGTGGCGATATCTGACGGATATTTACTCCTAGAAGTATTCGAACCCTTAGCTTCAAAGGAAGGGTCACTGCGAACTAGGCTATGTGGTCGTCAGAATGTATGTATCTATGTATTATTCAACAGCGTTTAAAATGCTCATAAAAGATTGTTTTGGAAAATTTCGTTAGAAGAACTACTTTTAAATCTTTTTTTTTATTAAATTAATATTACAACTTTCTCCTTCGTGACGTGAATACTAAAAGTTCTAATAAAAATAAATCACTCCACTAAAGAGTGCAGCCTCGAACACTTGGCACTCGGGCAGCGTGCGTGCATTGTATGCAATATGCAGCCAATGTACTGCAAGTGTTCTTTACGAGTTATTGCTGCGAGCGTGTTGCCAGCGTTACGCTTTCAGTTTGTTGTTTTTATCTTCTCGTATATTTCCGATAGTGGGTAGACAGAAGTGTGCTTTCTAGTTCATAGATTTTTGTATATTGTTTATAATAGTAAATGAATAAGTGGATAAGGACAGCATTACATACTAGTCGAGTGGTTGGGTGGGCGGAATTTCGAGTCAAGAGACCCGAGTTCGATTCCCGGGTGGCAGGCTCGTACCAATGGGTTTTTTTAAAAAAACTTATTTAACGGGTTCACCACCTTTCATGTTGTCCCGAAAATATCTTCGGTGGAAGTTGGGTCAAAGGAACTTAATTGTCTAGACTAGATCTCTGTCTACCCCTGTATTGGGATATGCGTGCAGATGAAATTTGTTAAGAAACATTAAGTAGAGACATTCAGAACAAAGTGACACCTACCAACAGCTAACGATGCTTAGTACGTTATAGCTTTATTTTGTAAAAGCGCCTTCCGCCATTTTTACGATATCATAATCATCACAACGACCCATTAAAGCCTTCGGGACATAGGCCTCTCTCGAACGGTAGGGTTTTCCATAATCACCATGCTTAGCAAGCGAATTGGCGATCACAGTACTAGATATTTATTTATTTAACTTTATTGAACCTTATAAATTATATAAGTACAACCTTGAGGAGTGGAAAACATCGAAGGCGGTTATTATAATACATAACAGTAAAGTATGAGAAAGAAATATAATGAATTTAGAGCATATATACATAAAGGTAAATAAAATACATAAAAAAACATATGAGATATCTCTTACCATAGACGCTGCTGAATTTTAACTTAGAATGTTCCGAGATTTTCTGGAAATTTTCTGGAACGGAGACAAGCTTGAAGCACCAGTTACCAAACTCAGTAATGAGACGCCTCTACAAAACATTACAGTAAACTAGGAAACCTCTAAGAGCAGGCGTCTTCGATAAACATTCGAAAGTTTTTCAAAATGCAAATAATAATGATGCAAATTATATTTAATAGTAACGTTATGAATTATTCTCAATATTTTAAAGTCAGTGTCACAAAAATTAGAAAAGAAGAAGAATGTAAGAGATTAAGTGGTATTATTTTAAAAATAGAATTATTACTGAAAGAAGCTGGCGAATTGGAAATGTCCCACCGCTATCATTTGCAGAACTCTCGAGAAATTATTGGTAACCTCCTGGAGACACTTTCACTGTCAGTTTATCTTAAACGCGACACAAAACTTAACACTTGAAAAATAAAGCTGAGATAAAACCGTGACGCGAACCGAAGGGACAGACTAACTGAAGTGTGTAAGTAGAGAAAATAGGATTTTTAAAATGTCTCTTTAACTTAAAGCTTAAAATTCGTTTTAATATACCTGCAGTTATATTTCACGTCACGGTCACTGCGCTGCAATAGTGAAACTTACAAAATTAAGTTATTCATTTTTTCTACACCGTCCCTATCCCTAACCTATCGTTAGTGCGACTAATCTGACAATGACTGAAAATGCCGCCCAATTCAAGGAATTCTTGTAACAGAAAACATTTGTGAAATGTTAGAGCAATATGTTTTTGTTTCGTAAAAGAAATTTTGCTATTGCACTAAGTCCTAAAGTATTTAATAAGCCTTTCTTATATATCACATAGCAAACTTAATACTGCCTGCGACTTTGTGCGTGCATTGTATTGACATTTAAGAAAATTATTAAAAACAAACTTTATGAAAAGGTTTATTATACTATTAATCAATACATCAATAATCCCTGGGAATGAGTTGGTCGCTCCCATGCTGCTTTTAATTATTCTGCGACTAAAATTGCAATCCTTTTTTTTAAATGACATGAATGGATACCATTCATGGCATATGGATGGTCATTCATGTTATGGATACCAGCGAATTTTCTTATTACTGTTTCTTCTCCTTCGTTAGAAAAACCTCACTACGAATCGATTCTAGTTTAAAGAAATGGCAATCGATTAATGTAAATGTACGAGTACATTACTTATGTCAGTGAATAAATGATTTGATTTGATGACACAAATGTTTGCACCTAGGGAGATTCCAGAGCATGCTTTGTTTCAAATGCAGGATCACTACGAACTAAGCTATCGGGTCGTTAGAGTTTTTTTATTGTTGATTAGATTAGATATGAGTAATAAGTGAGTGTAAATATAACATGCTATATGCATGTCATACTCCTATCAGCTCATACTTTTCACTATGTTAATTTGACGTTAATGACATATTGACGACGGTCAAAGGGGCGAGAGTGAAACGCGAGCCTAAAGTTTACGTTAGCTTCGAAGACTGGATCACTAACAACTAGGAGTCAACAACAACTAAACTATCAACTGTCTGGTCACGAGATATTTTCTATTAAAGATTAATAGCTTATATGCCAGTGAAGTCATATTTTTAGTATTCCTATGAAAACTTCCAAGTAAGCTAAAATGCTTGTGTCTGGAGTCATGTTTGCAGTCCGTAAAATGTTTGGCTTGTTATTTAAAAAATTACTTCGCAACCCTCCGCATGAAAATATAAAAAGGTATATGCTACCTGGTCCGAAGAGAAGAAGAGCCCTCCCTCCCACAGATGCGTGCACCAATTCCACAGATGTGTGCACCAATTCCACTGTATGCACCACCACCACTACATCCTCAAGCGAGTAGACTCTACGATGAGTGACTCTGGGGTCGCTCATCGTAGAGTCTACTCGCTTGAGGATGCCTTGTTTTGAGGCGAAACACGTGTCGCGTTTTCGGTGGTGGTGTGTGTTACCTGGTTTGAGTGTAGTGGTGGTGGTGGTGCATACAGTGGAATTGGTGCACACATCTGTGGAATTGGTGCACGCATCTGTGGGAGGGAGGGTGGTGCTCTTCTTCTCTTCGGACCAGGTAGCATATACCTTTTTATATTTTCATGCGGAGGGTTGCGAAGTAATTTTTTAAATAACAACTTTACAATGAATTTCCGCAAAGTAACGCCTGAGTCAATTAAATGTTTGGCTATTGACCCTTAATAAATTAAATAATTTCTCGAAGTAAATAACAGCTTCTCTATACATAAACCCCTCTCTGGAACCGTAATTATCAATCTTCTTCATCAAAATGGCCTGTCCACTGAAGTTCAATGCAGGATATATGCCTCTCCCTTACGACAGGGTTGCTCACGCTTGACAAGAGGATTGGCGATCGCAGTACCCGATACCTTGCACTTTGGACACTGTTACCCATTACCGGTTGCTCTAATATTTTTCAATGGTTATTATTAGTCGCCACGTAAAGGTGATATTTTTTTTTGCCGGCACCACATGTCACAATCTTAATAAAAGGGTAGATTGTTCGACCCACTTTCCACAGGTGACATTTTTTGGGGCAGTGGTGAGCCCGTTGCCATCTCTATGTCCAAAATATCGATACAAATCGACGTAAGTTTGGAAAAAAAAAATACTCATTTCCTTCCCCACACGGCACCGTGAAATTTTTTTTAAATGAATACTTATATAGACAGATAGACATCACACGCTTGCTCTGATCTCAAAGTACGTAGCTAAAGCTCTCGTGTTACAAAATCTAAATCAACGAATATACCCCAAACACCCTGACCTGAGACAATACAGAAAAAGTGGCTTTCTACATTGACCCGTCCGATCGTCCTTTATTAAATAAAAACATTGGAATATTAAGTATAACTTTTATGTTTTATTAAGGTAACGACAGTCGGTTTGTGTTTCATTTAAAGTTAGTTCTTTTTACAATCTTCAGGAGAAGCGTCTCCACTAAGACCAGAGAGCAATCGTAAAGATTAAGATTAAAAAACTTAACTTATTTATTACAGTCAACATTTACACTTACAGGTTTCATATAAACCGATACTGCCATATTTTACATAGAGCTTCAAAACTTAACGGTTTAATTAATATATAAATCTTGAACAAGTACTAAGAATGAAAAGATATATAAGCATAAAATTATCTTGCATCAATTCCGTGTGAAAAAAGTTTACATCTGGCGGGATTCGAATCCGCCTGCGTATAAGTAATCCATTTACATAGGCTATCGGGCCTATGTAAATGGATCACTTATACACAAGTTATTCGAGTTTTTGTAAATTGTAAATCTTGGACTAAAAAACCTTAATTTTACATTAATTAAAACAAATAAAATGAAATTAAGTTGAATACTCGAAAAGACATTAATTGGTTGTCAGTGAGAAAAAAAGAGTCAATAAATTACAGAATGTCTAGTCTAGTAATTACTTCAAGACGCCACGAAGTTCAATTTTGTTTACATTGAAAGTAAAATGTTTCTCTTCATTTTATGTTTTTAACTTGGCATTGGATTTCTACGAGTTCGCGACGATTCCAATAGATGGAACGTTAATTGAAAAAGTTCTCTCTAGATCTGCGTATGTCCAAATTCAAATAGAAATAAAATTCAAGAAAATAATGTGGCTAAACTCGATAATAAAGATAGTAGCGACCTATACGGTAGGGAGCCTGCCTTCAAAGCTAAGGGATGTAACTTCGAATTCGACTAGGGGTGCGACCGTGCCACGGTACCGCAAAGGTAATACATAAAAAAGTTCGCAGGTTCAAATCCCACCCGTATCAGTTGAAGTTATTCTTTTTTTTAAAAGAATACTAGCAATGCCGAATAACATTACTAGTATTCCTGTTAACCACTCCAACTAAGCTGCAATGCTTGTGTCTGGAGTTGGTTTACGTCAATAGTCGAATGACGGGGCCCGAACCTGCGACGTTCGATCCCCAGGTGGCAGGCTCGTATCAATGAGTTTTTCAAAAACTTATGTACGTATTATATCGTTGGCTTGGACATAAAGACGGCGACGGGCTCACCACCTGTCACGTTGTCCCGACAATATCTTCGGTGGAAGGTGGGGTGACTTAATTGTCTAGACTAGACCTCTATGTTATTAAATTAAAGAGAAAAAAGTTCCGTGGCCACGGATCGGCGAAGGTCGCGGGTTCGGATCCCGCCCGTGTTAGTTGAAATTTTAACTTTTTTCTCTATAATTTAATAACATAAAGTTCAGTATAAATATGCTTCTAAAATCAATAAAATTGCATAATAAAAATAGACTAGACCTCTGTCTACTCCTGTATAGGGAACAGCGTGAAGATGTGTATGTTATTTATAATTTAATGAATATTTGTACGCTAATCATGGATGTTTATACATTGATGACGTATCTATGTAAAGGATGTTTTTGTATAAATGTTTAAAACGACTAGCCTCTCCTGCCAACTCATTCCATATAATCCACGGTCAAAAGTGAGTCGAAAGGGCCTCATTGGCTAGGGTCTAGGCCTTGTCTTGGTTTCTGCCTACCCTAGTATGGGAGATTCCGTGAAGGTAAAAAAAGGTACTTAATGAGTATCAGTAATTCCGGTCATTGTTCTAAATTAATACATTTATACACACAGAAATTTACTGCAGATTTGATTGCATTGAATTGTCTTCAAGCTGCGTTGTAATCATTTTCTTACCTAACGGCCTGTAAAAGTCCACTGCGGGATGTAACCCGCTCTCGTAAGTAGGATTTTCCATAATCCCTTCGTTTGACAAGCGGATTGACAACGTTGCACGTCACGGGTCCGACTAATTTGGCTCTGGTATTTTTCGTGATGTAATTCATACCGTCTATTGTTTGCCACATCCATAGTCGAGGCTTTAGTTAAGGGGAGCCCTTAGTCGCCTCTTACGAAATGCATGAGAAGAAAGTGCCAATGCCACACGACATCTATACCACATAAATATAGAAAAGAAATATTTTTATTGTAAGTATTAACGAAAATGGCAAAGTTAGTTTTAATTAATTATTCAGTCGCATTTCATTGTCAGAGCTAAAGCCTCTCGATATAAGAAAACTGACAGGTTCAGTAAAAATAAAATTGTCCTAGATATTGAACTGGCAAAGGGCTCTTCGCAAAGTCAATTAAAATTCAGTTGTGTTGAGATAGTTCTATTGATTGATCAGACAAAGAAAACGACTTTGAAAAGTTTTATTAAAAAGTTATAATTTTTTTTCGCGTCTGTGAACTCTATGGTATCAGTGAACTGTAAAAATTTTCTTCTTTATTAAATAAGTTAAATATATAGATAATGATAACATCACAGGCATTGCTCTGATTTAGAAGCAGTAAGTAAGTACCAGTGTTAAGGAATCGGAAACAACTAACGTATCACAAACACCCGAGGAAATCTAGACAATTTTACTACAGTTAAATTTGCCCGGGACCTCAGAGCTACCGACGACATGAAAATCACTGGTTTTTATGTCAAACTATGGTCAGCTTTGGACAATATAAAGGTTATTTTTACAAAAACTGAGAAGTGTCCTGTTCCTATGTCCAACTAACGGACCGTTTTTATCAACTTACGGTAAAGTAACAGAAGCAAGCAGTGTTTCTATGGTCAGGACATTATATGGACAGGCAGTGTAAAAAGTAGTTGATATGGAAATCCGTCCACGGTAAACAGAAAAATATAAAGGTCAACAAATGATGTATCTATAAATAGCGGGTCTTTCGAGAAGTCCAATGTTCATCATAATATTATCATGTTCATCATCATATTATCAATGGCTACCGATATGTGGCGAGAACACCTCATGAAAATACATGAGGAGACCGGTGACGGCAAGCGGCGTCTACAATACAAGGTGTCTAGTATTGCGATCGCCAATCCGCTTGCTGAGCATGGCGATTATTGCAAACCTTCCTTTGCGAGAAGGCTTTGCTTAGAAGTAGATTATTATGGGCCGTATGTTTGTTCAGCAGTAGCGTTTAATTAGGTCGTAAAGTGAACGATAAATGTAAGACAAAGATCGCAAAAGGCGGAAAAACAGGATGGAATTTTTAACAAAATGAAATCAATATATTCATAAGAATTACGACAAGATAATAGAACCGTGTCCTTAATATTATGACGTCAACGTTTTCTAATTTGAATACATTTCTAAATTAAATCTATAACTCATCATACATACAAAGAGTCTGCCTGTATATATCACTACATGATGTAAGTCCTACCAGTAATCCACCACCAATAATAAAGAGGATTTGACGTAATCGTATACAGGCCCACTGAAAATTAGCGCTGTAGTCTCAATTAGACTATAGCATTAAGCTGAGTGTGGTCTGTTTGCCATATGCGCCACTTATCATAATTTATAATTATTATTAACATTAATTGTCTTACCAACTGCTTAATGAAATTCATGCTGTCTGCGTTTTTCTTTGTTTTGTATGTGGCGTATTTGTGCAATAAATGTTTCTTTCTTTCTTTCTTTCTTTCTAATCGCTATGTTTGTCAATTGTTTTGGGAAAAGCAGTATCAGACATCTTGAACCTCGGCCGCTGCTTCTCCACCAGTCTTTTTAATTCTGGTTTAGTTCGACAAGTAAATTTTTCGATTTCCAAAAATGTTTTCGACGGAAGGTGGGTTGGAAGGAATTAATTGTTGTATTACGGAAAATATGCTATATAAAAATATATCTTCACGCCATTACCAATACATGCAGTATTAGGAATGGCGTGAAGATATGTTTTTATTAGTTATCTCACTATATTTTGGTATGATTTGAATGTTTTAAGATTTTTCCCTTGAGTGTGATCGGAATTAGAGTCACAATACTTGAGTTTTTTTTATTACTTTTTTTATAGGAAAAGGGAGGCAAACGAGCAGGTGGCTCACGTGATGGTAAGTGATTACTGCCGCCCATGAACACCCGCAATACCAGAAGCATAGCAGATACGTTGCCTCCCTTAGAGTGCCCCCTCCCCCATAATTGGGGGAGGAGGGTGTGTGGGCCACCGGTTACCTGCACTCACCAGACGAAACGCAGAAGTTTGTTAGACTTCTTCTTCACGCCGGTATTCTGTGAGGTCGTGGTACTTCCCCGGTCGAGCCGGCCCATTCATGCAATAACAAAAGTTGATGCGTGGCTCTACCACTGATCAATAAGAAAAATATCGACTCCCATTTCCGATTGTTTTTTTTATATCTTCTTTCATTTTTATCTTTTTGGACTTAATTGTCTAGACTCGGCCTCTGTCTACCCCTGTATTGGGAATAGCGTGAAGATATATTTTTATATTTTTATCTTTTTGCATTTACCTATAATAGGGTATCCAGACAATTTAGTTGTCCCACATTTAAAATAATCTTATTTGTATATAATAATAAATATTCACGTATATATGAAAATATTCATGACTTTAGCGCAAACATTCATCTTCAATACAGGAAAAATTTGTCCATAGCGTGATTTGAACCCGCAACTCTCAACTAGGCCCTACCAACTAGACTATCGGGTCGTTATTTCTATTTTGGTTAGATTAGTTTTTAAAGTTAAGCATGTTTAAACTTGTGTGAAACTACAGCAGTTCACAAAACCTTCTCAGTGTACCGTATTTACTTTTTTTGTAACTAATGATTTATTTTTCGTCATTATTTCTAGAGTAATTTAGCAGATAATTTATAGCGTTAAAACATTACCAACAACTGCAATTCTATTACTGTGTGAAACTTCTAAATCGACGTCGCTACAAGAGGAAGTGACGGACGCCCGATGCCTGTTATTGGTTAATTTTGTCAGGCGTTCTACAACTTATATAATATAGCTCTGTTGCACAACTCAGCTAGTTATAAAACTATCTGTGTAAGTTATATATAACGTTTCCAACACAAGGGTAGACAGAGGTTTAGACAATTAAGACCCTTGGACCCACCTTTCACCGAAAAAATTTTTTGCACCTTTGACACCATAAACGCAGATGCTCGTCATCGGTCAGCCGAATTATGTTTTGGTGTTTTTGAGATGGTAATCCCGCCATCTATTGGTGAGTTTTAATTATTGTCAATACTGCTGAGGAGACCAGAGTCAGTTTCAGCAGTCTTTTTTTCGTTTATGAACATTTGATTTGTCCGAGTCCGTCCGATTCAAACTATGAGTGGCATACACACCGGTTTTCAAGGTGACGACCGACGAAACGACCCAGATCCGACCCAAACCCAAAACTTCAGAGCTAGCTCTGAGGTTTTGGGTTTGATTCCAGGTCGGTTCAATATAGAAAGCACTTTATCTACATTTTCTCGGTTCTATTGTTTATAGTACCTGTCGTTGTTTCTGATTTCATAAAAGTGCTTCATTATACTGCCTTATTTGGGTTATTGCCATTATCTAAGTATGTCTATGTATTTATGTTTTCTGTTCTCATCAACTCTTATATATACTCATAATAATTGAAAAGTAAGCTTGCAAAGTAAAAGTTTGCTTTAAATGATGGCTTCCATTGGACAAATAAAACTATAACGTGCCGCCGCAGGTGGTGAGCCCATTGCCGTCTTTGTGTCCAAGCCAGCGATATAAATCGTGCCTAAGTTTTTGAAAAACCTATTGGTACGAGCCCGCTACCTGGGGATCGAACTCGGGTCTCTTGACTTGAAATTACATCTACCAACCACTCGGCTATAGTGACTTTTTATGATTATTAATCGATATGACATAATAATAATATTACGTACGTACATTCATAAATCACAATTCCGACCACACAACCACTCGGCTATCGTGATTTCTATTAATATTATTCTAATAATCGTGAATATTACTGAATACTATTTGAATACAGAAAAATTATGTTAATATTTACAATACTTATTAACTAAAAACTATTATAATCGTAGAGCCCTACTCCTCTTGGCATGGTACCAAGAACGCTGGCTGTATTTCCACGTTGAATGGCTAGACTTAACCGTTGAGCGAGAAAAGAACCAGCCCTCTTGTCACCAGCGGCAACGATAAGTCGCGGATACAATTCCTTTAGAAACTGCATCGCGCAGGGACCCCACGGACCGATTGTCTCTACGGCAAATGGAACAAATATATAGTCTCCTTTCAAAGACTCATATTTACGCCATTTACCCGATTCAGCTGCCTCTGATGCCGCCCCGGCCCTTATCGAAGTACCCTTGATATGAGAGGCCGCTAATGTATCGACGCAAGTTGCGTCCCACACAAGAGCTTTGCCTCTCTCCCAAGGGACTAAAGTCAAGCCGTCGGGTCTCTTACCATCCTCCCTAAATATTCCACAAGGCTCTAAAACCGATGGAATATTTATGGAAACAAGAGCCCTTCGGATGACCTCATTCAAGGAACCGTGACGAGACAGTCTGCCGGCACTTTTTTGGCATGAAAGTCCGTGGAGGCCTAACTCGTCGACGTCGCTGCCACAAGGACATCGATGTGGTTGACAAATCGATGCTCCCAATCGTATTCCTACAGCTATACGTAAACTTTCGTTATCTAGTAATGTACCAAGATTACTTGATGGTAAAGCATGTAGCCAGTAACTTGATTCCTTTGTCGAAACACCTAGAAAGCGGGCGC
Source organism: Sericinus montela (assembly GCA_029286605.1). Lineage (NCBI taxonomy): Eukaryota > Metazoa > Arthropoda > Insecta > Lepidoptera > Papilionidae > Sericinus > Sericinus montela. The sequence continues at coordinate 4,775,414 of JAGSMR010000072.1, forward strand.
GGTCTCTGTCACAGTGAAAATTGTTCAGTAAGCATTTCTGCTCATTCTGAACCAACGGGATATCCCACTATCCCGATATCCGAGTAATCTTGACATTCCGAGCAATCCTAGCCTAGTCCTCGAAAGTTAATATCGGCTTCCCTTGAACGCCTATAGTGTTAACTTTCGCGCTATATTTTCTTCATTATTCAGTCTTCACTCATTCGTTCTTCGTGCCCAAATAATCGAAGCACACCCTTATCCATTTTTAAGTACTGAAATCATACATTAAACTACAAGATACTTTTTGTAACGATGCATTTACATGGATCATCATCACACATGATTCCTGAAGAGGTAACCAGAGAGGACAGATCGCTATGTATGACGATCCTTACATACCTCTTTCTATTCTTTCATATTCATCATTTTTTCATACACCCCTAGATATCTGAGTAATCTTGACATTCCGAGCAATCCTAACCTAGTCGTCGAAAGTTAATATCGGATTCCCTTGAACGCCTTTAGTGTTACATTTCGCGCTATTTTTTCTTCATTATTAAGTCTTCACTCATTCGTTCTTCGTGCCCAAATCATCGAATCACACCCTTATCCATTTTTAAGTAATGAAATCATACATTATACTACAGGATACTTTTTGTAACGATGCATTTACATGGATCAGTGACGCTATTAATGTCAAAGATTCTTAAACATGGAATGACGACAGTAAACTGAGTTGACCTGTTCTTTACCACTATCTGCCTGTAGTGGTCTATAGGTATATAGGCTGCGCTGAAAATCAGTGTTGCAGAGTTACAGGAGTGCTGTAACGTAAGCTGAGCTTAGACCTTTGTGTAGTGTCACATTTTCCAACTTTAAATATCTTTTATGTACATTTAATTAATAATTTTATGTTACGATAGACTATGATCACACTTCGAGTCAAGAGACCCGAGGTCGATCCCCATGTGATACGCTCGTACCAAAGGCTTTATAAAAAACTTATATACGATTTATAGTGTAGGCTTGGACATAAAGATGGCGACCACCTATCATGTTGTTCTAAAAAAGGTCTTCAGTGTAAGGTGGATTGGAAGGGCTTAATTAACTTACCTCTTCTCACCAGTATTGGGAGTTACGTGAAGATATTTTTTTAGATAATTGTTTAATGTGCTGTCTACAAATACATTTTGGGTCTATCTATTTTCTTATATCTATAAGAATTATATCTTATAAGAGTTAACCTACGGGTAAATCCACCGGGGCAGCTAGTAAACTAATAAGTTTCCATAGTCCTTTTTTTTTTTCTTTTAAAATTAGTTGAATATCAAAAACTTGCCTGCTTCGTTCATTATTTGTCAAACACCAAACGATACCATCAAACGAAATCTCAAAAGTTCCGTCAAAGTTCTGAGCGAAAAAAAGTCGTTACTTACTTAATTATTGAACAGAAACTTAATTTACGTCCCTTTCCTAGAGAAAAACCTTGTCTCTCTCTTCTCTCTGGCCTTTACTGCCTCAATAATACATATTGTTTTTATGTTCAAGCCCACGATATAAATCGTACATAAGTTTTTGTGAAAAATCCGATTGGTACGAACCTGCCACCTGGGGATCAAATTCCGATCACCCAATCACTCGGCTATCTTCACTTCTCCACTACTCTCTGTTGCCTTGATTACATTTGACTAGATCGAATCAGAAACATCGAAGGTAGGCTCATATATATATAGACAGGGACAACATCACATGCACTGCTCCGATCCCAATTTCAGATGTTATTGCACTTGTAGTATCGGAATCGGAAACATCGAAGGAACTACAAGCACCCGAACCCGAGAAAATGAAGAAGAAGTTATTTTTCTATATTGACCCGACCGGGAATCGAACTCGCGACCTCTAGATTGCGACACCGTGAAAACCGGTGTTTATTTCACTCGTTCACGGAGGTCGTCGAGACTCGAAACAATGTAGAAAATGTCGTTTTCTACATTGCCTCGGCCGGGAATCGAATCCAACATCTTGAATTTGAACCAATATTTGGCGACACCATGAAAACCAGTGTATTTGCCGTCTGACAACGGAGTCAAATATCAGACCAACATTTCCGCAGCTTCTAAAGTGCAATTAAGGTAAGTGACAAAGCCGTAGGGATCAGTACGCTGAAGTGGCAATGGGCCATGTTATTCTTACATAGCTTGACTAACTGATAACTTTGAGGAAATTAGGTTCTACAGTGGCAACCTCGATTTGGCTTCTTCAAAGGCAGTGTAGGACTACCTCCTACGAGATGGAGTGACGTCCTGCAGAATGTTGCAGGCAGTCCATTGATGCTGGGTGGCTGAGGATTGTACTTTCAGGAGTGGACTCTTGATAAGTTATAAAGGAAAAGAAGAAGAAGGTGCAATTTAGTAATAGGATCGTAAATACGCTTCCCAAGCGTGGCGGTTATTTCAAACTCTCTGGCCTATATTAGATCGTGTAATTTTACAGTTCGTTATGTATATTCTTCGGTGGAAGGTGGGTCGAATGGATTTTATCGTCTAGACTACACCTCTGTCTAAAGATATTTTATAGTTTTTATTATTTAACATACATACGAGTACTTGATAAACACATTACCCTCTTTTGGGTCGTGCACTCGGTTGATAAAGAATACATACTTACATAACAGTCTATTATTGTCCAGCATGTTCTATGTCCTGCAGGACATAAGCCTCTCCCATAAGGGGATTTTCGATAATCGCCACGCTTGGCAAGCAGATTGTCGATCGCAGTATCAGACACCATGCAGTATCAGGTACCTTAGACGCTGCTGCACATCTTTGGTCTGATTATTTTGGTCTGATATTTTTAGAGATGGTTATCCCGCCATCTATCGGTTGCCATAACGATCTCCAAGGCTGCTTTTCCTCAGTCAGTAACAACCACCAATGGAAACCGTGGTAGATCAAAATTTCGACTTCTGTCAAAAGACATTTATATTCCTAGACGACCGCCGTGGACGAGTGGCGTAAACAGCGGTTTTCAAGAAGTCGCGATCTCGAGGTCCCGGGTTCGATTCTCGGACGGGTCATTTACCCGGGAAATAGGTGTTACCCACGGCGTTATCTGTCGAAGGTCATTATTGTTAGAAATAAAATATATATTTATTAATAACATAAACATTTAATAAAATTATAAGACGTAATATATATTTCTAAAACAAAGCTTGTGTTATAATTAATTGAAGCTTGGCACCAATATTTATTTACGAAACATCGCTTCGCCACAATTTTTTACACTTATTCATAGTTGGAAGAATCAAAGTGGTTTCTTATATAGAAAAAATTTTGATACCTAGGTTTATATCATTGCAAATTTTCGTACTCTTTATTAAAAAAAAAATTTGCCCACGTCACTCGCTGGTAAATGTACCTTTCTATTAGTAAAAAATATTTAAAATTGGTTCAGTGATTTAGGCGTTGCAGGGTACCAACAGACTTTATTTCGTATTTGTAATATTAGTACGATTTATTATTACTTATGTCGAAGAATGAAGATTTTGATTTTCTAAAGATCAGTAGGACACGAAAGTAACATTTTCTAAGATTGATGATCCGCACTGACTGATGGGCTGACTCAAAGCAAAACTGCGACGAAGTGGATTTGAAAAGTTTGTTATTAGTTAAGAAGAAGTACTTTGCTTTAAGGAAATATCTAATATAGATTTGTGGAAGGTTCCGTGATTTCTGTGATACACTTTTGACCGTTTTTGCCATTTTTTATCATAAATTTTTATTAATTTTTATGCTCGACTTTTTTGTAATTTAATTACAAAAAGTCCTGTCTAACTTTTTGTAATTAATTTACAAAAAAGTCGAGCTTAACTTAAGGCTTTAAAAGTCAATAATAGTAGAATCATAAAGGTGTAGATGTCATTGTTGTATACATGCTTCAAAGCTGTCGACGCTTATCATTAATGTTAATTATATTTGTATCATTAGTGGTGTGTACACAGTGTTAGGGTTGTTAATTTAATTTCATGTGATGTCATATGAAATTAAATTAAACGATAGTTGCAATAATTTTGTCCAACCCTTACCTAGAATATGTTTTGGAGAGACCAGTTAACTGAAGATGTGTTAGCTTAATGAAAATAAGAACATTATAGCTTAACGAGGCTGAGATTAAGTCGCCAGACGCGATAATGAAGATGTCATGCAAATAATGTGCTTCAGGCGCGAGGCGCTGCTGAGGGACCTTAACGGTAACTGGTGGATATTTCGACGTAATCACAAGCAATAACGCTTCGAAGCATTTTCCTTAGGGTCCTCCCAAAGGATTTAATGTAACTCTTTTTATTTGGATTTGCCTAACCAGCGGAAACAACACAATGGTTAGTGGATATAATAGTACAACCACATTTATGAGCTTAACTTTGAGACACCACCATTTTCAAGAGTTCTCGTCTTCTTCTCTTTCTTTTTCACAGCCTATCATCCACTTAGGACACATAGGCTTCCCTCAAATTTTCCACAAAGGACGGTCCTCGGCTACCTGCACCCTTCCACTTCCCGCACCATTTTGCAAGTCGTCGTTCCATCTCATGGGGGGTTGTCCTACACTGCGTTTGATTAAACGAGGTTGACACTAGATAACTTTTTTATACACTTTTTTATACGCTTTCTATTAGCTTCATACGTATGTTAGTATGAATGTTAGTATGTAATGTAAATCTTTGATACTGATTTTTCTCCCTTAAAACCCTTAAAACGTCGGATTAACTCGAAATTTGGCATACTTATTGAAGACCGATGACAATTCAATATTCTACACAGTTTGATCCGTTATCTTTTCTAGGACAATCAGGATTAGCGATTTTTTGTTTCCCAGAGACCCGGAGTGTCTGCGTCAAAATCAAGAAGAGAAACTACCAGGCATTCTACAATACTTTTATATTCAATGTCAATTTCAATATTTTGTAGACTTGACGGTTGTACGGTCCGTCAGTAATTAATTTTGATCGTTCATCTTATTCAACGTTACAGCAATAAATTAGCAGTGAGCGACATTTTGGTCTTTGCTTGTTAAAGCACTAGCTAGAAGCATAATAATTTGTAATCAAAATATGCCATTCCCAACACAGGGGTAGACAGAGGTCTAGTCTAGACAATTAAGTCCCTTTGACCCACCATCCTCCGAAGTCTCCGTATTTATGTCCAAGCCAACGATATAATCGTAGATAAGTTAAAAAGCCGGCCCCACCTGGATTTCGAACTTGGGTCTCCTGACTCGAAATCCGATCACCCAACCACTAGGCTATCGTGACTTTAAAACAAAACCTATTACATCGCTTTTTTACTTATTTGTGATTGTTTCTTAATAAATTTTATAATAATGCCGTGTGGTATCATCCAAAGACTATTACAACATCATTACCGTGGGCGTCACATTTGTATGCCTTTTTCAACATAATAAATTTCAATGCTCTGTATATGGACTGTATACGTGACGAGTAAAATATTTTTACTAAAACTCGTATCATTAAAAATAATAACATGATTATATTATATAAATACTAAATAAATATCTTTATGAGTTTAGAACAAAGTTGAATTGGCTCCCTATCCGAAAACGACGCGACCTACATGTCGCTATCCTTTCTTTATATCCTACTTTTTAACTCTCCTTCCTATCTCTGTGAACGCTTTAAATTTCTTGAACCTCGTGGAGTCCCATGCCGGACCACAAAATCACCCTCTCATTCTGCTAGTAGATATGCTGAATCCTTTACTGTAAAGGCGGTTAAGTTGTGGAACTCTCTCCCACATGATATTCGTGCTAGTCCATCTCTAGACAATTTTCGACAAAGAGTAAAGAAGCACTTTTTAGAATTATAATTATTTTATATATATTTGTGTGATGAAATCGTTTAGTGTATGTGTATATGTATGTGTGTATGTGTATATGTGTGTATATGTATGTGTGTATGTGTGTATATGTATATATGGTATATATGTATTTGTATATTTGTGTATGTAGGCGTATGTATAAGAATATGTTTATCTGGAATATTATATCTTATTATTTTTTAGTATACTTTATTTCGAGTACACAGTTACCTACTTGCATAAGTGTCAGCTATATTTTCTCTTTCATCAAAGGTTTGCTGGAAGAGAACCCTTGTTAGGGTTAAGCTCGCCATTGTACATTTTTATTACATAAATTTTACTGTATATTTCTTTTAATGTGTACAATAAAGAATAAAGAATAAAGAATCTTCTCACCATTCCACAATACAGGGGTAGACAGAGATACCTTCCTGAAGATATTTTGGGATAACGTGATAGGTGGTCAGCCCGTATTTATGTCCAAGCTAACAACATAAATCTTACATAAGTTTTTGAAAAAAAAAAAAACCGTTTATACGTACCTGGCACCTAGTAGCGGATTGAAATCCTAAATCTCTTAATATATAACGACGATATAAATCGATATGATATATCGATTTATATAATGACTGACATTTATTACGTCAAAGTTTTAACTTTGACGTACATACTTACGTAGACAAAGATCTAGATAATTACGTACTTTCAGCTCACCTTCCACCGAAGACATTTTTCGGGACATCGTAATAGGTGGTGAGTCCGTCAATGTCTTAATGCCTAAGCCAACGATATAATTCGTATTTAAGTTTAAAAAACACACAGTTACGATAGCCGAGTGGTTGGGTGGTCGGAATTTCGAGTCAATAGACCCGAGTTCGATACCCAGTTGGTAGGCTCATACCAATGGGTTTTTCAAAAACTTATGTACGAATATCGTTGGCTTGGACATAAAGACGGCGACGGGCTCACCACGGTGGGTCGAAGGGACTTAATTGTCTAGAATCGACCTCTGTCTACCCCTGTATTGGGAATTGCGTGAAGATATTTTATTTTATTTTAAATTTTTATTTTAAGTTTAAAAAAAAACATTGGTACGAGCCTGCCACCTAGGGATCGAACTCGGGTCTCTTGACTCCGAATCTGTTGCTACTGTGACTCCAAGAACGAATCAACCCTTTTATGTAGCAGCAAAAGCCTTTATAAAGTTCGTCCGGCGAGGGGAGAATTCACATATTTCAAGTTTTTGTTTACTAACGATTCGCTGAACTCGAAACAATGCGATTAACAATCAGAGCTTTCGTAGTTACAAACAAATATTTATCTCTATTTCTATGTGTTCATTGATATTTAGTAACTTATATTTAAAGTTTCAAGTTATCATACTATATAGCTTTACAGGCAATACAAATCTAATGTAATAATAATATTCTTTTTCTCACAATGTAATTTGAAATTATCAATTTCGAAATTTATATATTGTAATAGTCTGATGCTGCTGAACTATCATTTCGGGTTTTAATTATATTTTGAGTTTCTATATGAACGTTTTCATATAACAAGCGTGTGGGTGAAAGCAAGCATTGGCAGGAAAAGACAAAATTTCTCCAGACCGCCCAGTTCTGGGGTCTATACCTCAGTTATATTCGTATTATCTACGGTTATATAAATGCGCCACGATAAGTGAGTGGTTGGGTGGTCGGAATTCGAATAACGAGACAGAGTTCATTCTTCGGAAGAAAGGCCATAAGTTTTTCAAAACTTATGTATTCATTGTATTCTTGGCTTGAATGCGAAGAAGAAATCAGGTCACCGCCTGAAACTTTGTCGCACATAGGCATCGGAGGTCGAAAGGTCTAAATTGTCTTTATCAATGACTACTCCGGTGTTGGATTACGCGTGAGGATACATAAAAAACTCCGATGAATGTTAGCGAAAATAAAACCATCTCAGAAAATACCGACAAGAAACTCTACGATCCATTTTTCACTTTACTCTTATTTTCCCTGAATCCAACTTGACTTCTTTTATATCTTTTTAAATATAAAAAAATAGATTTCAAAAGAAACTCTGTCTTTTCCGTGTGGTAACGGCGTAAGAATATTACCACTCCCTTTCTTCCCGAGGATGACGTAAAGAGCCGACTAAGCGAAACAGCCTTGAATATCGTTGTGGTAAACAATAGATGACGGTATAACCATCTTTAAAAATACTAGACCTAAATTATCAGACCGAATATGGACAGCAGTGTCAGAGGTGCGGCTGGTCTGGTACAGTGATCGCCAATCTGCTTGCCAGGCGTGGCGATTCCGGCATATCCTCCTTATAGGAGAGGCCTATGTCCTGCAGTGGACTTTAACAGGCTGATATGTATGTATGTATATAACCTATGTCTACTCCAGAGAAATCATATGAATAAAAAAAAGATCGGATGCTTACAAATGACAATAGTATTTGAGGAATTTTGAAAAAGAACCTTCTCCCACTAAACTATTCCAATCAGCATGCCCGTGGCGCCGCGGGTTCCTTCGCGACATGAAATCCTTCCGCTGCAACATTCCACACCCGAGGATTTAATTGAATTAAATCCTTTTGGGCTAGTGATGCGACGCCTCGAATGAAATGGAATGACTTTAAATAAAACATTCCTTTAACTATTCCTAGAATTTTCTGTGTATAAAATTACTTACTTATTTTCACGCACAATCTCTGACGGGGTAGCTAGACAGAACAGATCGCCAAGTGTCGCGATCCTTACCTCTTTAACTCTTTGGCTTCTTTCAAATTAATCATCAACTTCATAGATACACACACGTCTTGCCAGACGGTGTCTGTCCGTGTACTTTTGTCTCTCCCCTCTTTGAGCAAACTTCTTTTCCCATGTCAACTCCCTGCTCTTCCAGTGTAGAGAGTCTAAAGATGTCTAAAGATGAGTACGGTGTGCACGTGCATATACACGTGCATCTTTAGATCTGTTGTTTGCCTTTCCTTTTAAAAAAACATCGATTTCGAGGTCTCTGTCTCTATTTATCTTGCAAGATTCTTTTACACTTAGTTGACTTTTTATTTTAATTGTTTAGCCGAACTAATAACATATTTTAACGTTTCACAGTTAAAAAATGACTAATCTGATAGAATCCATCATGAACATTACTTTGTTATTTTTGTAATAAAAAACAAACACAATTTTCCACTTTACCGTATACTTTGATTAAGATTAAGTTGAAAGTATTGCAAATAAAATTCTTAGGGATTTTGTGTATGTAGATAAGAGTTAATATTTAAGTTTGTTTACTTAAGCGTGGTAGGAGAATTTGCAACACTGCAGTGAACGTGTGAGGAAAGACGATTTACAAGAAACACTATTATGTAGTCTGCGGACTGCGAGAAGCTTTCAACGTTACTTTTCAAAGTACTTTCGTAGAGCTTTCATACAGGGTAAGATTGCATATACGGAGAAGGCAAAAGAGACATTCTTATAGTGTAACAAGAATTCTCCTGAAACTAAGACATAGAGATTGTCAAAGAGAACGGGCCTCAGGCAACTGCATCCGTCAACTCTCTAATATCGAACCGGTGGTCACTCGAAACAGATTTACAGCTGACTCTCTTTTCCTTTGCTTTAATTTTGGTGTGTTTTGACAGTGCAGCGAATGATGTGCTGTAGAAAAAAGTAATTATCCGCCCGGGGAGAACGTCTTCTCTACCAGTGTGCTTGGTACTCGTATACATATATGCATTTAATCGTAGGAACTTTGATTGCGCAACATAGGATATTGTTGTGTTTCCTGTATAGTTCGCCACTGGCGTTGCTTTCAATGTGGAGACATAGATGTCGTTAGTCTATCGTGTTTAATATATCGTCTATAATGCAAGGCATATTGATAACGAGCTGCCCGTTGGACGTTTATACAAGCTTCACGTGACGCGGCGCCGGTGCCTGAACCACAGAGTTCATTATGAATACGGGCCTGTACCAACATTGAGCGCGTTATGTACACTGGAATATTTTTAATACGGTTATGACACTAACCACACAGCGTGTACGGCGTTTGTGTCGATTGAAATTATTGTTATTGCAGTATTTAAAACAGAGTCTATAGGCAAAATTACCTTTTATAGATTATTAAAGTTATTTTCGTGACATCGTAACAAAGTGTTTACCTCGCCGGCGCGTTTTAAACAATTACTATAACTTAGACAATAGATTTTGTTGTTTTTAATGAGATGTTATATTTTATTTTAAATTATTAAATTTGAAAATTTTATAAAATTTACTAATAGTACAAAATGAACATGTAGTCAATTGCTTTATAAAAGTAGTTTGTACGTAGTTCCTAATAAAAGATTTTATCTTCATGCTATAACTAAAATTAAGCAGATCTATGGCGAGCATCAACGCCTAAGCTGGTCTCTGGTGCTTTGATCGCCAATCTTGCCAGGCGTGACGATTATGGTAATGTTTTCATATAAGAGAGGTCTTTGTATACATCACCAAAGTAAGTCACTAATGTAGTGTTTTGGAATCGGAAACAACGAAGGTACAAAAACACCAAATCCCGAGAAAATGTAGAAAAATTGGTTTTCTACTATAACCCACTCGGTAATCGTACTCAGTCCCCTAAGGTCCAGGGTTTAAAGCAACACCGTGCAAACCAGTGTGTACGTCACTCGGAGATCGTCCTGAAGTTAATTTTATCAGGCCATTATGTGTATATGAATGTATGCACCTACCTATATTAGTCCAAACATAACTACAAAAGTTATATTAAACTAATCGACGAGCCTTTACCATTAAGATCTAACTCGAGTTGTCTAATTCAAATTATTTTTACCATACTATTGTTGCCTTATTATACATAATATTTTAGAACGCCTTATGAAGAAACGCGATAAAATTCAGAAAATAATAGTTTTATTTTAAAGTTATAACTTATAAGGATGCATTACATCCAGAATATCCGCACTGGCCTCGTCCGCCGACGAGCCCGGTGCACGTGCGGCTGCAATTAGAGCACCGACAGAACTCATTAAAGTTCCACAGTCGTCGCACACAAACTGCACCGATTGGCCACTAATACGTACACAAATTAAGTGACAAGCTAGCACCGAGTGTAATTTTTTCTTGGATTTGACTTACATAGAGACGTAAGATATACATACATACATAACGACCTGTTACAGTAAACTGCAGGCCATAGGTCTCTTCCTTACGGAAGCTTGATAAGCGGTTTGGCGATCGCAGTCCCAGACACCTCGCAACATAAATGCTTCTAATAGCCGTCGGTTTGCTGAATTTTAGTCTAGTATATTTCCGGATCGTTTTCTATTATTTATCTGATTGCTGTTAGTTTTGAATGCAATGGTGTACAATTGAGTATATTTAATTAATTTATCCTGCCACCAATAAGTCACGATAGCCGAGTTGTTGGGTGGTCGGAATTTCGAGTCGAGAGACCCGAGTTCGATCCCCAGGTGGCAGTACCAATGAGTTTTTCAAAAACTTTTGTATGATTTATATAGTTGGCTTGGATATAAAGACGGTGACGGACTCACCACCTGTCACGTTGTCCCGAAAATATCTTCGGTGGAAGGTGGGTCAAAGGGACTTAATTGTCTAGACTTGACCTCTGTCTACCCCTGTATTGGGAATTGCGTGAAGATATTTATTATTTATTTTTTATCCTGCCACCTGTCGGTAGTTAATTGCATTTTCAAGGTTTTTTCTTTAGTAGTAGTAGTTAAGGTCCCGATAGCCTAGTGTTTGGGTGATCGGAATTGGAGTCAAAAGACCGGAGTTCCATCCTCGAGGCTCGTACCAATGGGTTTTTTCAAAAACTTTTGTATGATTTATATAGTTGGCTTGGATATAAAGACGGTGACGGACTCACCACCTGTCACATTGTCCCTAAAATATCTTCGATGGAAGGTGGGTCAAAGCGACTTAATTGTCTAGACTAGACCTCTGTCCACCCCTATATTGGTAATAGCGTGAAGATGCTTTTGTATACTAGACAAAGATAACGCGTCAGGGTCATTACCTGTCACGTTGTCCCAAAAAAATGTCTTTGGTAAAAGGAGGGTCGAAAGGACTTTACTGTCTACTCCAGTAACGGGAATGGCCTGAAGATATTTATTTATTAGGCGTCACTTACGACACGACACGGAAAGTAGAGAGATGGCATATTCTTACACCGTAAGAATGTGGTGCCAAATCAAGCGATTAAGCACCACATTCTTACATGATGAACGTTTTGAACAAGCTACCAAGCGATTCTTGTCAGAAGAAGTGTCTACGACCTTTTTCTTATGGCTTTGAGGCTTTCGACAACAACTACACAATACGACACTCGGTTAAAGTGTAATGTTTCGGAGAGCTATGATATTATCCATGATAAGCTGTCCTCATATTTCTATTCAGCAATAAACTCTACCGAAGGTCGCGGCAATCGCTAAGTGTCTCCATAATGGTCGCGCGACGTGACAATCGGCGTCGTGTACCCTTTATGATCCTCGTAATTATTTCGTTTGTTTACGGACCGCGTTATTCATCTCGACTATTTTATTTTTGTGGGTGCACCGTGAAAGAATTTGACGCTAACATCACATTGCTCATTACTTACTAATATCTCCTACTAATATGATAAATTTTAAGGTTTAAAGAAATATTTGGACTTTTGTTATTGAATCAAAATATACAAAGGTACCGTTAACACCCTGACCTGATACAATATTGGAAAAGTGGTTTTCTAGATTGACCTGCCTGGGAATAGAACCTGGAACCGTAAAGCTATGTATCTGGGTCAACAGAACATTGTATAAAAAATATCTTAATGCCGATCCCACTACAGAGGTAGACAGAAATCCAGACAATTAAGTCCTTTCGACCCAACTTCCACTGAAGACAATTTTGGGGCAACATGACAGGTGTTAACCCCGTCGCCGTCTTTATGTCAAGGTCAATAATTTAATTCGTACATAAATTTTTGAAAAAGCCCATTGGTACGAGCTTACCACCTGGGGATCGAACTCGGGGTCTCTCGAATCGACGGTACGTGCCTACCACCTGGGGATCGAACTCGGGTCTCTCGAATCGATTTCCGATCGCCCAACCACTAAAAAATTATATCTCTACGCAATTACCAATACAGGGGCAGTCAGTGGTCTAGTCTAGACAATCAAGTCCCTTCGACCCACCTTCCACGGAAGACATTTTCGGGACAACGTGTCGAACACACACTGCTGTATGTTTGGACACTAATTTAATGTAAGAAAAAAAATTGTAGTTGTAGTTGTAGTTTCTATTTCGGATATGTGGCTAAAGATGTGTTGGTATAAAGGTCACGTATTACCAAGGAATACTGTCCCAGACCAACAACAAAAAGAGTTACTGTATTCTCTTACCCCAGATTTTGTGTTAAATAGCCTTGAATCATCTTTTACAATGCATGAATTTAATATGTGCTTAAGAAAACAAGACTCAGCTCAGGTAAAGACGAAGTTACATATTCTATGATCTCTCACTTGCCTTTTGCAGGAAAAAAATAATTGGTACCAAATGAATGGCGAGTTGTTGTTGTTGTTCCTATACCTAAGTCAAGTAATAATATTAACTCGGAATCAAGCTAAGACCTATCTCTCTCATGTCATGTCTATGTAAGATATTACATAACATAATAGGAAAGAGAGTTGAATGGTATATAGAAAATAAGTCTATATTATCACAATGTATTTGTAGTTTTCGAAGGTTTTCGAAGGAAGGAAGAAGGAAGGAAGGAAGATACCGACAGCATCACGTTTTCTAGACATTGAAAATACGTATAATAATGTTCTAATAGACAAAGTTGTTACAATTATGGATGAGTTAGCCATTGGAAAAAATACATGTAATTATTATCTTTAGTCGTTTTTAAGCAATAGGCAACTTTTAATCAAAGGAGATAAAGACTCTTACACCAGATGTCTAGCTCAAGGAGACCCAATCTCCCCATTAATCTTCAACATAGTAACTTCCCAAATATGTTACCAAATTAATAACGTAGTTGTAGCTCAATACACAGATGATTTTTTCTACATAAGCCATAAAAATCTTAACCACTGTAGAGTAGAACTACAGAAAGCCTTAAGTAGCATGGTTAATATTTTAGACAAATTGGGCTTCAATTATCACCAGGTAAATCGAAAGTGTGTGTCTTCAGTAGAGGTAGGCAAAGAAAACAAATTAGTTTATTTATAAACGATAACATATTATCATCTGTAATACTTGTAGTATTGTAAGTATTTGGGACTTTGGCTCGATGGAGCACTGCGATGGAGCAAGCACATCAATGAGATATGCGAAAATTCATTAAAATTTTTAAATATATTATACTAGCGGGCCGAGAATGGTGTATTCATCCACTTGCGTACAATTTATGTATCCCTCATAAGAAGCAGGCTTGATTATGGAAGCTGTCTCTATGACAATAGTGCTAAAATACATTTATTAAAGCTTGATAGAATCCAAAACCAGGCACTTAGAATTATAGGTGGATTTATTAAAAGTTCCCCAATTCACGTCATGGAGAGTGAATTATGTTGACATCCTTTGTTTATTAGACGTTTGTATCTTGGTTACAAGTATTGTATAAAATGCCTTTCTTGGTCAAACAACGCAACTGTTAAAAGTAGCGTTGTTTGAGCCAAGTTCTTCAAGTAAAGATTTGAAGAAGTGATCCAACTTCTTCAAATCTTTACTTGCGGCAACTACTAACGGCAAATGAACAATATTGGTTAAGAATTAGAACTTTAGAAGTGGTAGACCCAGCAACAGCTTTTGTTGTCGCATGAATGGGCCGGCTCGACCCGGGAAATACCACGACCTCACAGAATACCGGCGTAAAGTAGAATCTAACAAACTTCTGCGTTTCGTCTGGTGAGTGCAGGTAACCGGAGGCCCACATTCCGATTTATATGTAATATGACATATTTAAATAATATTTTGATGAAAGGGACACTTCCTTTCAAGTTTGCTTACCTGATGGGGAAAATCAGTTCTCCCAATTGTGACGTATGTGGTTTAGTGGAAGATGTACATCACATACTTGTGGAATGTATGAAACACGAGAGAGAGAGAGAGAGAGAGAATCATTGATGCAAAGAAATAATATAAATAGAGTGGACGTTGGAGGAGCTCAGGCGATATTAGCTGAACCAAAGTCTGAAGCAGCTACAAGCATATTTTCTATGGTCATGCAGCCTCAATGATTAAATCTCTCGATTGTGGTATTCAGTTTTTAGTTTTTAGTTTTCAGTTTGGTATTCATTTTTCAGTTTTTATAAATAAAATTTCAAAATTTTATATCAGAGTATGAGGGGCTGGCATATTCAAATAGAATAAAAGCCCATAAATAATTTATGCTCGTTTGCCTCCCTTTTCTATAAAAAAAATGTTTGGACACTGTTTCAATTTGTTTAGCGTAATACTGTAAATGTCATGTACTATAAAAGTGATAAATTTTTTATAAAGTATAAACATGTAATTGACAATAAGCATAATTTTAACATTATTTTGTTACATTTCTTTATGTGGTGTTGGTTCTATGATTGTAAATAAATAAATATATTTTTATATTAAAGTATATTTTGTGCACCACTTATCAAAAAAATAACATTTTAATGAGGGGTAGTAAGTCGGAAGTAGGAAGTCCATAGGACTAATTTTCAACTTTTCATTGATTTATAATTAAAGGATTTGTACTAAAGATCACATATTCAGTTTGTTCAAATAACACTCTATAAATAAATGCATTCTTTGATAGAACAACATCACATACATTGCCCTGATCCCAAAGTAAACAGCTTAAGTACTTGTGTTGTGGACTCACAAACACCAAGACCCGAGAAAATGTAGAAAAAGTGTTTTCTGTATTGAACCGACCGTACGCCACTCCTCAACGGAGGTCGTTATTAACATAGTACAGAATATTTTTTTTTGCTTCGGCATCATATATTTATTTATTATTTGATTGATGAAACTGATACAGACACCCCAAACAAATCCTCTGCCATAACTCGCTGTGTATTTTTGGGCTTCCATATGAGACCGGCCGTGGAAAACATTTTTATCATATAGAATGTACGTGATAAAAATTTGTTTAAATTTTCTTCGATACTTTTAAAAGAATTTAATTAATTAAAACGTTAATTAAGTATCTAATACCGTCATGAAATATATTTACAATAATCCTGTGTTAATATTTATGGGCAAAAGTTTGTAATTAATTAAGTAACACGAGATCCATCGATTCCATCAATAATCGTTATTACGCGAGCTTTTGAGTTGATTCAAGTGTTTTATATCGGGATATCATTATTAAAAATTATAAATAACCGATATTTAGCTAAATATGTTACGCCAGGGTATTATTAAATTGAAAAATAACTTTAAATTCTGTTAACGATCTGAAGTAATTAAATTGTAAATAATAAAAATAAGTACACGGAGACTCCGTGTCATATTTTTTATTCTGGAACAATCACACACGTTCTCCTGTCTCAAAGTGGGGTACCCAGTGTCTTAGCAATTGGGTGGGGACAAGAAACATACATAGATAAACCAACATAGAAAAGTATTATATTACATTTACATTATATTTACAACATTTTTTAACAATATTTTTAATGTTCAGCATGGATTCATTGCTATTAAGAAAGTAATTACAGAAAGAATATCCTTTTTCAAAACAAAATTTTTCTCCAGGCGGTGAAAATTGAAGATAAAAAAAGAAACCGTCAAACAGTTTCTACCTCTGTTCACCCCCAGAACAAGTTTTTGTTTTTAAAAACTCCTATTGTTAAGATTTTATTTTCGAATACTTCAATAAAAAAAAACAAAGAAAACAAAACAATCGAAATATGGAATTATTTAATAAAGAAAGTATTTCACAGTACTGTAAAATTTCACGATTAACTTTTCTGGTCGCTGTTTTTTACCCTTATTTCGCCTGTACTTGGCGCAACTTGCGGCCGGAATGCCACGGCGTACCACCTTTAGTAAAATGTTTTACTCGCACCTATACTATTCTAAGTAGCTCTTTCCTAAAAGTAAGGCTTCTCAAGGTCCTCTAGCTGCTCTATAGTTTTATATATTTTGTGATAATGTTACGTAATGAGCACGCTGAAGTATTGGATTCTTTTAGAAATCGATGGCAAATATATTAGGCTTTACATATTACCAACCCAAAATCTCCTACAGTTTAGAGTATTATGACCTTGTCACAAAATATGATCGCTCCTTTGTGGGCCTCATAGCACACAATATCAAAACACTGTTTGTCAGTTATAATATTATTATAATAGAATCAATCCCCCTTAACAATATTATAATATCAGAAATAGCACTTTCATCACACACAATATTAGGAATTATTTACAATTTTGTTATACACAAATCGCCGCAAAATGGAGGTGACCTAGTGATTTGGCGAAATTTTACGATAAACATTGATAAATAAAAGTGTGTTTGCTTTAACAAGTACACGAATAAGAAGCACTCTCACGACTCGCAACAGGAACTTTGCAAAGAAATAATACGTAATGTTTTCAGTTACATGTTCTTTCTACACGAGCTCAGTTGTAACTGCTCGAGCCGCACTGGGTACCGTCGTGAACATAACTGTTACTGATTTTATCATTTTATTTATTTAATTTTTTAAGTTCCTTTGCTGTGTGGTAAACCAATACATCTTTTCATTTCTTCGACTAGGTGTAAATCCTGGTAAATGACAATGGCAACTGGAAATTGACTAAAATAAACAACTGATGATCTGTTGGGCAGTGACCTCTATGAGTTGCTTATACTATAAAATTAATGTTACTACTACCATATTGGTGTACACATTCTAAGGTATACTATAAAATGCACCTGCGAGGCAGTAACAGTTTTATCAGTGGAAGAGCCACGAATCAGCTTTTGTTGTTGCATGAATGGGCCGGCTCAACCGGGGAAGTACCACGACCTCACAGAATACCGGCGTGAAGTAGAAGTCTTACAAACGTTTGCGTTTCGTCTGGTGAGTGCAGGTAATCGGTGGCCCACACTCCCCCACCCCCAATTCTGTGGGGGGGGGGGCACACTAAGAGAGGCAACGCATCTGCTATGCCTCTGGTATTGCGGGTGTTCATGGGCGGCGGTAATCACTTACCATCACGTGAGCCACCTGCTGTAATCGCCATTTTCGACAGTACCATACACTTTGCAGCTTAAACGCAGCCAGTAGCAGATACGCTTCTCTTTGGATCGTTATTTTTCGATAATCTATTACCATTTCCAAGTTTTTCCTCAGTCATTACGATAACCGCGTGAAGAAAGTGGGTTGTAAATTGTTACACAGACATTACAAGCTAACGTGTGTCTATCAATAAAGATGAACAAACGGCTAGACCTGTTTATTTTAGTTACTTCCATAGCATAATGTCATATGGTATTCTGCTATGGGTTATACAGCTGACGTATAAACAGTATTTGTTTGACAAAAGAGGGCCATACGAGCTGTATATTATCTAAATTCCCGAGCAACTCTTAGAGAGAAATTTAAAGGAATTAATATTTTAACCCTGGTCTCTCAATATAAATATGAAAATTTTATGTATGTACACATTAATACTTTTAGCAAGACTTCTGATGTACATAACATTAATACGACAAACAAACACAAGCTTGTAACACCGGTTACTAGACTCCGTAGAGTAAGTAACTCGTTCTTAGGGCGGTGTATATGCTTCTACAACAAAATTCCGGTAAATGTGCAAAGCCTATTAACAGGTTTAAGAAATTTATTAAAGAAAAGCTTTATAGGAAGGGTTATTTTAATATAAATGAATATATTAATGTCAGTAACCCCTGGGAATGAGGTGATCGCTCCCAAGCTATTTCTAGAAAATATCACATTATATTTATATAATGCATTATATTGTTAAAAATACTGACCAAAAAAGAGGATGCCTACGGAGTTTCATTCGTCTGTTTCTTCTCCGTTAGAGGAACCTCATTACGAAACGGTGGTAGTTTAAAAATTACGATAGATAAACGAATGTATGTTCTTATGTCGATGAATAAATGATTTGATTTGAAACAATAGACAATAAACGTCTGATATTGAGTTCTAAAGCTCCTAGCCTCATAATTAAAAGCTTTACCAATTTCAAAACTTGTTTGACCTTGTGAACAAGTAACAATATTTCTTAAGAATATTTTAACAATCAAAAAGTTCATGTTTCATATTGCTTTATTATTTATTAATGCAAAATAGAGAGTATAATGTAACTACCTACTATGTGTTTTTTTAATAAAAATGAGAACAAACAAAATCATTAAAAATAACTACAATTTTATTTATAAAATACGAAAATAGTTTATCAAATTCTGAATCTACTAAAAAAATTCGCATACGTCAGTTTGTTAATATATTACTTCACACTTATCCTGCAATGGACTTTTTCTGATCATTATGATGACGATTCCTTTTATTTTGGACTTTTCTATAGTGTAAATCTATTTTATTCTTTACAGTGTTCTTACAGTGTGTTACACATTTCGGGTTAAATATTAAACAACGTTTTGTCGATTCGATGTCGAGTCGAAGGAGTGAGGCAATGCAATTTCATGCCAGAGAGAATTACCTTCCCGTAATACGAACGTTTTGCAATTTTAGATCTCTTCAGCCGTAAGTACAGGATAATATTTTTGAATTATAACAAAATGGAGATCTACATGAATAATATATAAATATCCGATTAATATTCAACCCGATTAAGACATGATATTTCAATTCAAGGCTTGTTTGTATATTTTTATATATATATATATGTATCTTCTCGGAATTATCCATACGCAGTTCGACGTAGGCCACTCTATGAACTTGACGTAGCTCTAGACTATGCAACCCTTTCGAGACACTTTTCATCAAAGCTTATTTGGGACAATGATACAGGTGGTATCATTGTCATCGCTGTATTAGTATCCAAGCCAAGGGTACGATAAACACATATAAATACATATTTAATTTGTAATAAACACATATAAATACGTATTTAATTTGTAAGAAAATAACAATTCATGTGCATTTGTTGTTGTTGGCTTTTAAAGCATTTAAGTCATGCTGAGCTTTTTATTTATTACTTGTAAATAAATGGAAAATTAAAGAAATCCCGCCCTTGTGTTGTATTTTAAATTTCTCATTAATTTATCAACAACTAATATTGACGTTTCGATCCTAGCAACTCATAAAGCGGTGTGAACTGCTGACAGGAGCTGAGCCAGTCAACAGTCGATACAAATTGAACAGCAAGCCAAGTAATTGCCTTACAACAAAACGCTATTGCGCTACAAACGACAGTGCGAGCGTTGCATGCAACAGCTCTGCTCGCTTTGTCTGCATTGATTGCAAAACGCTTCACGTAACAAAGTTTATGTTTTAATGTTCCTCTGTCATAAAAATGAACAGGCGAAAGAGGAAAATTCATACATGTATATTTACATAGATAGGATCAACATCACATGTATTGCTCTAATCCCAAAGTAAGTAGCTAAAGCTCCTGTGTTATGGAATCGGAAACAACGTAATTACTTTTAACACACAGATCCAAGAAAAATTGCGGTTTTCTATATTGACCCGTTCTGGAATGGAACCAGGGACCTCAGATCTGGCAACTAAGAAAACAAGTGTATACACCACTCGTCAACGGAAGTAAAATATTCGAGTCTGTCAATAATCGTCAATAAAACTTTGACCTTGGAAGCTTTATTAGCGAAGTATAAACTTTTCAACGATTGAGTAATCTTAATTACAGCAGCAACGAGTTTAACGTTTGGCGCACCGAAAGTTTAAAATATTCACAGCACCCATTTCCCTCAAAAGGGCCTTAAATTACAGAAAATACATTGAATTACAAGTTTTTTGAATTATAGAGATCTAAAAATAAAATTATAGTGCCTCCGCATGCAAAAATAATATTCTGTTTCCCAATCCTTTTCAAAAAATGCTATGTTGCGAATATTTCCGAGTTAACATGACATTTGTATGGAGATGCTTTTGTAATTTTTTTTCATCCTTATCTTATCCTTATGCAAAAATAAATGGCATATAATAAATGCCATGGTCCGAAAAGAAAAATAGCATTACCACAGAACGCACCACCGCTACCTATTATGTATAGGTATACTACATTCGACTTCGAGTAACATACGACAACCGCTGATAATTTCGCTACTCGTGTTTGGTCTCAAAACATAGCATAATCAAGCTATAAGACTATACATCTATACGTCTGACTAAAGAGCATCTATTTTGATGCTACTTGATTGACGCTGATCTTTCAAGTAAAAAAAAAAGTCCTGTAAAAAAGAAGAACTGTGCGGACAAACGTGCACACATACAAACCTACATGCATACACCCAAACTTGTTTACATGTATACTTGTAATTCGTTACATGTGCATATCGAATTGACAATATTTTTAAATGAGTTCAAAAGCACATTTTGTTCAAGCTTGCGTAAATTAAAATAATACATAAATAAATATAAGGAAGGCTTTGTTATTTTAAAGGGTTCAAAATTAATCTCAAGATTTCGTACGTTCCAAGACAATTTAAGTGATATTTGTACGTGATACATTTATCAGATAGGGGCTTAGATCATAAGCGACTGAAGCCCGAGTTAATTATGTTTGCATTCAGCAATAGTTATTTTAAGGCAAATTAACTACATGACTATTAACTTATATTGTCTGAAATATTCGCTATATATTTTGAAGCAAAATTTCATCACACATTACAGAGTTTCGAGTTAGGATACCTTTTATCTTAAAAGTAAGACAGTGACAAGATACAAAATGCACATATTTTTTATATCTTCCCGCATTCCCAACACTGGGGTAGACAGTGGTCTAGACAATGGAGTCCTTTCGACACACATTTCAACGGAGTTTATTTTGAAAAATTGAGAGAGGTCTGTCATCTTTTGACATCAGTCTATCTCCTGGGGGTTATCACGCAAACACTTGACTGAAGGCGATCCTCCAATATTTTTTTACATTCGCTTTTGTATTTATTAGAAAGATAATGGCATAGCTGTAACACTTACAAAACAAACAAGTTAAATAACACCTGTCTTCTCACAGTTCAGAATCAGATATAAAGCTCTCTGGGGAGCAATAGAACAAGACTCTTGACGCGCGCCTCCCCGCGGTGACGTAAATTGTAAAGTTAATGACGTAACTGATATTCTTAATGATAGTATACTTTCCTTTACTCAATAGAACAAATACAAAAATTGCGTTAAATACCACTGTCACTACTACATGTATTAACTAACACTAATACATATACAATAAGTAACATTCAACGTACATTGTAATATCGAATTAGTCACATGAATAAAAAGTATTGCTTTGCTCTGATCCCAAAGAAAGTAGCTAAAGCACTTGTGTTATAGAATCAGAAACAACGAAGCTACCACAAACACCTAGATCCCAGAAAATACAGAAAAATTGGTTTACTTCATACACCTGTCCGTGAAACACCCAGATCCGGGAAAATGTAAAAAAAAATTGTTTTCGTATAGACCGCTCTGGGAATTGAACTCGGGACCTTAAATCTGGCGACAACTTGATAACCAGTCGTACGCCACTCGTCCACGAAGGTGGAGTACCATTCATATGCATCACACAAATGCTTACCCCGGGCGTGATTCGAATAGCATTATCAATTAAGCCATCGGGTCGTTGGAGTTATTTATTGTTGATAAAACATGTTAATACAGCATATACAATATATTATTTCATAGCTCATTCTTGTCAGTATGTTAATTTGACGATAATAACGCGCTGAGGACGGTTACCGGAGCGAGGATGATATGCGAGCCTGTAATGTTGCGCGACTCGTGAGATTTTCGCATGAATTATGTGGTTTATCTTCAACAATTTCATGCCAATTTCAGACAAATTCATTGACTTTAATTTACTGAATAAATTGAAATAAAATTTATTGACGTAAAACAAGTTCATGTAATAATTACATTTAGAACTCACATATATCAGGTGCCATCTTAGTTGAGATAATTTATACTTGCATTTGTTGTCATGAACAGAAACATTAACTTCGTGAAACCAAACTGCAAGTATACCGTTTCAAAGTAGAATTTTCGTAATCGGTTTACATGCCTGACTGATTTATGACAACATACAACCGAATTGAGAAACTCCTCCTTTTTTAAGTCGGTTAAAAATAATAATAACGTTGAATACAACAAAATTCCACTTCACGAGAACAACATGATTTGAAATTAAAAAAGTTATTCCGCCTCCACAGCTGCGGGTACCTTCGGGCGCTTGCTTCCGCTGTGAAACTTAAAACGAGAGAAATCCATTGCATTGGATTTTTGCAAAAAGTTCAGCCCATTATTTACGATAGTTATGATCCTAGTATTTTATCTTCATAACAGAAAACAATATCCATAGCCATTCCCAATACTGGTGTAGACAGGAAGTCCAGAAAATTTGTCCTTTTGACCAACTTTCCACCGAAGACATTTTTCGGGACGACGTGAAAGGTTTTGAGCCCGTAGCCGTCTTTATGTCCAAGCCAAAGATATAAAATGTACTTAAAACGTAAGTTTTAAAAAACCTATTGGTACAAGCCTGCAACCTGGGGATCGAACTCGGGTCTCTTGACTCGATTTCCGATCACCCAACCACTCGGCTATACTGATTTTTTTATATCTCAATAAAACTTTTTTTAACCCATTTATAAGTTCTGCTTGTAAAAATCTGCTGTAGAACACTGTGTTCTCTTGTAAAATAGATTTGACATAATGAACAGCGTGTATCTTCACGCATTTTTCAATACCGGGGTATTTTGTAAATATTTGATTCTCGTAGACCTACAATTTACCAGATCTTATTTGAGGAGAACGTGTCAGACGCTATGCTTAATCTGTGTCCAAGCCAACACTCCCTGGTACGAGTCTTTACCCAGGAAATTGACAACCCAACTCCGATAACGCAACCAAACGCCTAACTTGGGTTATAAATTATAAATAAAAATAAATACATAGGTACATAGACGGAAATATCACATAAATTGCCCTGATACCAAAGTAGCTAAAGCAATTATATTATGGAATCAGATACGACGAAGATACTGCAAACATTCAGACTAGAAGCGATTTAGAAAGGTTTCTACAATAACCCGTCCGGGAACACAACCCGGGACCTCTAAGCAAGCGAAACCATATAAACCATATGACCGGTATCATTCATCCTCTGAGGAAGTCCTTAATAATAAGAGTATTAATAAGCATAAAAAATATTTATACTAAATATACTCTGTTCTCTAATCATCTTTGTTATAAATAAATTAATAGTAAAATACATACATAGATAGGGACAACATCACATACATTGCTCCGATCCCAATTTAAGATGCTAAAGCACTTGTGTTATGGAATCGGAAGCAACGAAGGTAATGTAAACACCTAGATACAAGAAAATATAGAATTTTTTTTTCTACATTTACCTGTCCGAGAATCGAACACGGGACCTCATAGCAGACACCATGTAAATCAGTGTGTACGCCACTCGTCCACGGAGGTCGTCTATGTCATCGCTTCTGAGCGCATAGTTTCTTTTCTACCGCGTGTGAACTACGTACATGTTTTTTTTTGTCATTCGTTGTCTGTCAAAAGCTAGCACAAATCGTCTTTTGTAATATCTCCTACAAAACGATTTGTTTATTTTGCTTTTGACAAAAAAGCCTGAACAATATTTTTAAATCAAAACTATTATCTACATTTCTTTTTCACCCTACTAAGTAAGCACAAAGATACAAAGTCAACAATTTTTGTACAATAATATCCCCCGGTGCGTGGTACGTATGTCACGTGCGACACCTTATCATTTACAGCCCTAATTGTTTTTGTAGAATTATTGCTTAAAAAAGTTATAATTTATTTTGTTCTCTTTAATTTTTTAATCCGAACGCAACAGTGATGGCATACTAGGACATTGATCTCTACGGTAAGGAAGAATTTGTATAACAGCCATGCTTGACAAGTAGGTTTGCGACCGTCGTACCTGACACGCACGTTAAATGTTGCTGTAGGTCACCGGTCTACTCAACTTTGGTCTAGTATTATAACTAAATAATAATAAATAAATATCTTCACGCAATTCCCAATACAGGGGTAGACAGAGGTCTAGTCTAGACAATTAAGTCCCTTCGACCCACCTTCCACCGAAGATATTTTCGGGATAACGTGACAGGTGGTGAGCCCGTCGCCGCCTTTATGTCCAAGCCAACGATATAATTCGTACATTAGTTTTTGAAAAACCCATTAGTACGAGCCTGCCACCTGGGGATTGAACTCGAGTCGAGAGGACTCGAAATTTCGACCACCCAACCACCCACCAACCACCCAACTCGACTATCGTGACTTTTTATATTATATTTTGGTCTAGTATTAATATATATTATAAATAAACAAATACAAACACAGAGATAAGGAGCACATCTCTTAAATTCCAAAATAGGTAGCTAAGATTCCAAAATAGTTAGTTAGCTAAAGCAGTTTTGTTATAGAATCGGAAACGACGAAGGAAACACTTAGACTATGTAGAAAAAGTGATTTTTTTACATAAAACTGTCGAAAAATCGAACTCTAGACCTCAGAGCCGGCGATACCATTATTGCTAACACTTCGTACATAATTGCCATTTTTTTAAATCACCTTTTCCATGAACGTCCGAACGGGTCGATGGCGAGTAGGACTCTTGTACATACGGTTCTGTACCATAACATCTCTATGCCGATATAGTTTGATAATAATAGTAAATAGATAAATATATAAGCAGATACGTCTCATACATTGCTTTGATCCCTAAGTAAGCAGGTAAAGCATTTGGTTTGTGGAATTGGAAGCATGGAAGGCTCCGACTTAGGCCCGAGATAATGTGGAAAAAAGGGAAACGTGGTTTTCTAAATTAATTCGTCGGAGAATCAAACCCTCATGAAAACATGTGCGTACGCCACTCGTTCATAGTTTGTCAAAAGTTTCAGTTTCATCTTTGTACGTAGTTAATAGCTTTATTATGTTGCAAGCCTTATAAGTACAATATATTAGAAATAATTCTATACAATGCAAACCCAGCGAACTGTTTTATTGAATTTTCCAGTTATCTTATTTCTGATAAAACACAGAATCGAATATCAAATAAATTAATTCCGCTGAAAGCTTCTTTTGATTCGATAGAATTTACGTAAGGTGTTCTTACATCTTATTACATGTCGTGTAAGAAAGTTTTTACGTAGTTCCCGCGGGGCTGGCGCGTCGGAGTGGAGATTATGTCTTGTTGACTCACAACTTTTAATCTTTGTCCTCAATTGCACGACTAATTTTGGCCAAAACCAACGTCATTTACAATGCTTTACCCTTAGTCACCTTTTCCGTCAATCACGATAAGAAAGGGAGTGGTAAATACTTACGCCGTAAACCATACGGTCAAAAAAACTTATTAAGTTAAACAAAATAAATATCTTTACTCCTCTCCTAATACTCATAATCCTTTCGATACTTTTTATAGCAGTAATTTTTTTGGACACGGTGACAGGTAGTGAACCTGTCACCGTCCTTTATGTCCAATGTCCACAAATCTTATATAAGTTTTTTGATAAAAACTCACTAGTACAAGCCTACTACCTCAAGATAGAACTCGAGACGCCTGACTTCAATTTAGATCACCCAACCATTCGGCTATCGTGACTATTCATGTTTATTTTTCAAGTTTAAATGTATTTTTAAAACAAACGAACACATGAATGCGAAAATTCTACTTAACTTAGAAAGCAATTCCTCTGACATGAATATTTTGATTCTTTGACGCATTCGACACAATGACGGATTGTTATTGGACGATAAATAAAACAAAACTGTTTACTCCGCGGATCCTTTGAGATATGGGACTTTGAGTATTATTACAGCTACATTCATTTCAAAATTGTTGTGACTACATAAAAAAAGATATTCTCTTTACTGGGATTTCAGAAGTCTGCTGAACAGTTTAGTCCTCTCAACCCGCATTGTCATATCAAATATTTTATCTATCAATATACGTAACATACATTACATCCATCGATATTTGTTAATTATTCTACCACTTTACGTAATGTGGTCCCGGGTATATTATTATCTGCCTCGTCAAAATACAAAAGCAAGAAACGAGCAGTCTATGAAAATCCATACGTACGTCAATCCAACGCAATTTGCTTACGTCAATAAGAATTTGTCTTTGCGAGCTGGGAGTGTGCTGAATAAAATTCCTCAGGAATTACTTGTAATGTCGTCATTTAGAGTTACATCAGTTGCACTCGAAATTTATTGAATGTGATGAAGATAATGCGAAGCTAAGTGAATTTAAGTCTTGTGTATTATTGTTTTGCGTTTATCTTGAGCCTGGAAATAATTGAATGAATTTACGATTATGACTCTATGTAAAAAAACGAACGACTAAACTCTTATATAAAAGAAATCTTTATGCCATTCCCAATACTGGGGTTTTCGACCCACCTTCCACAAGAGACATTTTTTGGGACAACGCGACGTGGTGCGCCTCTCGCCGTCTCTATGTCTGAACCAGCGACATAAACCTTACACAAGTTTTGAAAAAATCGAACTAACTCGGATTTCTTGACTGAATTCAGATCATCCAACAAATTGGCTATCGTGACTGAGTTTATAGTTGCATCTAAGGTCATATTTTACAATGCCTCAGACTTGAACCCGGGTCGGGTTTAACTCATGGTAACTTTTTAATATGAAATTTATATAAAATACAAAACCATGAACTTCTTGAATTCATGCTGGACAAAGTTTATCGATGAGTGGCTGAGTAGAGTAGATACCGATTTTAGGGTGTCGCTATATTCGAGGTCCCGGGTTCGATTCAATTCAAAAAACAACTTTTTCTACATTTTCTTGTGACTAGATGTTTGTGCTCTCATCGTTGTTTCCGATGATACTTTGGGATCAGAGTAATGTATGTGATGTTGTCCCTATGTATGTCTGTATTTACTAATTATCTTAGAACTATAAAAATAAAAAATATCTTCACGCCATTCCCAATACAGGGGTAGACAGAGGTCAAGTCTAGACAATTAAGTCCCTTTGACCCACCTTCCACCGAAGATATTTTCGGGACAACGTGACAGGTGGTGAGCCTGTCGCCGTCTTTATGTCTAAGCCAACGATGAAATTTGTACATAAGTTTTTGAAAAACTCATTGGTACTGCCACTTGGGGATCGAACTCGGGTCTCTCGACTCGAAATTCCGACCACCCAACAACTCGGCTATCGTGACTTAGAACTATGTACAGGGTAAGTTATTCTTGTTTACTGATACATCTAACCTAAACAAGCCTTACTGATTTTAAACGTGAAGATTGTTTCACATCGCTTGCAAATTCAGCACATAAAAGTGAATGTGGGCCACTCGACTCCTAAAGGGAGCGCTCACATAAACACATTTCTTGTGTTCGAGAAGCTTTCCTACAAATGATTACATAAATGAGAGTTATTACATAAATAAATAATAACTAGCTGCACATGCGACTTTGTCTTAAACCAAGTGGACTAACGAAATAAACTCTCGGAATATCTCTTCTTGATCCTCCACTAATATTAAGTTAACTATATATTCCTATTGCCGGGTAACCATCTATAAAATCAAATTACTTATGTGAGTAGTCTGCGTCATGCTGAGGATTTTTACAGGCCGTGAAGTAATGCATTGGAAAAAACACCTTCTACAATCAAAACTGGGAATCTCTGCATCTTATCTGATACGGAAAAAGAGCATTGAAAATTTTTCACAATACTAGCGTTATGGTTATTCATTCGTTTATAGTATAAAAAATTAGTAAGTCTAAATCTGAATGTACTCCATAAAAGTGATAGGTCCGTAACATGTTGATGCCATATTGAATGGGCCAATTAAGATTACGAGATGGTTTGGTGATGGAAAAACATCTTAACCGAAATGAATTGGAGCCACTTCGTGCGTAAGCCTTGCGCAATGATCCTGTTAGAGATCCCTTACTGCCTCCGCCATCGATATCCACGAACCGTCTGTCTGTGTCGCCGCGCCGAATGCGAACCTAAATGGAACTCGATAAAGCCAATTGATTTTGAATGGCTCTATTCTACTCAATGATAATTTGATTGATAAATGCTTTTATTTTATTTTATTTATTTATTTTATACTTTAATATGTACTAAATATTTTTATTTTATTTATTTTATACTTTAATTAAATAAATGAGATATTTAAGCCCTCCGACCTCTGACCTACGCCTCTTAGCTACTGAGTCATAACTGCATCTGTAATTTTTTTTATCTCCACCCACAGCCCCTGACGGGGTAATCAGAGAAAACAGATCGCCATGTGTCACGACCCTTACATACTTCTTTCGCATCTTTCAAATTCATCATTTTCTTCATACATGCACGACTAGGTTGAAATATAATCTCTTTCGTACGTCTCTTCTCGATGGGGCCCTGGCGCCATCTGCTGCATCTTATTCATGACTATAACTCTTTAGCTAAAAGATATAAATACGTTTAACACTATCTATACATAAATGGCATGTTGTAACAATCAGAAATTTAAAATACAACATGTATACAGAAGAACATAATCATCCTTCTGACCCTTCGGGTAAAAAAGATATTCACAAAATATTTACAAAATGACGTCCAACTTTCATTTTGTTAATTCAATTGAAACTAAATAGATGCATCAGAAAATCAAGTTTTCCATTGAACTTCCAAACTTATCAAAATCTTCCAATCCAATTTAAACTTAAAAATCCAAATTAACTTATTTTTAAATTACGTTACACAACTTAAGGCAACAGTTACGGTAGCCGAGTAGTTGGGTGATCGGATTTTGAGTTCAGAGACCCGAGTTCGATCCCCAGGTGTCAGGTTCTACCAATGGGTTTTTTCAAAAACTTAAGTACGAATTACATCATTGGCTGGACATAAAGACGGCGACGGGCTCACTACCCATCACGTTATCCCAAAAATATCTCCGGTTGAAGGTGGGTTGACTTAATTGCCTAGACTTCTCTGAATATATTTTTTTTACGTAAGGTATCGGCGCAAGAATATACTCTGGATTTTCTTCCATTCCACGCATACATAACTCTTCTAATCTTGACATCAACTCTGAATGTAATTTCTCTGAATTACCAGTAGAAACTAAAAATGCTATTTATTTTAAAAAGAAAGAGATTTTGAAGTATCGTACAAATTTAGTACTTCGCAATCAGTCGGAATTTCTCGAGTTTAATTTTAAAGACACTTCTATTTACTTTACTCGTTTTTAAAACTAAAAATAAATCACAAGATTGTAGAATGAAAATCCAAAGAAAATATTTAATATTAATGAATTAAAGTTTAAATTTTAATAGAAGTATTAAATAGAATAATAACATTTATAATTATTATACACATCTTAATATCAATAGCATAATAAAATATATCTAGATAGCTATCATTCATTAAATTAAAAGAAAATTAACAAATATCTTCACGCAATTCCCAATACAGGTGTAGACAGAGGCCTAGTCTAGACAGTTCAGTCCCTTTGACCCACGTTCCACCGAAGATATTTCCGTGACAACGTGATAGGTGGTGAGCCCGTCGCCGTCTTTATATACAAGCCAACGTAATGTGACTCGTACATAAGTTTTGAAAAACCCACTGGTACAAGCCTGCCACCTGGGGATCGAACACGAAATTCCGACCACTCAACCACTCGGCTACCGTGACTATATCTTGACTATCGTTTTGTTTAAATAACTATAATAATGTGTAATAACCAAACTTGAAAAAATTTAAGCTGATTCCATTAACAATAAAAAAACTATACTTACTAAGACTATATAACTAGCTCGCTCCATCCCGGCAAGAAAGTTCGTGCAATAACGAAATACGCCAGCTACATTTGGTATCAAATTGCATACACAAAGGCGCCAAAATATTATTCTAAATTATGCAAAATAGAATCTAATATGACAATGTTATAAAAATATTTCTTTGCTTATATTTTTATGAATGCAAGTAAATGAACGCATGCAATAAATTTGTCCATATAGTAATTTAACGACAAAAATCTTCTATAAAATACTTAAAGGGACATTAAATACAATTTACACAATATGTATACGATGTAATTGAACAAAGTGTTTATCTGAAGTTTATTTTTAATGAAGCTGATAACAAAAGTATTCAAAAGGCTCGAATGACCAAAAAATACCTCGGCCGTATATCGGAATTTGCAACAGGTCAAACATAATCAGATGCCCGGTTGTGTTGCCTATTCAAGCAGAAAATTTCCCCAAAGTAACAAAGAAAACCAAAACTTTCTTATTTGTTCATCAGCACCATGTGTCCTCGCAAGTGCAGGCAGCTTTACCAAGGATTTGTTCCATCCAGAAGCACTCACCAGAGTCTGAAATGTATCACCGTTCATCGAAGTAAGGCGTTAAGCACAGATGCATAGCAATTTCAGTACTGATAACAACAACAGCACGAGAATATGCGATGAAACAGTGCAACCTACAGTTCTACAGTAGTTGAGCCACGCATCGGCCAAACCTCGGGAACCAAATCGCCCAAAGCCCGCGTACCGATTAACATCTAAATGTACAGTGCTGCCAAATAATTTTAATTCATACGACCGACTAAAGTCGGATCTCCAACGTATATTGTACTCTACATATTACACAAAAACGCTTTTTAGCTTTAGCTTTTTCTTTCTTTTAGCTTTAGCTTTTTCTAATCTACTTATTTTTTTAACAATCAATTCTACACTGTTGTATTTTCGTTGTTTTTGATTACATAATCCAAGTATTTTAGCTACTTACTTTGGAATCATAGCAATGTATGTGATGCTGCCCAATTTTATTTTATTTTTATATTATTTCTCGTGAACGTTATTTATAAAAATATTTAATTCAACTGTGGTACGTAGCAGAAAACAGGTATCCGTTAATATCATTGTTGTACACATGCACGCATTCACTGTATTAATTTACATTTTCATTATATTACACATTAATCTGTCTTTTGCAGTTATTATGATATGATTTTTTTAAGCTGGAGGGATTGTTACTGGAGGGGTTGCTGTAATAAAGGGTTTAAACCTAGCACTGATTTAGAGGCTAACACAAACACTAAGTAAAATATAAATGTATAAAGCAAGATGTATCCTATATAGTATAGAAAAAAATGATTGTTATTATTATTATCACAATTAAACCACAACAATCGCAAGTATAAATGAAATTATAAGTATCCGCTTCTGAACGACGAATTAAATATTCTTTTGACAGTGAAATTCTGTGTTTCTTTACCTGCAATTTTATAAAATATATTAAAATATTAATAAAAAGCACGAAAAACATATATATTTCTTATATATAAATAAATATCTAATAATGTTTAAAATATAAATTAGCCAAAACAAATCCTCCGCAAAGCTTCTGAAATTTAATATTTCGAATCCCGATGGGACTCCCCATGTCGAGCCGCCTTGTCATTTTTAATTTAACAGATTTCTTTGAGTATTAATTGAAAATAAATAAAATGCGGTGGCCGAATGTTTTCGATACTTGTAATAACGAGAAGCCATCTTCTGCACGCGGATCGGATAATTGAAAATAGTAATTGCTTTTTGGATACTCGAACAAATTAATAAAGATTTATGTTTACTTGTAGCTACTCTTTATATATATTCAAGAAATTATGTAAAACTAGGGCTAACGTGGGACGTGTCGCATATATATTGATGTCGCATGGTATCGGTGTGTTTATTAACCCTCTCTCTTCCCGTGGGAGACGCGTCCATGACAAAAGCCGTAAACTGCGTCGGCTTTCAACAGATGGCGCGATAATAGTTGAATATCTATATAATATATAGATATAAATAAGTTGAATATCTCGCACCTGATGGGACTGTGATCGCCAAATTGTAGCCAAGTATTGCGATTTTGGCGTAAAACGTTGTCTCTAAGAAGGGACCGTGACAAAACGCTGTTATTTGTGGAGTCACCTCGCAGGACGAGGCCTTGTGCCGTCTCGTTTTAATTTTATGTTGGAAATAA
This sequence comes from Sericinus montela, assembly GCA_029286605.1. Lineage (NCBI taxonomy): Eukaryota > Metazoa > Arthropoda > Insecta > Lepidoptera > Papilionidae > Sericinus > Sericinus montela. Next base: position 4,808,468 of record JAGSMR010000072.1, read on the forward strand.
ATTTTATGTTGGTATTGGTATATTACGGCCTTACACAAATAAAGGGTAACACCAACTACGTCACCTGCAGCCGGAATTGCTGGAAAGAAAAAAGTGATTAATCTACACGCCGACCTCCGTGAATGATTGGCGTATACACCGGTTTTCATGATGTCGCCAGCTCTGAAATCCCGGGTTCGATTATCGCACGGCTTAATGTAAAAATATCTTCACATCATTCCCAACACAGGGGTAGACAGAGGTCTAGACAATTAAGATATTTAAACCCACCTTCCAGCGAAGACAGGCGATGAGCCCGTCGCCGTCTATATGTCCAAGCCAACGATATAATTCGTACATAAGTTTTTGAAAAAAACCATTGGTACGAGCTTGCCACCTGGGTCTGGTCTGATCGAACTCGGGTGTCTTGACTCGAATTCCGACCACCGACTGCTAAGCTTTCGTGACCTTTTAATAATTAGAATGTTAAGGGTTAATGTAGAAAACACTTTTTATAGATTATTAGAAGCCACGATAGCCGAGTTGTTGGGTGCTCGGAATTTCGAGTCGAGAGATCCGAGTTCGATCCCCAGGTGGCAGTACCAATGAGTTTTTCAAAAAACTTATGTGCGAATTTCATCGTTGGCTTGGACATAAAGGCGGCGACGGGCTCACCACCTGTCACGTTGTCCCGAAAATATCTTCGGTGGAAGGTGGGCCAAAGGGACTTAATTGTCTAGACTTGACCTCTGTCTACCCCTGTATTGGGAATTGCGTGAAGATATTTATAGATTATATTATAGACTCTCAATCTCTTCTCTATTTTAATTTCTCTTTACCAACCATATTTTCTCTGTCATAATGAACACTCAAGAAAGATATGTCTTACTTATTACCTTTAAATTTTTAATATTAGTCTTTCTCTAGTTTTCGTTTACATCCGTTAATATTTCTTTTTGGTAATTTCCTGAGGATGCAACAAAGTATATTATTATCATTATTATTAAACGATGGAAAACATCTTAAAAACAAAAACAAAAACGGGCTCACCACCTGTCACGTTTTCCCGAAAATATCTTCGGTGGAAGGTGGGTCGAAGGGACTTAATTGTCTAGACTTGACCTCTGTCTACCCCTGTATTGGGAATTGCGTGAAGATATTTATTTATTATGGAAAAACATCTTAACCGAAATGAATTGGAGCCACTTCGTGCGTAAGCCTTGCGCAATGATCCTGTTAGAGATCCCTTACTGCCTCCGCCATCGATATCCACGAACCGTCTGTTTGTGTCGCCGCGCCGAACGCGAACCTAAATGGAACTCGATAAAGCCAATTGATTTTGAATGGCTCTACTCTACTACTCTACTCAATGATAATTTGATTGATAAATGCTTAAATAAATCAAGAAACGCGTAGTCATACCAACATTATACGTGAAAATTTTTATGTTCAGATATTTGTTTACATAATAAAACATATATAGTCACCGATATATAACCAATAATCTAGATAGTGACCCCACCTTCGATGCTAAAGGTTGCCATACAATTTGAAAGTTGGCTTATACTAATACGGCGATAGGCTTACCACCAATGTTGTCACCAAATAAGTTTCAGTGAAAAGTGGGTCCAAAAAACTAAACTGTTTTGACCGAATTAAACAGTCTACCCTTGTCTAGTATTGTGACGAAAACGTATGAATACTTAAAAGTAAAGTGTACTTGTTGTCTATTTGATATATAGGTGTTTATATCAAGGAAAAATTTTAGAACTTTTACGTAAAATAATAAAGAATCTTCAGTTTTAGTAAACTAATAGGAAGCACACGGCGGAACTTTCGGTGAGTAGGGTAACTGGAAGGCACTATCCCAATCCTTCTTTTATTTTCTTCCCTATCTTATCCCCTCTGTTTTTTCTCTTCTTCTTCTTCTTTTTTATAGGCTGTGACGTCAGTAGTGATTAGGAATTTGTGGCTTAACATAATCAGCTGTACCATAGCTTATATTACGTACTACTGCTACTATGCTACTGAAATCGCCGTAAGAATATACGAGCCCCTTTCTCCCTGTGGGTGTCGTAAGAGGCCCCAAAAATATCTTTGGCTACTGACAGATGGCGGGATAACCATTTCCATAAATACCAGACTAAAACTTAGCGGATCGGATCGGCGACGGGCCGCAGCGTCTAAGAAGCAAGCTATGGTACTGCAATCGCCTTTTCAATCGATTGCTTGAATCTACTTTTCAAGCGTGGCGATTGTGGCTCATCCTATTTACGGAAGATGCCTATGTCCTGCAGTGGGCTTTAACAGGTCGTTAAGTAAGCAGACAACCTCAAAGTAAAATGTTACTATTACATAGACAAAGGTCTTGTCTAGAAGCGACATCACTCTCAGGACTGGTTTACGCTCGGATAATATAAAACAATTATCTGGATACAGCTGGAACGGACAACAATTAATTATTATCTATTTTGGAAAACCTTGAATGGATAGGCGACTTTTGTTACAGTAATAGCTACGTCCGCGACAGAATTTACTACAATTAGATTTAAACAAAAAAAAAAATAATACGTAGACAGATAGGGACAACATTATAATGTACTGCAAGTGTTCTGTACGAGTCATTGCTGCGAGCGTGTTGCCAGCGTTACGATTTCACTTTGATGTGTTTATCATTTATTTAATTTCACGCATAGTATCGATACTGGGGTAGGCAGAGGTGCCCTTTCGACGAACCACCACGCCTACTACCTGGGGATCGAATTCGGGTCTGTTGACTCGAATTCCGACCACCGACTGCTAAGCTTTCGTGACCTTTTAATAATTAGAATGTTAAGGGTTAATGTAGAAAACACTTTTTATAGATTATTAGAAGCCACGATAGCCGAGTTGTTGGGTGCTCGGAATTTCGAGTCGAGAGATCAGTTCGATCCCCAGGTGGCAGTACCAATGAGTTTTTCAAAAACTTATGTGCGAATTTCATCGTTGGCTTGGACATAAAGGCGGCGACGGGCTCACCACCTGTCACGTTTTCCCGAAAATATCTTCGGTGGAAGGTGGGTCGAAGGGACTTAATTGTCTAAACTAGACCTCTGTCTACCCCTGTATTGGGAATTGCGTGAAGATATTTATAGATTATATTATAGACTCTCAATCTCTTCTCTATTTTAATTTCTCTTTACCAACCATATTTTCTCTGTCATAATGAACACTCAAGAAAGATATGTCTTACTTATTACCTTTAAATTTTTAATATTAGTCTTTCTCTAGTTTTCGTTTACATCCGTTAATATTTCTTTTTGGTAATTTCCTGAGGATGCAACAAAGTATATTATTATCATTATTATTAAACGATGGAAAACATCTTAAAAACAAAAACAAAAACGGGCTCACCACCTGTCACGTTTTCCCGAAAATATCTTCGGTGGAAGGTGGGTCGAAGGGACTTAATTGTCTAAACTAGACCTCTGTCTACCCCTGTATTGGGAATTGCGTGAAGATATTTATTTATTATGGAAAAACATCTTAACCGAAATGAATTGGAGCCACTTCGTGCGTAAGCCTTGCGCAATGATCCTGTTAGAGATCCCTTACTGCCTCCGCCATCGATATCCACGAACCGTCTGTTTGTGTCGCCGCGCCGAACGCGAACCTAAATGGAACTCGATAAAGCCAATTGATTTTGAATGGCTCTACTCTACTACTCTACTCAATGATAATTTGATTGATAAATGCTTAAATAAATCAAGAAACGCGTAGTCATACCAACATTATACGTGAAAATTTTTATGTTCAGATATTTGTTTACATAATAAAAACATATATAGTCACCGATATATAACCAATAGTCTAGATAGTGACCCCACCTTCGATGCTAAAGGTTGCCATACAATTTGAAAGTTGGCTTATACTAATACGGCGATAGGCTTACCACCAATGTTGTCACCAAATAAGTTTCAGTGAAAAGTGGGTCCAAAAAACTAAACTGTTTTGACCGAATTAAACAGTCTACCCTTGTCTAGTATTGTGACGAAAACGTATGAATACTTAAAAGTAAAGTGTACTTGTTGTCTATTTGATATATAGGTGTTTATATCAAGGAAAAATTTTAGAACTTTTACGTAAAATAATAAAGAATCTTCAGTTTTAGTAAACTAATAGGAAGCACACGGCGGAACTTTCGGTGAGTAGGGTAACTGGAAGGCACTATCCCAATCCTTCTTTTATTTTCTTCCCTATCTTATCCCCTCTGTTTTTTCTCTTCTTCTTCTTCTTTTTTATAGGCTGTGACGTCAGTAGTGATTAGGAATTTGTGGCTTAACATAATCAGCTGTACCATAGCTTATATTACGTACTACTGCTACTATGCTACTGAAATCGCCGTAAGAATATACGAGCCCCTTTCTCCCTGTGGGTGTCGTAAGAGGCCCCAAAAATATCTTTGGCTACTGACAGATGGCGGGATAACCATTTCCATAAATACCAGACTAAAACTTAGCGGATCGGATCGGCGACGGGCCGCAGCGTCTAAGAAGCAAGCTATGGTACTGCAATCGCCTTTTCAATCGATTGCTTGAATCTACTTTTCAAGCGTGGCGATTGTGGCTCATCCTATTTACGGAAGATGCCTATGTCCTGCAGTGGGCTTTAACAGGTCGTTAAGTAAGCAGACAACCTCAAAGTAAAATGTTACTATTACATAGACAAAGGTCTTGTCTAGAAGCGACATCACTCTCAGGACTGGTTTACGCTCGGATAATATAAAACAATTATCTGGATACAGCTGGAACGGACAACAATTAATTATTATCTATTTTGGAAAACCTTGAATGGATAGGCGACTTTTGTTACAGTAATAGCTACGTCCGCGACAGAATTTACTACAATTAGATTTAAACAAAAAAAAAAATAATACGTAGACAGATAGGGACAACATTATAATGTACTGCAAGTGTTCTGTACGAGTCATTGCTGCGAGCGTGTTGCCAGCGTTACGATTTCACTTTGATGTGTTTATCATTTATTTAATTTCACGCATAGTATCGATACTGGGGTAGGCAGAGGTGCCCTTTCGACGAACCACCACGCCTACTACCTGGGGATCGAATTCGGGTCTGTTGACTCGAATTCCGATCACCCTACCACTTTTTTATCATATTTTTTTATAAATATTCATATATACATATAAACTAGCGAGACCCGACCCTTAACCGCAACCCTTAGCTTCTTAGCTCCTTAGATTTTAGTTTATTCTTTATAATTATAAATAAATAAGTAGACAAGGACAGCATCACGAACTCTGATCCCAAAGATATAACTAAAGCACTTGTGTTGTTGAATCAGAAACAACCAAGATATCATAAACACCTATACCCGATTCAATTCAGAAAAAGTTATTTTCTACATTAACTCGTTCGGTAATCGAACCCAGAACCTCATAACTGTGTGACATCTTAAAAACCTTAAAAACTTTTCGCAGTTTTCTCTTCCCAATTCGTTTTGTTTATTGTTGTGCTGGCCGGGGGATAGAACCTGGTTCACTCCCGTAGAAACCTAGCACCTAGAATATAATTTTTCTAAGAAAAATAAAGGCAACAAAATTAAAAGAAAGTAGTAGTAATTAGCATCAGATATTACCTGTCAGAAATGTGACGACATTTTTTGGACAAATTTAAGAACACACATTAACACTGACTGTAGAAAATGTCATGAATAGAACTCATTTATCTCTCGCGGGGAAGATATCAACGTGTTAAATAAAATGTACGCGATCTGAAATTTGTTAAGAAACATTGAGTGGAACATAATTCAGGGCTAAGTGACAGCTACCAACGGCTATCGATGCCTTTGTATGTTGAAGCTTTATTTTATAGGGAGCCTTCAGTTGTTGATATGACATAATAATAATAATAATACGTAAGTACAAACATAAATCAGGCGTGTTGTGGAATCAGAAACATAGAAGATACCACAAACACCCAGACCCGAAACAATTTAGAAAAAGTGGTTTTCTTCATTGCTCCATCTGGGAAACGAACCCGAGACATCATAGCTGATGGCACTAGGAAAACTGGTGTGGACGTCCCTCGAGCACAGTGGTCGGCCAGCCTTCGAAACGTAGTTTTCCCTGTGTCTATGGAACTAGACGGCGATAATATGGAAATACATACACGAACACAGGTAACTATATAAACATATACGACACGAGTACAATGTCATGTTCACTACTTAATTTTCCCTTACGGAATTCAAACCTACAAACCTTAGCTTGGACGTAGTATTACATATCGGTCTATAGAAGTCCACTGTAGGAAGTAGACTTCTCCCATAGGAAGGATTTTGATTTTGCCATAATTGCTGAAGATACAAAGAGGGTCATAAGAGCTATTAATAAATTCGAGAGATTGTTGGAGAAATAACCGAAGAAATAATAAATACTAGTTTGCCTTTCTTATTGCCAACGCAGCTTAGTGCAAAGTCTATAAACATTACGTATGAGTATGGCGATGGAAAAATGAAGCTTTCCACATACCAAGAAGTTGTAGAAGCTGATCTTCGAGGCTGCTTAACGTGTGCTCTAACTCTGCTTAACGTTAACTGCTTCTTGTATATTTTTCGGTAGGACTACTACAGACTAATTTTCTCTCATTATGGGTGTATTAAGTAGCATTCCGAACGTTCAAACCATTATTTGTGTCAAAAATATTTAGGCAGTAACGTGTTGCCATTACTTTAAATGACACAGTTAATTTGCGTAGTTACTGCCACTCTGGCCTCTCAATGTATATGAGAATGTAATGTATGTACATAAAAGCTTAGTAATTTTAATAAGAATATTTATGTACATAATATCAAGAACAGACACAAGCTTGTGACACCGGTTACCAGAGTAATGTGGACATTTCTACAAAAATCCCAGTAAATTTACAAACTCTGCCTATTACAGTTTCAAGTAATTTATTAAAATAAAACTATATAGCGAGCGTCTTCAAATGCTTTTTTTAATGTGTTTCTAACTAACATTATGAATTATTCAATAAAACTACGTCTCGTAATAAATACGAAAAAGAAGATTGTAAGAGATTAATGTGCTATTAATTTAAAAATGGTGTTATAACTTACAGAAGCTGGCGAATTGGAAATATCACCGCTATCATTTTCAGAACTCTCGAGAAATTATTGGTAACCTCTAAGAAACAGTTTTACAGTTAGTTTATCTTAAACGAGACGCAAAACTTAAGTCATGAAAAATAAAGCAGAGATAAAACCATTCTGGTGTTTGGATATAAAGTGGATTATTACGTGTCGCGAACCGAAAGGACAGACCAACCCAGATGAATTTTTTTTTCAGATTCATAATCTTTAAATATAGCTCCAGTTATGTTTGATTTTGCGGTCACTGCACCGCGATAGTGAAATTTTTACAAAAGTAAGTTATTCAGTTTTTCCACGCCGTCTGTATTTTCGCGTTACTGCGACTAATCTGACATTGATTGAAAATGTCGCCTAACTCAGAGAATTCTTGTTACAGAAAACGTTTGTGAAATTTCGAGTAATGTGTTGTTATTTTCGTAAAAGAATTTTCGCTATAGCACTAAGTATTAAAGTATTCAATAAGAAAAAATATTTCTTCACGCCATTCCCAATACAATCAAGTTGTTTCGACCCACCTTTCAAGGAAGATGTTTTAGGACAACGTCACAGGCGATACGCCCGTCGCCGTCTTAATACCAAGACAACAATATAATTAGTAAATAAGTTTTTGAAAAAAATCTATTGGTACGAGCCTGCCACCAAGGGGTCGAACTACGGTCTCTTGACTCGAATTCCTACCATCTAACCACTACTTACCAATCAACATGATAGCCGTATCGTGACTTATTATTTAATAAGCCTTTATATATCACATAGCAAATATATTACGTAGCAAACTGAACACTGCTTGCGGCACAAGCTGCATTGTTTTGATATTTTCGCAACATTTATTTATATTTTCACGTATTTTCCCAATACAAACAGAGGTAGATAGAGATCTAGACAATTTATTTTTTCGACCCACCGTTTACTGAAGCCTCTTTGAGACAACGTGAATGGTGCTGTACCTATCGCCTTCTTAGTCCTCGTAGCGTTGCTAAATTTTGACTTTCATGTTTTCTATAAACAACAGTGACTCAAGTGATTTCAAATCATTCAAATTTATAACACTATTGCTCCTTCGGGGATTCGAACAACTGACCGTTACCGGTCTGATACTTTTCGAGATAGTTATAAGTCGCTTATTAAAATACCCGGCAACGCAGCTGCTATACCTCTGGTATTGCGGATGTTCATGGGTGGTGGTAATCACTTACCATCACGTGAGCCACCTGCTCGTTTGCCTCCCTTCTCTATAAAAAATACCCTAACTCGAGACAATGCAGAAAAAGTGGTTTTCTATATTGACCAGTCTGGGAATCGAACCTACGGAATCGAAGGTGTGTATTCGTCAAACGGCTGTCATTCTTTAATAAGTTAAAACATAGGAATCTAAAGTATAACCTTTATGATTTATTAAGGTAATGGTTGGTTTATGTTTAATTTAAAGTTAGTTCTTTTTACAGTCGTCAGGAGAAGCGTCTCCACCAGAGAGCAATCGTAAAGATTAAGATTAAAAAACGTAACTCATTTATTTATTTACTTCTTATAATCGTCTACACTTACAGGTTTCATACATAGCGATGATGCCATCTTTTTCATATAGCTTCACAATTTAACGGTTTAATTAATATATAAATCTTGTACAGGTATAGAGAATAGATATGTTACCATAAAATAATCTAGCAATATTCCGTGCGCACAAAAAAATGGAATTTCTTACTAGCACGAAGAGAAGAAGAGCGAAACCGCGAACAGGATCCCGGGTATCATACTCAGATCTCCTGATTCGAATTCTCATCATCCAACACGAAGGTTGGGAGTTAGTTGTACCTTTATTATTTCTGCTTCCTTAACCAAAGTGCTTTAGCTACTTACTTTGGGACCAGAACAATGTATGTGACGCTGTCCTCGTCTTTATATTACATTTATTTATTAGTTTTCAAGCACACGTAACTTTTATAAAAAAGTTTAAGTCTGGCGGGATTCGAATTCGTAATCAGCTTAGTCGGCTTGACTGCCCGGTAGCCTGCGTATCGGGCCGTCAAGTGCCGTAATTCGAGTCCGCACATCATAAATCTTGGATTATTAACTTTAATTTTAGATTAATTCAAACAAAGAAAATGTAATTAATACTTTTCTTGAATTCTCGAAAAGACATTATTTGGTTGTCAGTAAAAAAAGGGGACAATAAATTACAGAATGTCTGACAGAGACAGTTTCCAGTAATTACTTCTGATAGACGCTAAGAAGTTCAATTTTGTTTACATTGGTAGGCTTTTGATTTCCATGAGTTCATGATGTTACGAATAGATGCAACTTAAGTGAAATTTTTTATTCGAATAAAATTTGCATAAATATTCATATTCATCACAAAAATGTTTTCCCCTAGACATTTTTGTGATGAATATGAATATTTATGCAAATTTTATTCATTTTAAAGCATACAATTCATGCTGAACGTGAAAACCGTGTCACGATACAGCAAAGGTAAAACGTAAAAAAGTTCGTGGGTTCGAATCCCACCTGTATCAGTTGAAGTTACAAATTTCTTTTTACTTTAATGAATATTTGTACGCTAGTCATGGATGTTTCTATATATTGATGACGTATCTATTTAAAGGATGTTTTTATACAAATGTTTAAAACCACTAGACTCACCTTTCAGCTCAATAATCTTCGGTCAAAAGTGGGTCGGAAGGACCTCATTAACTAAGGTTTAGGGCTTGTCTAGGTTTCTGCCTACCCTAGTATGTTATATTGCGTGAAGGTAAAAAAGTAACTTAATGTGTATCAGTAAGCGATCAATGTTTTAAAAAATGCACTTTAACACACACATATAATTTTACTGCAGATATGATTGCATTGAATTGTCTTCAAGCTGCGTTGTAATCATTTACTTACCTAATGGTCTGTAAAAGTCCACTGCGGGATGTAACCCGCTCTCGTAAGCAAAATTTTTCATAATCCCTTCGTTTGAATACCGGATTGACGGCGCTGCACGTCACGGGGCTGAATAATTTGGATCTAGTATAATCCGTGATATCATTCCGACCTTATTTTGTTTGCCACATCCATTTTTGAGACTTTAGTTTAGTCGAGCCGTTAGTTGCTTCTTACCGATGCTCTCTGCCACGTATAACTAGAAAAGAAGCATTTTTATTAAAAGTATCAACGAAAATGACAACGTTAGTTTTAATGAATTATTCAATCGCATTTCATTATCAGAGCCAAAGCCATCCCAGCCATCAAACCAAGTCGATATAAGAAAGCTGGCAGATTAAATTAAATTATCCTAGATATTGAACTGGCAAAGGGCTCTTCGCAAAGTCAATTAGTCAGTTGCGTTGAGATACTATTGATTGATTAGACGAATTAAACGACTTTGAAAAGTTTTATTAAAAAGTTATAACTTTTTTTCGCGTCTGTGAACTCTATAGTATCAGTAAATTGTAAAATTTTTCTTCTTCATTAAATAAGGTAAATACATACATAGATATGTAATAAACATACATACATAGGTATATAAATAGGGACAGCATCACGTACATTGCTCTGATCCCAAAGTAAGCACTAGTGTTATGGAACCCGAAACAACGAAGGTATCACAAACAGTCGGACCTGAGGGAAAGTAGAAAATTTTGTACAGTTAATCGTACCTGGGTCCTCAGAGCTACCGACGACATGAAAACCACCGGTTTTTATACTCACCATGGAACTTCAGACACAATATATAGTGGTTTTTTTTTACAAAAACTCAAACTAAAAGTCACGATAGCCGAGTTGTTGGGTGCTCGGAATTTCGAGTCGAGAGACCCGAGTTCGATCCCCAGGTGGCAGTACCAATGAGTTTTTCAAAAGACTTATGTACGAATTTCATCGTTGGCTTGGACATAAAGGCGGCGACGGGCTCACCACCTGTCACGTTGTCCCGAAAATATCTTCGGTGGAAGGTGGGTCAAAGGGACTTAATTGTCTAGACTTGACCTCTGTCTACCCCTGTATTGGGAATTGCGAGAAGATATTTATTTATTTATTTATTACAAAAACTCAGTAGTGTCCGGTTTCTATGTTCAACTAACGAAGCGATTTTACCAACTGGCGGTAAATATACATTCACATGGACATTTTATGAAAATGGATATTCTAAGGACAGGCAGTGGAAAAACTATTTATTGTGGAAACCAGTCGATGGCAAACGAAAAAATCTAAGTGTGAATAACGGGTCTTTCGAGAAGTCCAATGTTCATTGATAATATCAATGGCTACCGACATAGGGCGAGAACACCTCTTGAAAACACAGGTATATATATATACAGCAGTGGCGTTTTATTGAGCCGCAAAGTGAACGATAAAGGTAAGAAGAAGATCGTAAAGGTCGGGAAAACAGGAAGGAAATTTTAACAAAATTAAATCAATATATTCATAAGAATTATGAGAAGATAATAAAGCCATGTCCTTAATTTTATAACGTCAAAGATTTTCAGTTTGAATACTTGACTAAAAAGTTAATTTTTTTAATATATATTACTCAATATACGAGTACATACAAAGAGTTTGCCTGTATAAGTCAGTGCAGTAATTTCAATTATAAAATATCTCCCATCAAAAATTTTAACAGCTCTTTTAAATTTAACTTACTAGAAAAAGTTTATATTGCACTTCGTGTCAGCCAACCTTCTCACCTTCGCTTTAAGTTTAAAACTATTGAAACAGAGGGACCTCTGAGTTCCTGAAGTTTTCATACACAAGGGAAAATAATTAAAACTAAGCTGTTTCGTACTTGAGACCGCGTGGCCCTTAGCGGTCTTGATATGTTAAAACAATACCCGAGATATGAATTATATGATATTTGATTTCAAATCACTCTTTTCCCAATACAGGGGTAGACAGAGGTCTAGACAATTAAGTTCTTTCGACCCACCTTTCTCCGAAGGCAAGACAACGTAACAGTTGGTAAGCCTGTCGCAGTCTCTATGGACATGCCAATGATATAAATCGTACACAAGTTTTTGAAATAAAGCATTGTTACGAGCCTGCCGCATAGGGATCGAACTTGAGTCTCTTAATTCCAACCACCCTTCCACTCGGCTATGGTGACGGTAAATTACCAGAAGTAAGCAGTATTTCTATGGTCAGGACATTCTATGGACAGGCAGTGTAAAAACTGGTTAATATGGAAACCCGTCCATGGTAAACAAAAAAATATAAAGGTCAAACAAATAATTTACTTATAAATAACGGGTCTTTCGAGAAGTCCAATGTTCATCATAATATTATCATATTCATCATCATATTTCGGAATTTCGAGTCGAGAAGGCTATGCCATGAAGTAGATTATTACGGACCGTATGTTTGTTCAGCAGTTGCGTTTAATTAGGTCGTAAAGTGAACGATAAATGGTAAGAAAAAGATTAAAAGAGGAACAGGATGAAATTTCTAACAAAATTAATATAAGAATGACGACAAGATAATAAAGCCGTGTCCTTAACATTATGATGTCAAAGATTCGTAATTTTAATACATAACTAAAATGTAAATTTTTTTTATATATATTACTTAACATAAATACAAAAAGTCTGTCTGCATAAGACAGAAATTTCGATTATAAAATATCTCCCATCAAAAAATGTAAACAGCTCTTTTAAATTTAATTTACTAAAAAAGGCGAGACTTGTTTATATTGCACTTAGTGTCAGCCAACCTTCTCACCTTCGCTTTAAGTTTAAAACTGTTGAAACAGAGGAACCTCTGAGATCCTGGAGTTTTATATTACAAGGGAAAATAATTAAAGTTAAGCTGTTTCGTACCTGAGACCGCGTGGCCCTTAGCAAAGACCCGAGATATAAATTATATGACATTGAATTTATAATGTTAACTCTCATTTCCGAATTCTGAGGTAGACAGAGGGTTTAGACAATTAAAATTTTAGACAATTAAGTTCTTTCGATCCACCTTTATCCGAAGACAAAACAACCTAACAGTTGGTGAGCCTGTGTCATGTCCTGTGGCATGTCCTTATGGACATGCCAACGATATGAATCGTACACAAGTTTTTGAAACAAACCATTGGTACGAGCCTGCCGCATAGGGATCGAACTCGAGTCTCTTAATTCCAACCATCCATCCACTCGGCTGTCGTGACTCGGATATCGTGAGGAGTAACAAATGTTTCTCATTTAGTTGACAGCAGGAATGTAACTCTTACACTGAGGGCAATTTTTAATGAAAAATGCTGTGAGCGCGCGTAGTAAGTGATGAGACTGAACATTACAAATGAGTGCTCGGCGACGGGCGTAATCGGTTTACACGTTCGTTTCGACATTAACCGCTTAAAATTTAATTACGATGAAGAGCGCGCTGTCCGTAATGTAGTGTACAAGTAGGCTGTTCGCGGCTCGGGGCTTTTGTAATTAAACACTTTGGCGCGCCGCTGTTGAATTAACTATGAACGTAATTCCGTGGCTTAACTCCTAAAATATGTCAAGTTTATCCAGTTCCTTAATTTCAAGATAACAGAATTAATGTCTAACGACGTTTAGATAAGTCAAGAGAGAAACATACATTTGGTACTAAGAGAACGCAGGTTGAACAAGTATTAAATTATTTTTAGTAATTTTAATTAAGCTTGACGAAGACGATTAAGTCCTTTCGACCCACGTTGTAATGAAGCTTATTTGGGACAACGTGACTGGAGGTGCGCCTTTCGCCATCATAGCATCCAAGTTAATGGTACAATGTACTTACAGTTTAATATGGCAACAATATTCTATAGCAGTAGTCTCTAAATTGATACACACTCTACTCTCTCTCTGTTTGCTACGATGTTAAGTATCATTGTGCCGGGTGTTGATTGTTTTTTTTTTTTTATATAGAAAAGGGATGCAAACTAGCAATTACTGCCGCCTATGAACATCTCCAATCCTGGAGGAATAGCAGATGCGTTTCCGGCCTTTGAGAAAGGTAAAGGCTCTTTTCTTGAATGTCCCTAAGTCGCATAGGTCCGGAAAAACCGTTGACGGCAGCTCATTCCATAAAGTGCAAGTGCATGGCAGAAAATTCCACGAAAAACGAATTGTGGTGGAATGCCAAGCTTTAAGGTGTTTTATTATTATTTATATTTATTATTAAAAAAGTAAAATGCGTTAAACTGAATTCATCAAATTTTCATAAACTAATACTGAAATCCTTATATTTTTTTTAGTTAAATGGTCGCAAAGAGTTTCTCTCCAAATGAATCATTTTGGTAGGTCAAACGAACCGCGGACTTCACTTAGAACTGGGTATATAGAGAGAGAACCCTCACCCTGTGGGTGTCGTAAGAGGCTAATAAGGGAAATGGCTATCAACAGATGGAGTCATAAATATTAAAAAAATGCCAGGGCAAGACTTGCCCGACCGATGACGTAAAGCAAAGTTTAAGGTGCAAGATGTCCGGTATTGCGATTGCCAATCCGCTTCTCATGGCGATTATGTGAATTACGTTCATGAGAAGGAAACCTGCGGGAGAGACCTATGACAGTATTAAGGGACTTTTACAGGCAGTTTTAATGATGATATTATAGGAAAAAAGCTATGAAAACATAATCAATTTATTGGATATAAACGCGTTTAAGTGTAACTACAGATGGGTGATAGTTCGGTGATTTGTACTGATTGATGACAAACTTGTGCATCAATATCTTTAATTTGAAATTAAACTTAAACAAATTGCTTAAATAAAATGATCAGAGGGACCCGTATTATATTTTTAAACATAAAAATGTATGACAAAAAAATCGCGTTTGCGTATTACTTAAGAAAGGTGGAAATGATTTCCAATGTTTGAAGAGAAATGTGTGAATAGAACTAGACTGATGGATTCTGACGACCTCCGTGAACGCGAGGCACACACACCAGTTTTCATAGTGTCGACCGCGCTGAGGTCCCAGATTCGATTACCGGTTGGGTGAATATAGAAAACACTTTTTCTAAATTTTCTCTGGCCTGGATGTTTTTGGTATCTTCGTTATTTCTGATTTCATAATATCAGTGCATAAGCTGCTTACTCTGAGATTAGACCGGTTTATGTGATATTGTGCTTATCTTTGAATATATTTATAAGTTTTCATAAACTCTTTTATAAAAATTGAGAAATACACATGCAAAGCAAGTTTGCTTTTAATTAATACGGCTTTCATTGTACAAATTGCCACAAATCAAACTGTAACGTCCCGCCGTACAGCGCCGCGTGGAGTGGCGCCAGTGGCGGTTCGTATCTGTCCTTATTATAAATAGCCGCGGCGTCCTTTTATTAATACATTTTGAGAAAATATTTTTTGTGAACAGAAAATTTAGTGAAGGCCTCCGTCCGATTGTTTTATAAGTACTGTCCACAAGTTACTGATAAAATTTTGAATTGAACACAATGCAGACAATTTTCATAGCAATAAATATTAAAGCACGCTAATACAATTTTAGGACAAATTTAGGCAGGACTTTAGGAAGGAGGATCGAACTCGGTTCTCTTGACTCGAATTTCGATCACGTAACCACTCGACTTTCGCGACTTTAAGGTTGTTTTATAAGGAATCCTATTTCTAATACCTATATTTCATCAAATATTGTTTTCAATTTTAACTTCTCGCAATTGCGAATAAAGTCAGAGGTCAGGCAATTAAGTCTTTTTAAACCTCTTTTCTCCGAATCTTGTGTGCTCTTGCAAAATAAAATTAATGAATAATACACGTGACGGCGCTTCCCGCGGGACGCAGTTATGATCCATTTCATACTTATTAAGCAGCGAAGTTTTACACAGTTGTACTCCCGGAGGAATTAATATACAATTTTTAAAATTACTTATTTGACTGGTCTCATTATAGATAATTTATGTTCGTATACATACGCATTTTTAAATATTTCTATCTTCACGTATAATCCTTGAAGAGGTAGCCAGAGAGAACCGATCACTAAGTGTGACGATTCTTACATACCTCTTTCGATTGTTTTAAATTTATCATTTATTTATACATGCCTAGGTATCCTAGTAATCTTGACATTCCGAGCATTTTTTTCTCATGGTCGTCGAAAGTTAATCTCATACTCCTTTGAACCCCTTTAGTGTCAACTATCGCGCTATATTTTTTTCATAATTCAGTCTTTACTCATTCGTCCATCGTGTCCAAACCATCCAAGCATGGCCTTATCCATTTTTAAGTAATAAGATCATCCAAGACACTTTTTTGTAAAGATGCATCTTTGACATTCATAGCGTCACTGATCCATGTGATCAGTGACGCTATGAATGTCAAAGATTCACAAACATGACGACAGTTAACTGAGTTAACCTGTTCACTATCTCCCTGTTGTGGTCTATAGGCTGCGCTGAAAATCATTGCTGGAGTGTGACAGGTACGCTGTAACGTATCTAAACTGAGCGTAGACTTTTGTGTAGTGTCACATTTTCCTTACTTTATTTATAAATATATTTTACATACATTTAATTAATAATTTTATGTTACGATCGCCTATGATGACACTTTGAGTCAAGAGACCCGAGTTTGATCCCCATGTGACACGCTCGTACCAAAGGGTTTATAAAAAAACTTATATACGATTTATGTAGTGTAGGCTTGCACATAAAGTTGACGATAATTTAGTCAGTTGGCGATAAGATAGTTGACCGGTCACGTTACATAAAGTGGATTGATGGGCTAAATTTTCTAGAGCACTTTCTACCCCATTTCTACCGAATTTGGAGTTGCGTGACGGTACTTAGTAAGTAATTGTTTAATGTGCTGTCTACAAATACATTTTGGGTCTATCTCATTTCTTAACTCTTATTTACATTTGACAAGCTCCGTGGTCGAATGCTGTACACACCTGTTTTCAAGAGTTCGCCAGCTCTGAGGTCCTGGGTACAATTCCTGGACAGGTCAATATAGAACACCATTTTTTCTACGTTGTCTCTAGTCTGAGTATTTGTGGTGCCTTCGTTGTTTCCGATTCCATAGAAAAAGTTATTACAGATATGAGAATGTATATACAAATGAGTTCTTCTATTCAATATGCTCGAATGAGCACATCGTATGAAGACGCAATTTGTGATTGATTGCGTCAGCTTAGAAGCCTTTCCGGGAACAATATGGATAAAGGTTATGTGACTGAAGGTGAAATAGATTAAATTTTATTGTCACGAAGGATCTGACCTTTAGCTATTCTCATCCTATGCGAAATTATATTGAAGTTTGGATAGGTCTTCAGTAGTTCTTGTGGATAAATATAACTCAGCCAAGTAATCTATTTTGTACGATGGTTCGGGACTTTCACTGGCAGGTCATTGATGTTATAAAAAATAGCTTAGGCTATTTTTATTTTAGAAAAGTAATTGTGGGTCCGCGATAAGAGTTAAACTGCGGGCAAATCCGCAGGGGCCGCTAGTAAGGTAATAAGTTTCCGTATTCCTTTTTTTTCTCTTAAGTTTTATTTTTGAAAAATCCATTGTTACTAGCCTGCCATCTGGGGATCGAACTCGGGTCTCTTGACTCGAAATTCCGACCACCCAACCACTAGGTTATCGTGACTTATTAAAATTAGTTGAATAACAAAAACTTCCCAGCTTCGTTTATTATTTGTGAAACATCAAACGATGCCATCAAACGAAATTTCAAAAGTTCCGTCAAAGTTCTGAGCGAAAAAAAGTCGTTACTTAATTATTGAACAGAAACTTAATTTACGTCCCTTTCCTAGAGAAAAATCTTGTCTCTAACTTCTCCCTGGCCTTAATTGCCTTAAAAATATCTTCACGCTATTCCCAATACAGGGTAGACAGAGGTATAGAAAATTAAATCTTTGACCCACTTTCAATCGAATACATTTTGTTTTTATGTTCAAGCCAACGACGTAAATCGTACATAAGTTTTTATGAATAAACCCATTGGCATCACCCAACCACTCGGATATCCTCACTTTAACTACTCTCTGTTGCTTTGATTACAATTGACTCGATAAAATATATAACGCTGTGTTAGTAATTGCGGAGTAGTTAGGGGGTAAGAATATGACACAACCTTTCTTCCCGAGGCTGTGGTAAGAGGCAACTATGGCAAAAGCCTTGAAAATAAATACATACCTAGATATCTAAGAACATAGACACATAAGTAGCTAAAGTACTTGTGCTATGGAATCAGAAACAACAAAGGTAGACTCATATATAGATAGATAGGGACAACATCACATACATTGCTTCGATCCCAATGTAAGATTCTAAAGCACTTCTGGTATGGGCATCGGAAACAACGAAGGCATCACAAACACACAGACCCAAGAAAATTTAGAAAAAGTGGGTTTTCTTTATTGACCCTACCGGGAATCGAACCCGGGACCTCCAGATGGCGACACTTTGAAAACCGGTGTTTCGCCACTCGACCGCGGAGGTCATCGAGACGCGAAACAATGTAGAAAATGTCGTTTTCTACATTGACTCGGCCGGAAATCGAATCTAGCATCTTGAATTTGAATCAATATTTGGTGACATCATGAAAACCAGTGTATTCGCTATCTGCTAAAGGAGTCAAATATCAGATCAACCATGAAGTCGATTGATGCTGGGTGGCTGAGGACCGTACTTTGTGGAAAATTTTGAGGGAGGCCTATGTTCAGCAGTGGACTCTTGACAACAGCCTGTCAAGAGTCCACTGCTGGACAAGAAAAAGAAGGTTCAGTTTGGTAATGGGATGGTAAACATGCAAGCGCAGTTATGGCAGACCCTCCGGCCTGTATTATATAGTGAACTTTTACTTTTCAGTTAAAAGCGAACGAAGTTTTATTCCATATTTCTAGATTAAATTGTTGTATACAACTAATGCAACGTTTAAATGGAAAAAGTAATAGAGAGGAAGTGAGAGACGTGCGCCGACACTCAGCTCCGGTTACGTTCACTGAGACACATTTATTTGACTTTCCCGACCCTTTCATAACATTAGCTTTGATATTTCCCGAAGCGGAAAGTGTTAGGGAGCTAAAGTTATATTTCTATGTTACATTTAGTTGTAAGTGCAGCTTCGAGACATCGAATTTATTTTAAGAATTTATATTAGTTAAGAAGAAGTACTTTGCGTTCAGGAAATATCTATCTAATATAGATTTGTGGAAGGTTCGGTGATTTCTGTGATAAAATTTTGACCGTTTTGCCATAAAAAGCCGAGCCACCTTTTTCATAAATTTTATTAATTTTAAATGTCAATAATGGTATAATGTCATAATTGTATACATGGTTTATAGCTATCGACGCTTATCATTAATGTTAATTATATTTGTATCAATAGTGGCGTGTAAATAAAGTGTTAGGGTTGTCATATGTAATTAAATTAAACGATAGTTACAATATTTTTGTCGAACCCGTACCTAGAATATGTTTTGAAGAGACCAGTTAACTGAAGATGTGTTCGCTTAATGAAATTAGGACATTATAGCTTAACGAGGCTGAGATTAAGTCACCAGACGCGATAATGAAGATATCATGCAAATAATGTGCTTCAGGAGCGAGGCGCTGCTGAGGGACCTTAACAGTTACTGTGGGATATTCCGACGTAATCACAAGCAATAACGCTTCCAAACATCTTCCTTAGGGTCGTCCCAGAGGATTTAATGTGGCTCTTTACTTTTTGGATTTGCCTAACCAGCGGAAACGACACAGTGGCAAGTATACGCAACTGACACCAGAGAAATCGACTTAGAGATCTCGCCATTTTTTTTCTTTTCGCCTTCATGCATTTTCCCAGAGCTGGGATGGATAGAAATCTATGCAATTAAGTCTTCGACCCACATTTCACCGAATTTGAGAAAACGCAACAGTCGGTAAGCTTGTCGCATTTTTTTATTAATGTACTTAATAGCAATTTAATTTTGTCGAGTTGTTGTTGTCAGTTTTTAATTGTGATCATTCATCTTAGTCAACATTACTTTTAGCAATAAATTAATTCTGAGCAAAATATTGGACTTTTTCTTTTTAAAGAATCTGCAGCTTTGAAAACATAATAATTTCTAATTAAAACGAAATCTATTTCATCGTTGGTTTCATGCGTGTTCATTATTTCATCACGTGACAGGTGGTAAGCCCGTCGCCGTTTTTATGTCCAAGCCAATGATATAATTCGTACATAGGTTTTTGAAAAACCCATTGGTACGAATCTGCCACCTTGCGATCGAACTCGGGTCACTTGACTCGTAATTCCGACCACTCGGTTATCGTGACTCTAAAAATAATAACATGATGATTTTAGTACACTAATTACTTAAGCAAGCGACTTAATAAGGCTAAAATTTTCAAACAAGGCACCTTTGTTGATTGATATTGCGTCATTGTTTTGTCTTTTTATTCATATTATCTAGTACATTGAACAATATATCTATAATAGCTTAAATTAAAGAAAACTCGAACCAAAAAGTATTTTTCAATAAGTTTAAAAAATGAGAATTACGGTAGCCGAGTGGGTAGGTGATCGGAATTCGAGTCAAGAGACCCGAGTTCGGCTAGTACCAATGGGTTTTTTCAAAAAGTTTTATTCTTTTTGTATAGTTGTTTTGGTCACTAGACAGCGATATTTCATAGATATTTTCATTATAACATATACTGTGTTATACCCAAACTGCGAATTGAAATCATAAATTTTATTCTCAGTATCTAAAAATATTTATTTTATATAAATGGAGATAATAATATCTGAATAAGTATTTAACAGCTCTGTAAAATAAAAAAAAAACCTTTTATATCGTGACAGTTGATAGGATTTGAAATCAATTTGTATAGCAAGTAATCCCTGACAATTTGGAATTGGCTGATAGACTGATCCGGTCATCTGTTTCAACTTTCCATTAGTATTATACATTTGAATATTCACTTATAACTATGCAGCGTTCTATTTAATAAATTTTATATCATAATATATTTTTTATATTATCTTCACCGGTGGATGATATTTTTTTATTAGACTACTCTATTACATTTTAGTATTTTTATTTTCTAAATAATATTGCAATTAAACCAAATGTTACTAGCGCTTACATTGGATACAGTTAAATTATATACGCGCTGATAGACAAAGCGTACACTTGGATAGTTTACCTCTATAGAAGCTGTATTTCCTTTCAAATCGTAGAAGTAATCTATACTTGCCATTGTTGTCTCTAGCTAATATTGCATGACGTTAAAATATTCATTGATGTTCACTTTCATATTCACTTAACTAAATGTCATTCGGTATTTTCACGATAGTCGTGTAGTTGTGTGATCGGAATTCGAGTCAAGACCAGAGTGGATCACCTAGTGAATGACCAAGTGGCAGGCTCGTGCCAACCAGTTTTTTCAAAACCTGTGTACGATTCATGATTCTGTTTACTTGGGTTATCAATAAAGATTATAATAATTATAATTTATATCGTTGGCATGGACATGAATACGCTGACACCTGTCAAGTTGTCCCAATATAATATGTGTCCGGTGAAAGGTGGTTCGAAAGGACTTTGTCTGGACCTCTGTCCAGTACTGGGAATGGCGTGAAGATATATTTTGTTATATGTATACGGTATCTTCAGAGTATTTTTATGCAGCAGGGCAGCATTACTATGTGGCAGCGAATGGCATCAGGCAAAACCGGTTGATTTAAAAAAAAATAAATACAAAATAAAATGAATGTGTACAAGGGGGCAGAAGTATTTTGGTATTCACATTTTAGTCGCATCAACCGCTTACTATTCAGGATAATATGACTAGTGGTGAGCTTTTCATAGATCAAATAAATAAAACAAAAAATGTATTCTTCGTGGTAGTTAAAAAAAAAAGATTGAGGAAATATTGTATGAAAATTCGGAATTGTAAATGTGTAAATTTTAATCATTTTGTGCGTCATGGGTTACGTACTGAATAAAGTGTAAATTTCTCAAAAAAATAAACAGTTGAATGTTCTAAGAGTAGATTAACAAAATGAAGTTGTCAGAATATAATAACAAACAAAAGTGAATTGAAATAAAAAGAAATATTCAAGTTACTCGTATAATTGTAATGTATTTCCGAAGAGCTCTGCCTTCCCCTGTTAATTCAAACACTCGTTGTGTCATTTCCAAGCCTTCAGCATTACAATGGCTTAGATGTCTTCTTCCGTGAATTGGGGAATTGGACCACGTCGCTTATTTGCTGTGTGGTTTCATTGTTTATTTAAGAAAAATGTTTACGTATGTAGTACATGTATGTAAATTTCTTTGGCACGCAAGGTGTGTTACGTCAAAGTTTTAACTTTGAACAATTCGACGTACATACATCTCTATTATTGTACATTATATTTCCTCCTTGAGTAAGATTTGCAACAATCGCCACGCTCGGGGGATTGGCTATCGCAGTACAAGATATCATTCGACAATCTTCTGTGGATTTTTTTTTGATTTAGTTAGTATGTAATTAATCTTTAACTGATGATAGATGGAAATTCGATATAATGCGCGGACAGTCTCGCGCTGAATGTAATTGTACCTTCGTGAAATTTGTAAACCAAGAGGCCACCAGGCGTTTTAATCTCGTCAAATAACTAGTAAATAAATATATAGGGACAACATGTCATACATTGCTACAAAACATTTTGAGTTTTAGATAAAGAATACGTAATTATATTGCTTCGAAAATAGAACTGATTTGATATTTTTAAAATAACTTTTCTGGCAAGAATTATAATGAATAATTTCAGACTCCCCGTAGTCCCTAAAATAATTGCGTAAGATGAGACGCGTTAGATTATTTTTTAGCCAACTCGTTTGGAAAGCCTTTTGTCTCGTACAGCAGGCTCAGTAGTTGTGTTTTGAGATCAAATTATTTATTTTTGCATCGTATCTTTCATGCTAAAATTAATTGAATACTTAACGCGCGTAGTTCTGTAGATAAAACCTTTAATTTTAAAAATTATTTACAAAGTCAAATATAACATAGTCAAAGAAAACAGTAATTTTGTACGTAAATTGTACAAAATTACTTTTTTCTTTGACTTTGTAAATAGTTTTTTGTAAAATTTTCGCATGTTTAAAGCTCTTATGAACGTCAAAAACTGAGCTCGCAAAACCAAGAACTGGGCTATACAGGTGAGAAACTCTGGGATCAAGTTCTTCCCGTTTTTAACTCTATTTAAAATTTTTATTTACATTTTATAACAAAATAAATACATATCAATTTCGGTTACATGTCAAACGTAAAACATTTTTTTTGTATGTCTTATACGTACGGCAGTCAGGAGATTCAGAGTGCAGAGTAAGAGCTGTTTCCAAACAACAGGGTACTCCATTTATTGATATTTTATTATAAGCCATTTAAGATATAGTTTGTTAATTAATGATTATTTATCTTAACGCAATTTCTCAATACAGGGGTAGGCAGAGGTCTAGATAATTAAGTCTCTTCGATTCACCTTTCATTTTTGGAACAACGACGAGACAGTCGTCGAAATATAATACGTCACAAATAAGCTTCGGTGAAAATAGGGTCAAAAATGACTTCGATCTCAGCCTAGCCCAGTATGGGAAATTATGCGAAAATATAAAAAGATAATACCTACAATTTCCTCGTGAAACGTTACCTCATTTTGATAGTAATGTTTTTTATTTTAAATTGAAGTCCATCAATTAATTTACACCAATTTATTGACCGAAATGTAACACTGTATGGCTGTGTGGGTTTTGAAATTCGTTACTTACTCGTAATTAAGAGCTTTTAAATTCTTTAATAACTTTTTAAAGACTGCCTATTAACAAGGTTTAGAAACTTATTAATTAAAAAATTGTGGGATGGGTCGTCATAATGTAAATTTATACGTTAATGACAGTAATCGCTGGGAATGAGATGATGACTCCTCAGCTATTTCAGAGAAAATAAACCCCTAATACTCGAATTGTTATAATAAGAAAACATTTACCAAAAGATGGGATACTTGCGCAGTTTATTTGGCCTGTTTCTTCTCCGTTAGATGAACCTCATTACGAACTGGTGACAGATTCAAATAAACGAAAAACGAAAGCATATTTTCATTTCCATGAGTATGAAATGGAAGTATTTTATTCAGTATTTTATTTCATATCAGGATAGCAAATCTACGGGCAAGAACTAGTATTCAATTTTAGTAACGTTGTAAATATTCAGTACATAGATTGAATAATATATTCCGTATATTAAGACAACATTCGTTGGCTTTTAGGGTAATATAACACGACATGAATTACAAATTAAGCACGAGTCGAGAGTCAAGATAAGGGATTAAGTTTTGTTTAAAAACGCCGAGGTCAAGGTTTTGCGTTCCAGCAGATAACCGTTGCTTAAATTATCGTAACGACTTCAAGGGAGGATAGTGCTTATCGCTAAATTCATTAGTTTCGTTATTTCGTTATTCGTACCTTCCTAATTTATTGCTAGGATACTTATGAATTTTACATTGCCATACCATAGTGCTAAATATTTTATATAAATATTCAACAGAAGGCTTTCTCGTGGATTAAAGATAAAATCGCTGTAACCGACTCTATTACCTCTCTACACACATCCAGACTCGAGAAAATTGAGGAATAAGTGTTTTTCTAAATTAACTGAAACGGGAATCAAACCCGTTTGCATGTTAGGAACCGGCAAGCCGTTGCTTCTAAGATAGGGTTACGCCTAGATAGGGTAGACCGCCTTCAACTACTCACTAACTAGGAAATTTATCTTTCGAAAATTAAAATCACGTTCACTTAAAAATGTTTTAAATATACTGCTTCGAACATGCGCAGTACTGCTACGACTTACTACGTCATCTGCAGTAGCTATGACAGGTGTCATGAGTGACAAATGTGATTCGAAAAAACACGATTAACAATCAGAGCTTTCGCAGTTACAAAAAAATGTTTACCTCTATTTCTATCTGTTCTTTAATATATAGTAACTAAGTTTCAAGTCATTTTAACATACCTTTACAGGTAAAACAAATGTAATGTAACCATAATACTCTTTCTTTCATGATAATTTTGAATTATGAATTTCTAAATTTGCATATTGTAATATTCTAATGCCTAAACTTACATTTCGAACTTTAATCATATTTTAAGTTTCTATATGAACATTTTCATATTAAAAGCGTGTGGATGAAAGCGGACATTGGAAGGAAAAGACAAATTCTCTCTAGACCCCTCAGTGCCGGGGTCTATACATCAGTCATATACGTATTATCTATGGTTATATATATGGGCCACTATAGGTGAGTGGCTGGGTGATCTGAATTCGAAAAGTGAGACCAGAGTCCGATCTTCGAGAGAAAGGCCAAGAGGTTTTTCAAAACTTACGTACGATCTGTATTAGTGGTTTGAATGCGAAAAAGAAAACATGTCACCGCCTGTAACTTTGTCGCAAATAAGCTTCGGAGAATTGTGAATTGAAAGGTCTAAGCTGTCTTTATCTATGACTACTCCGGTATTTGATTTGATGCGTGAGGATAAATAAAAGACTCAGATTAATGTTCGCGAAAATAAAACCAGCTCAGAAAATACCGACAACAAACTCTGCAATCCATTTTTGACTTTATTCTTTTTTCCCTTGAATCTAACATGACCTCTTTTATATCTTTTTAAATATTAAATAAAAAGATATTATTTGATTAAAATAAAAAGGCTCATTTGAACCTCAGCCTACCCCAGAGAAACTGTATGAAAAAAAAAAATAACGAATAGTTATATAAATAAATCTAAAAGGTTCCCCGCTAAACTATTCCACTTAAAATGCCCGAGGCGCCGCTGGGTTCCTTCGTGACCTGAAGTCCTTCCGCCCCACCCTCGAGGATTTTAATTGAATTAAATCCTTTTTGGGCTAGTGATGCGACGACTTAAATGAAATGGAAGGACTTTTAAATAAAACATTCCTTTAATCATTACTAGACTTTCATTGTATAAAATTATTTACTTATTTTCACGCAAAATCTTTTACGGGGTAAATGAAATAAAATTTAATAAATGAAATGTTATAAAATTTACTAATAGTATAAAATGAGCATTAAATGAGCAAAATTGCTCTATAAAAGTAGTTCGTTGTATGTAGCTTACAATAAAGATTTTATCTTCATGTTACAACATGAAGATAAAATCTTTCAACTGTTATGTCCACGATATAATTCGCACATAAGTTTTTGGAAAACCTATTGGCCACCTGAGGATAGAAATCGGACTCGAAATTCCGACCACCCAACCACTAGACCCGAGAAAATGTAGAAATAGTAGTTTTCTACTGTAACCCATCCGGGAATCGAACCTGCGACCTCAGAGTGACAAAGTCGTCGAGCAGTGAATTTTATCTACCCAATATTTATATGAGTGTATGGATTTACAGTCTATTGAGATAAAAGTTTTATAGTAGTTAAGAAAAATAACGAAAGAAAGAAAAAAGGTTTATCAGCCAAAATAACGCGGTAACACGTTTTTAAAATTTAATAGCCGAGTGATCGGAAACCGAATGAAGTGACCCAAGTTTGGTAGTAGGCTCATACTAAGTAAGTAAATAAGTAAGTGGTAAGTTTTAGGTGAAAAATGTCTGAACTGCGGGTCGAATGTATTGGGAATGGCGTGAAGGTTTTTTCGAGATAGTTATCCCGCCATGTATCGGTAGTTTTCATTTACAAGGCAAAAAAGATTTCCCTCTGTCGCCTCTTACGACACCGACGGTAAGAGAGGAGGTGGTATTATTATTTTTACTCTGATACAGTACGAATATTTGTTGCTTACGTTTTAATTTTCTTATAATTACCTCCATCCTTATTAATTACCTCCAACCACTTGGGATGCTTAAATTGAATGAGAGGAACGTCACTAGCTGCTTCTTCCCTAACAATTTCGAGGATTATATTCAGAAAAGAATCGTGAGTATGATCCATAGTTCTAGCACATTTAAGCAATGAGTGTCAATGAAAACAACAAATACAAAATAATGCTCTACGCAAGTGCAGCTGCACCGAGTGTATTTTCTTTGATTTGACGTACATAGAGAAATCTTAGTCATACAGACAGTCCTGTAAAAGTTGTCTATAATAATAATAAATAAATATCTTAAATAAAGCTTTTCCGTCCGAAAGTGTTCGCTTAAATTGGCAAGTTTAACAGGCGGTCGGCGAATACAGCACCAGATACCTCGAACTGCAGACGCTGCTGCCCACCGTCGGTTTGCTGAATTTTAGTCTGGTATATTTCTAGATGGTTTTCTATGGTTTATCTGTTTATTATGTTGTTTGTTGTTGAGTGCAACGGTGTACACTGGAGTATATTTCATTCATTTATAGTTATACCGCCAACTGTCGGTAGTCAATTGCATTGTAAGACCTTTTCATTAGTAGTAATAGGTTAAGGTCATGTTGGCCCAGTGGTTTGGTGATCGGAATTCGAGTACCGATCTCCAATCCAATAGGTTTTAGGTCGGCTCGTACCAATAGGTTTTTACAAAACTTTTATATTGCTGGATTTACATTGTTGGATTAAACAAGGTACATGTTTGGATTAAAGGAGGTTCGGAAGGACTTACTTGTTTACTTCAGTATTGGGAATGGCATGATGATATTTATTTTTTAGTCGTCAGTTACTACTTAATACGGAAAGAAAAAGGTATATCCTGATATCGTAAACACACGGCAAAAAGTAGGAATGTGGCGCTGACTCTAGCGACTTCTAAAGAGAGAGTTTACGAATTTTTTCATATTGCTGTAAGGCTTTCGACATTTATGATCGTTAATAACACTTTACACAATACATCACCTGGTTAAAGTGTGCTATGTTATGGAGAGCTATAATATTATCCATGAGAAGCTGTGCACATATTTTTATTCAGCAATAAATTCCGCCGAAGGTCACTACAATTGTTAAGCGTACCCCTAATGGCCGCGGGACGTGACAATCGTCCTGAGCGATGCAATGCATTGTAAAAGCAACCCTCGCAAAGCTTGTAGCTTTTATGATCCTCGTAATTATTTTATTTGTTCACGTACCGCGTTATATATGTCGTCTTCCTTGTTTGTATGGGTGCAGCGAGAAAGAATATGACGCTACCATCTCATTGTTCATTACTTATCCTACTAATATAATAAATTTGAAGGTTGGAAGAAACCTCTGTAATTTTGTTACTCAATGACGCAAAACTTTGGCTTATTCACTTTTATTATAGAATCAGAAAAAGCAGAGGTATAATAAATACCCTAACCTGATACAATATAGAGAAAGTAGTTTTCTAGATTGTTTTGCCTAGGAACCGAACCCGGATACGCAAAGCTTGCACATTTAAAATCGTTGGGATCGCTTCTCGACTACGGAGGTCGATGAAATGTATTCAATTTCAGATAAACAGAACCTTGATTAAGAAAATGTTGTCATGCCATTCCCAATACAGTAGTAGACAGAGATCCGGACAATTAAGTCTTTTCGACCCAACTTCCACTGAAGACATTTTTGGGACAACGTGACAGGTAGTGGTGAGGCCGTTGCCGTCTTTATGTCCAAGTCAACGTACGTAAATTAAAAAAAATACCATTAATACGAGCTGTTATACCCCGCTCTATCATTCGCCTTTTGCTTACCATTACCTTATTCTGCCCTGTCAGCTTTTCCTTTGTTTTCCTCGCTCCCATGCATACCACACACCATTCATTCCAATCCTAACTCTCATCCGCGCCGGTTCATTTTCTATTCCAGTTTAATCAATTGTATTTTTTTAAAACCTAAATCAAAGGTTCCATAGTATATTTGGTGGCAGCGGTGGGATTAAATAAATCCTCGGTACGCCTCGTTCTATCCAAACAATTGAAAATAGTGTGTAATAAAAAATACAGTTATAAAAATACTGTAATCGCGGTGCCAGTAAAAATCCGCTGTTTTACCACTACATCATCGCTGTATCGCCGTACCGCTGTTTCTTCGTATTTTCGTGCAGACACTTGCTCAAACGTTTACCCAGCGAAAAAGTTACCGCCGTGAAAAACGTCGCAGTATCCCACTATTGCCGCAGAAACCTGCTTCGAGAACTACTTCTACATCCAGTTCCTGAAAGACTATTAGGTGTCGTCAAAAATGTACCTGCTACTCCTGTGAGTCGCAAAATTTTAACTGTATATCATACTGTGGTTTGAGTGCATTTCGTGACTGTTGTGGCGTGGTACTTCGTGTCGACATCAAAAACTTTAATACTACAAAATTAATATCTGTGTTTGTTTATATTATATTTATTTATTTATCTTCACGCACAATCCCTGACGGGGTAGCCAGAGAGAACAGATCGCCAAGTGTCACGATCCCTACATACTTCTTTCGCTTCTTTCAGATTCATCATCTTCTTCATACATGCACGTCTAGGTATCCGAGTACTCTTGACCCTCCTCTCTTCGAGCAATTTGCTCACATGGTCTTCGAAAGTTAATCTCGGTCTACCTCGACACCTTTTAATATTAACTTTCGCGCTATATATTTTCTTCACCATTCGGTCTTCACTCATTCGCTCAACGTGCCCAAACCATCGAAGCACGCCCTTATCCATTTTGGAAAAAGGTCATCTTTCAAACCTGCCATATTGCGAATCTCTTCGTTTCGCTTTCGGTCGGCCATGGTAAGGCCGCACATTTTACGAAGAGATCGCATCTCCACTGCATTCAACCTGCTTTTATGCTTCTTCTGGCATACCCAGGTTCCGCTGCCATATAACAAAGTCGGTACCAACACTGCGTTATGTATTGCAAGGCGTGCACTTTTCACAACGCCTTGCCTTTTGATTAACGCAGTCAGGCACCATTGACTTTGTTCCCGGCAGCGACACGCTTGTCCACATCTAAATCACATCTTCCATCCCGGCTAAACACACTCCCCAAGTATATAATTTCATTCACCTGTTCTAGACATTCCTGATTTACCCAAATTTCGCACTTCGTTCTTTCTTCGTCCCTTTCAAATACCAGAACCTTAGTTTTATTAGCATTCAAACGGAGATCATTAATTTCACATTCTTCTTCATACACGTGACTAATGCCTGCAGTTCTGCCTCTGATGGCGCTATAAGCACTGCATCATCAGCATAAAGCAGACAATTTACTTTTATGTCACCCAATTTCACACCCAAACAGCTATCTTTCAGCTTCTGTAAACAGCTGTCGAGATACAGTATAAATAGCCAGGAAGACATGACACAACCCTGTTTTACGCCCGTTTGGACGCTAAACATGGGTGACAGGTCATGCCCTACCCGCTCACAGGCTTTACAGTCACAGTAAAGTGACTGCACAGCCCTTAGCAATCGACCATCCACACCATACCCCGGCAACAGTTCCCACATTTTCTTCCTTACAACCTTATCAAATGCTTTCTCAAGATCCACAAAAGCACAGAAAATCTTCTGGTTAGCAGCCAGAAGCTTCTCCGTGATCATGCGGAGAGAAAACATTTGATCCGTGCATCCTCTTCCAGGTCTAAATCCGCATTGTGCCTCCCATAGAAATCTTTCCGATTTATCTTGCATCCTACGTGTCAAAAATTTCGAGTAAACTTTACTTGCTAAACTGGTCAAGCTGATCGTCCGATAGCACCCGCAGTCATAATGTGAACCTTTACCTTTATATAAAGGCACAATGACCGCGGATCGCCAATCATCCGGAACAGCCCCGTTCGCCAGCACAAATTGCACAGCAGATGAAAGCTGTCCCAGACGCGTGGCCCACCATTCTTGACCATTTCAACAGTAACTCTGTCTAGTCCCGCAGCCTTACCACATTTCAAACTTCTTATCGCACATTCAATCTCTTTCATACACGTGACTAATGCCTGCAGTTCTGCCTCTGATGGCGCTATAAGCACTGCATCATCAGCATAAAGCAGACAATTTACTTTTATGTCACCCAATTTCACACCCAAACAGCTATCTTTCAGCTTCTGTAAACAGCTGTCGAGATACAGTATAAATAGCCAGGAAGACATGACACAACCCTGTTTTACCACTACATCATCGCTGTATCGCCGTACCGCTGTTTCTTCGTATTTTCGTGCAGACACTTGCCCAAACGTTTACCCAGCGAAAAAGTTACCGCTGTGAAAAACGTCGCAGTATCCCGCTATTGCCGCAGAAACCTGCTTCGAGAACTACTTCTACATCCGGTTCCTGAAAGACCACTGGGTGTCGTCAAAAATGTTCCTGCTACTCCTGTGAGTCGTAAAATTTTAACTGTATATCATACTGTGGTTTGAGTGCATTTCGTGACTGTTGTGGCGTGGTACTTCGTGTCGACATCAAAAACTTTAATACTACAAAATTAATATCTGTGTTTGTTTATATTATATTTATTTATTTATCTTCACGCACAATCCCTGACGGGGTAGCCAGAGAGAACAGATCGCCAAGTGTCACGATCCCTACATACTTCTTTCGCTTCTTTCAGATTCATCATCTTCTTCATACATGCACGTCTAGGTATCCGAGTACTCTTGACCCTCCTCTCTTCGAGCAATTTGCTCACATGGTCTTCGAAAGTTAATCTCGGTCTACCTCGACACCTTTTAATATTAACTTTCGCGCTATATATTTTCTTCACCATTCGGTCTTCACTCATTCGCTCAACGTGCCCAAACCATCGAAGCACGCCCTTATCCATTTTGGTACAAGGTCATCTTTCAAACCTGCCATATTGCGAATCTCTTCGTTTCGCTTTCGGTCGGCCATGGTAAGGCCGCACATTTTACGAAGAGATCGCATCTCCACTGCATTCAACCTGCTTTTATGCTTCTTCTGGCATACCCAGGTTTCGCTGCCATATAACAAAGTCGGTACCAACACTGCGTTATGTATTGCAAGGCGTGCACTTTTCACAACGCCTTGCCTTTTGATTAACGCAGTCAGGGCACCATTGACTTTGTTCCCGGCAGCGACACGCTGTCCACATCTAAATCACATCTTCCATCCCGGCTAAACGCACTCCCCAAGTATACAATTTCATTCACCTGTTCTAGACATTCCTGATTTACCCAAATTTCGCACTTCGTTCTTTCTTCGTCCCTTTCAAATACCAGAACCTTAGTTTTATTAGCATTCAAACGGAAACCATTAATTTCACATTCTTCTTTCATACACGTGACTAATACCTGCAGTTCTGCCTCTGATGGCGCTATAAGCACTGCATCATCAGCATAAAGCAGACAATTTACTTTTATGTCACCCAATTTCACACCCAAACAGCTATCTTTCAGCTTCTGTAAACAGCTGTCGAGATACAGTATAAATAGCCAGGAAGACATGACACAACCCTGTTTTACGCCCGTTTGGACGCTAAACATGGGTGACAGGTCATGCCCTACCCGCTCACAGGCTTTACAGTCACAGTAAAGTGACTGCACAGCCCTTAGCAATCGACCATCCACACCATACCCGGCAACAGTTCCCACATTTTCTTCCTTACAACCTTATCAAACGCTTTCTCAAGATCCACAAAAGCACAGAAAATCTTCTGGTTAGCAGCCAGAAGCTTCTCCGTGATCATGCGGAAAACATTTGATCCGTGCATCCTCTTCCAGGTCTAAATCCGCATTGTGCCTCCCATAGAAATCTTCCGATTTATCTTGCATCCTACGTGTCAAAACCTTCGAGTAAACTTTACTTGCTAAACTGGTCAAGCTGATCGTCCGATAGCACCCGCAGTCATAATGTGAACCTTTACCTTTATATAAAGGCACAATGACCGCGGATCGCCAATCATCCGGAACAGCCCCGTTCGCCAGCACAAATTGCACAGCAGATGAAAGCTGTCCCAGACGCGTGGCCCACCATTCTTGACCATTTCAACAGTAACTCTGTCTAGTCCCGCAGCCTTACCACATTTCAAACTTCTTATCGCACATTCAATCTCTTTCATACTGATGACCTCAGTGTCATCGAGGTCCGAGTCTGGCGTACCAGTCACGGCGTCACCCCCGGATCCCTCACTGAGATCATCACACGCATACATCTCTCTATAAAATTCGCTCCATCGCTGCATGACGTCCGATTTTTCTGAGAGGACGTCATTGGTTCCCGAAAGCCCTTTATTCCTTCTTAAGGCTGTCGCACCACTCCGGGTCCTTCCAACCTCTTTCCAGAAGAGTTTGGAGTTCTCCTTGAAGTTGTGCGACAACCTTTCGTCCGCTTCCATTCTACTCCTTTCACGCACTTCCTCAATCAATGCTTTCGTGTGAACTTTCTGGAGCTTATATCTTTCTTTCCTCTTCTCTCTCATATCCTTATCATTAGTAGAGGCCAAGTAGTCTAACCATGCTTTCTTCTTATTTACAGCTTCTTTCACTTCGTCATTCCACCATGCATCACCCTTTTTACTACTACCTCTTTTCACAGTTCCACACACGTCTTCCGCTGCACTAACCATTCCATCTCTAAGGCTCTGCCATATTTCTTCCACACATTCTTTCCTAACACCAATGCTGTCCAGCTTTTCGGCTACCCTTGCTTGATATTTATCCCTAGTGTCCACTTCCTGAAGCTTCCAGCTTCGGATGCTATCGACCGACTGTGGTTCTTGTGTGTGTTCGCCGTCCGGTGGAGCCAACCCGCGAACAGACCCCTAAATCTAGTAATCACTAGATAGTGATCCGTTCCCAGGTCAGCACCTCGGAACACTCGCGTATCCATCACCTGTTTTCGCTCGGACATCCACCAGGAATAAATCGATCATACTTCTCTCATTCTCTCTTGTTCTAGTATACATATGGATTTTCTTGTGACTAAACATAGTGTTTGTCACAAGAAGACCCTTTTCCTTGCATACAGCCAGTATAAGCTTGCCAGCATCGTTAACCCTTTTATCGCCAAATATTCCAAGCACCGACTCGTACCCTGGCCGAGCGGTACCAACCCATCCATTCAAATCACCACATACAACAATTCTTTCGTTTCTTCGTCGTTCGTCTCGTTTCGGTATGTACATTCTTATTGTATGGATAAAAAAAACAGTCATGTTACTGAAAAAAAATTTTAAACAAATTCTGTCACACCTGACTATAAAAAAGTTATAATTCATCTAGTTCTCTTTAATTTTATAATCGGAACGCAACAGTGATGGCACACTAGGACATTGACCTCTACGGTAAGTACGAATTGGTATAACAGCCATGCTTGACAAGCAGATTTGCCATCGTCGTTCCGGACCAGAATTTTGGTCTGGTATTAATATAAATAATAAATAAACAAATACAGACATAGATAAGGAGCACATCTCTTAAATTGCTAAGATTCCACAATAAGTAGCTAAAGCAGTTTTGTTATGGAATCGGAAACGACTAAGGTGCCACAAACACTTAGAGTATGTAGAAAAAGTGATTTTTTACATAAACCTGTCGGAGAATCGAACTCTGGACCTCACAGCCGGCGATACCACTTCGTACATAATTACCAATTTTTTAAATTATGTTTTCAATGACCGTACGAATGGGTCGATGGCGACTAGGACTCGTTAGATACGATTCTGTACCATAATGTCTTTTTGCCGATGTAGTTTAATAATAATAATAAATAAATTAATATAAACGTAGATAGGGACAACATCTCATACGTTGCTTTGATCCCTATGTAAGCAGCTAAATCATTTGTATTGTGTGTACATGTGGAATCAGACACATGGAAGGTTTCGCAAGTACCTAGACTTTACAAAAAGTGGAAACCGTGGTTTTCTACATTAAACCGTCGGAGAATCAAACCCAGGACCTCAAGACCTGACGACACCATGAATACCTGTGCCACTCGTTTATAGACTTTGTCAAAAGTTTCAGTTTCATTTGTATACGTAGTTAATTACGTTAGTCTGCTGCAAGCCGTATAGGTACAATATATTTGATATAGTCCATTACAATATAGTACAAACCCTGCGAACTGTTGTTATTGAATTCTTCAGTCATCTTATTTCTGATAAAACACAGAATCGTACATCAAATAAATTAATTCCGATGAAAGCTTATTTCGACTCGATAGAATTTACGTCAGGTGTTCTTACATCGTATTACATGCCGTGTTAGAAGGTTTTTCCGTAGTTCCCGCGGGGCCGGCGCGTCGGAGTGGAGATTATGTCTTGTTAACTTTTGTTTAAATAAAAATTAAAAATATAATTA
Source organism: Sericinus montela (assembly GCA_029286605.1). Lineage (NCBI taxonomy): Eukaryota > Metazoa > Arthropoda > Insecta > Lepidoptera > Papilionidae > Sericinus > Sericinus montela. The sequence continues at coordinate 4,843,718 of JAGSMR010000072.1, forward strand.
AATAATAAAAATATAATTATAAAAATATAATTTTTGTATAAATAAAAAGTAGCATCACCTAAGAAAAAAAAAAAAAATTGAAAATCGAAATGTAAAAGTGAGTTAAAGCTAACAACATTTTCAATGGAATATTAGATGTTAGTATGTTATTTTTGTCTGTACCTTTTTCGTCTGTAGCACCAATTTTATTACAATGTCTATCTTGATAAATTACAAAGCAACAACTCCGACCCCCCTTTTATGGAAGTAATTTTTGGAACAACGTGACTGGTAGTGGGCCTGTCACCGTCTTTTATGTATAAGCCAACAATGTAAATCGTACATAAAATAAGTTTTTTGATAAAAACCTTTAGGTACGAGCCTACTACCTCGGGATCGAACTCGGGTCGCCTGACCCTAATTTCGATTACCTAACCACTCGGCTGTCGTGACTATTCAAATTTATTTTTAAGTTAAACAAAATGTGTTTTTAAAACAAACGAACACATCAATGTGAAAAATCCACTTAACTTCGAAAGAAATTCCTCAGACATGAATATTTTGATTCATTGACGCATTGGACACAATGACGGATAGTTATTGGACGATATATAAAACAAAACTTTACTCCGCGGATCCTTTGAGAGATGGGACGTTGAGTATTATTACCGCTACACTCATTTACAAATTGTTGTGACTACATGAAAAAAGATATTCCCTTTACTGGGATTTCAGAAGTCTGCTGAACAGTTTAGTCCTCTCAACCCACATTGTCATATCAAATACTTTATCAATCAATATAAGTAACATAAATTACATCCATCGATATTTGTTTATTATTCTACCACTTTACGTAATGTGGCCCCGGGTATATTATTATCTGCCTCGTCAAAATACAAAAGCAAGAAACGTGCAGTCTTTGAAAATACGTACGTACGTCAATCCAACGCAATTTGCTTACGTCAGTAAGAATTTGTCGCGTCCTTGCGAGCTGGGAGTGTGCTGAATAAAATTCTACAGGAATTACTTTTAATGTCGTCATTTAGAGTTACATCAGTTGCACTCGAAATTTATTGAGTGTGATGAAGATAACGCGAAGATAAGTGGATTTAAGTCTTTTGTGTATTATTGTTTTGCGTATATCTTGAGCCTGGAAATAATTGAATGAATTTAATATTCTGACTCTATGTAAGAACACGAACGTATAAAATTTTAAAATTTTATTAAAATTATATAAAATTTTAATTTTCAGGGTGTCGCCATGCATAAGGTCCCGGGTTCGATTCAATGTGAAAAACATCTTTTTCTTCATATTCTCGGGTCTGGTTGTTTGAGCTGTCATCGTTGTTTCTGATTCTATAAGACGCGTGCTTAGCTACTTTGGGATCAAAGAAATGTATGTGATATTTAGAACTATTTACAGAGATAGTTATTCTTGTTTACTGATACATCTAACCTATAAAAGCCTTAATGATTTTAAACGTGTAGGTTGTGTCACACTGCTTGTAATTTCAGCATATAAAAGTGAATGTGGGCCACTCGACTCCTACAGGGAGCGCTCACATTAACACATTTCTTGTGCTCGTAATGCTTTCTTACAAGTGAATACTATTCGAGAGAAAATTAAAACTGATTTATTACATAAATAAAGAATAACTAGCTGCACACGCTACTGTTTCTTAAACCAAGTGGACTAATGAAATAAACTCTCGGGCACATCCATTCTTGAACCTCCACTACCTATTTTTTTAAATCAGGATCTCAGGTGCTAGAACCATTCCGGTTATATACCAAGTAAATTATTTTTGAGCTTTGTAAGGGCCTTTCGTCGCAAATAATTAAAAACACGTACAGTAGATTATTGCAAAAACGTATAACATATTCATACGACATATGATTTTACTAACCCATTTTTGCTCGTGGGCGTTTTAAGGATTTAAAGGGAAAACTCTTAAAACATGAATGTCTATTGCTATTGCCGGGTAATAATCTATAAAATCTCATTACTTATAGGAGTAGTCTGCGTCCTGCTGAGGATTCTTACAGGCCGTTAAATAAGTAAGTAATGAATTGAAAGAAATACATTCTATAATCAAAACCAGGAATATCTGCATCTTATCTGATACGAAAAAAGGCATTGATTTTTTTTTCACAATTTACAAGCGTTTATGTTAATAAAAAAATTAGTAAGTCTAAATCTGAAAGCACTCATGTTGTTAAGAATGAACGATTTAAAATGCAACTTATATACAGAAGAACATAACCCTCCTTCTGACCCTTCAGGTGATACTGTTAATTACAACGTCAAATATTTATAAAATGACGACCAACTTTCATTGTGTTAATTCAATTGAAACTAAATAGATACGACAGAAAATTGAGTTTTCCATTGAACTTCCAAACTTATCTTCCAATCGAATTTAAAACTTCAAATTAACTTATTTTCGACTTAGGTATCGGCGTAAGAATATACTCTGGATTTTCTTCCATTCTAAGAATATTTAATTTTTATTATACTTGAATTCGGAACGAAATTTCTTTAAACTACTAGTTGATTCTTAAAATGCTGTTCATTTTCAGGAGAAAGATATTTTGAAGTACATATTATGTACTTCGCACACAATCAGGATTCCTCGAGTTAAATTTTAGGACTTTTTTATTTACTTTACTTATTTTGATCATTAAAATCAATCACCGAGGGTAGAATAAGAGTTCAGAGAGTTTATATTACATTAATGAACTAATTTGCCAATTTTAATAGAAGTAAAAAAAAGATATATAACTCTTATAATTATTACACATACCTTAAAACAATAATAAACTAAATCTAAAGAAAGATGATTAAAAAACGAAACATGCAAGCTGCATTTGGTGTCAATTTCTAAAATAATGGACTTTAGTCTGTATGACTCAGTTGCCTTGCCTGCTCTCTCGAGCGAATAATAAAAACAACATAAATAATGGCGCCAAACTGTTGTCCTAAATTATGCAAAATGTAATCCAATATGACAATATTATATATATTTCTTCTAATATTGTAATGAATACAAGTAAATTAATGCATACAATAAATTTGTGCATAAAATAATTTAGCGACCACAATATTTTCTAAAAATACTTAAAGCTTCATAAAACATAATTCACACAAAATGTAAATCATGTAATTGAAGAAAGTATTTTATCCAAAGTTTTTATTTTATGCAGCTGTTTACAAAAGTATTCAGATTCGAAAAACCAATAAATATGTCTCAGCCGTTTAAACAGGAACATGTTAAACAAATTCAAACGCCCGGTTGTGTTGGCCGTATTATAATTGTAACAATCAAACCTCACTTGGTCGACAGCACCTATGTGTCCACGTTCCATCCAAACGCATTCACCAGAGAATGAAACGTATCACCGTCCAACGAAAGAAGGCGTTGAGCACAGATGCACACTAATTTCAGTCCAGTTAACAATAACAGCACGAGAAAATTGGGATGAAACACTGTTACCGATTATAGGTTTCTGATGTTCATAGTATCTATACATCTGTCCGTCGGCCTTAAACTTTTTTTTTATAGAATAGGGAGAAAAACGAGCAGGTGGCACATGTGATGGTAAGTGATTACCGCCGCCCATGAACATCTGCAATACCGGAGGAATAGCAGATGCGTTGCCGGCCTTTAAGAAAGGTATAGGCTCTTTTCTTGAAGGTTCCTAAGTCGTATCGGTCTGGAAAAACCGCTGACGGTAGCACATACCATAAAAAACTAAAAAAAAACGCAAAAACAAAGTCGACCTATGCGCGCGTACCAACTAAAATCTAAATGTACAGTGCTGCCAACATACTTCGTACGTGATTCTAAGTATTTTTTTTATAATTTTTGTAATGTCGTCCATGACATTAAGCTGCTTTTGCTAAAGGTTCGTACGTAGAGCAATTTACTTATTCTTTATTTTTTACAGTTTTATGTATTTTATAGCCATAACGGCAAACACTCGTTATGATAAAGGCCTTGTATACTGCAGCGAGCTTTTTAAATTAATATATTAATGACAGTAATCCCAGGGAATGAGGTAATCGCTCCTAAATTGTATGTAGAAAATATTGTATTTTATTTTTGTACCGTATTAAAAAAAGAGAATACCTACTGAGTTTCTTCTCCGTTGGAGGAACATCGGATGTATATTATACATAAACGATTCTATATTCTTTTATCGATAAACTAATGACTCTTTTTATCTCCCTATATAATCTCTTTTTATTTAGTTTAAGCGCTGCAATTAAGACTACGATACGATCGACCAATTTTTTTTTACTACTAGTCTAATATTATTGCTTAAGGACTACAAAACGTAGTCTAGACAAGGATTGTAAAATTTACGGAGCATATCTAATGACGCATTAAATTATTTTTATTTCCGATTCAATTCATAAACAAAAACTCAATTTCAATGAAAATGGAAAATTAAAGCTATTTTTCTACAATTATTTCTAGAAATATGGTGACAGCGGTAAGATTGTATAGCTTACTATAAACTAAATTTGTTGCTTAATTTCTATTGAAATTATCATTTATCTGTTACACTTTTTCCGAAATTATCTTCGGAGAAAGGTGTGTCAAAGGGACTTAACTATCTCGTCTAGACCTCTGTCTACACCTGTATTGAAAATTGCGTAATACATTTATTTATTTATTATGTTTTATTTTTTAGATTGTTCACACATGTAACACTGTACAAAATCAGGATTCTCTGTATTTTGGTGACTTGAAGTTAATAACATATTTCTTTGTTTTATCATAACGCGCTTTTCCAATACTGGAGTAGATGAATGTATAATCATAGCGACTTACCTTTCACCAAAGCCATTCAGGTACGACGTTGATAATGTTACTTTGAGGTACTATTATTAACAGTTAATTAACAGGTAATTATATTTTATGTAACTTATAGGTTTAAAAATTTTGTTAAGGAAAATTTTTGTAAAATGGGTTGTTATGCTATAAATGAATAATGGTAATGGTTTAGTAGAAACCCATGGGAATTAGTTGATGCTATTTCTATATAAAAATATCTTCACGCAATTCCCAATACAGGGGTAGACAGAGGTCGAGTCTAGACAATTAAGTCCCTTCGACCCACCTTCCACCGAAGATATTTTCAGGACAACGTGACAGGTGGTGAGCCCGTCGCCGTCTTTATGTCCAAGCCATCGATCAAATTCGTACATAAGTTTTGAAAAACTAATTGGTACTGCCACTTGGGGATCGAACTCGGGTCTATATTTATTTATTTATAATGTTTTATTTTTTAGATTGTACACACATATAACACTGTACAATTGTATGTATTTAGTAATTATCTTAGAACTATGAAAATAAAAAATATCTTCACGCCATTTTCAATACAGGGGTAGACAGAGGTCAAATCTAGACAATTAAGTCCCTTTGACCCACCTTCCACCGAAGATATTTTTCGGAACAACGTGACAGGTGGTGAGCCCGTCGCCGTCTTTATGTCCAAGCCAACGATCAAATTCGTACATAAGTTTTTGAAAAACTCATTGGTACTGCCACTTGGGGATCGAACTCGGGTCTCTCGACTCGAAATTCCGACTACCCAACAACTCGGCTATCGTGACTTAGAACTATGTATAGGGTATTCTTGTTTACTGATACATCTAATTCATCATTGTAGAAGCGTGCTCGTCGCGACCCCTGCCAGCCCTTTTCAGGGCTGCAATTCTACAGCTGCGCACCCATGCCAACGAGGTTAGGGCGTCCCCAAGGCGACGCACACCAGTTCGTCCCCGTTGGTGTGGAATGCAGCGCGCAAAGCAACGATGGAGACCGCCACCCGTCACGCACAGCCCGACACGGCGGAAGGTGGAGGACGGAGTGCAGAGTTGGCATGTGGAATGTTAGAGGAGGCATGAGAGATAAGACGAATGAGTTGATTGAAATAATGAAAGAAAGAGGATTAGATGTCGTGTGTTTGTCGGAGACCAAGCGGAAGGGCACCGGTACTGAAGAGCTCCCTGGCGGAGCGTTAGCTCTATGGTCCGGAGTCCCGGAGGCGAGAGCGCCTGCCAGGGAGTGGGGTGCCGCTGTCGTCTCGGTTGGTCGATGTTATGACTGAATATAAGGTTGTGAACTCGATACTTCTCTGGGTTCGCTTTAAATTGGGACTGACGAAGTTATTTCTTTTGGCTGTTTATGCGCCGGTAGCTTCGTTGTCAGATTTGAGCTGGAGGAGTTTTGGGAGAATGTAAGAGAAGTTCTAGACTTGGTTAAAGGAATCGAAAGAATTGTTATATGTGGTGATTTGAATGGATGGGTTGGTACCGCTCGGCCAGGGTACGAGTCGGTGCCAGAATGTTTGGTGATAAAGGTTTAACGATGCTGGCAAGCTTATACTGGCTGTATGCAAGGAAAAGGGTCTCCTTGTGACAAACACTATGTTTAGTCACAAGAAAATCCATATGTATACTAGAACAAGAGAGAATGAGAGAAGTATGATCGATTTATTCCTGGTGGATGACGGACTGCGAAAACAGGTGATGGATACGCGAGTGTTCCGGGTGCTGACCTGGGAACGGATCACTATCTAGTGATTACTAGATTTAGGGTCTGTTCGCGGGTTGTCGCCACCGGACGGCGATACCAGAACCACAGTCGGTCGATAGCATCCGAAGCAGGAAGCTTCAGGAAGCGGACACTAGGGATAAATATCAAGCAAGGGTAGCCGAAAAGCTGGACAGCATCAATGTCAGGAAAGAATGTGTGGAAGAAATATGGCAGAGCCTTAGAAATGGAATGGTTAGTGCAGCGGAAGACGTGTGGAACTGTGAAAAGAGGTAGTAGTAAAAGGGTGATGCATGGTGGAATGACGAAGTGAAAGAAGCTGTAAATAAGAAGAAAAAGCATGGTTAGACTACTTGGCCTCTAGTAATGATAAGGATATGAGAGAGAAGAGGAAGGAAAGATATAAGCTCCAGAAAGTTCACACGAAAGCATTGATTGAGGAAGTGCGTGAAAGGAGTAGAATGGAAGCGGACGAAAGGTTGTCGCACAACTTCAAAGAACTCCAAACTCTTCTGGAAAGAGGTTGGAAGGACCCAGAGTGGTGCGACAGCCTTAAGAATGAATAAAGTGCTTTCGGGAACTAATGACGTCATCTCAGAAAAATCGGACGTCATGCAGCGATGGAGCAATTTTATAGAGATGTATGCGTGTGATGATCTTAGTGAGGATCCGGGGGTGACGCCGTGACTGGTACGCCAGACTCGGACCTCGATGACACTGGGGTCATCAGTATTAAAGAGATTGAATGTGCGATTAGAAGTTTGAAATGTGGTAAGGCTTCGGGACTAGACAGAGTTACTGCTGAAATGGTCAAGAATGGTGGGCCACGCGTCTGGGACAGCTTTCATCTGCTGTGCAATTTGTGCTGGCGAACGGGGGCTGTTCCGGATGATTGGCGATCCGCGGTCATTGTACCTTTATATAAAGGTAAAGGTTCACATTATGACTGCGGGTGCTATCGGACGATCAGCTTAGCAAGTAAAGTTTACTCGAAGGTTTTGACACGTAGGATGTAAGATAAATCGGAAAGATTTCTATGGGAGGCACAATGCGGATTTAGACCTGGAAGAGGATGCACGAATCAAATGTTTTTCTCTCCGCATGATCACGGAGAAGCTTCTGGCTGCTAACCAGAAGATTTTCTGTGCTTTGTGGATCTTGAGAAAGCATTTGATAAGGTTGTAAGGAAAAAAATGTGGGAACTGTTGCCGGGGTATGGTGTGGATGGTCGATTGCTAAGGGCTGTGCAGTCACTTTACTGTGACTGTAAAGCCTGTGTGCAGGTAGGGCATGACCTGTCACCCATGTTTAGCGTCAAACTGGGCGTAAAACAGGGTTGTGTCATGTCTTCCTGGCTGTTCATACTGTATCTCAACAGCTGTTTTACAGAAGCTGAAAGATAGCTGTTTGGGTGTGAAATTGGGTGACATAAAAGTAAATTGTCTGCTATATGCTGGTGATGCAGTGCTTATTGCGCCATCAGAGGCAGAACTGCAGGCATTAGTCACGTGTATGAAAGAAGAATGTGAAATTAATGGTCTCCGTTTGAATGCTAATAAAACTAAGGTTCTGGTTTTGAAAGGGACGAAGAAAGAACGAAGTGCGAAATTTGGGTAAATCAGGAATGTAGAACAGGTGAATGAAATTGTATACTTGGTGTGAGTGCGTTTAGCCGGGATGGAAGATGTGATTTAGATGTGGACAGGCGTGTCGCTGCCGGGAACAAAGTCAATGGTGCCCTGACTGCGTTAATCAAAAGGCAAGGCGTTGTGAAAAGCGCACGCCTAGCAATACATAACGCAGTGTTTAACTGCGTCTGTAATTTTTATCTCCAACCTACAGTCCCTGACGGTGTAATGAGAGAAAACAGATCGCTAAGTGTTACGACCCTTACATACTTTTATCGTTTCTTTCAAATTCATCATTTTCTTCATACTTGCATGACCAGGTTGAAATATAAAATCTCTTTCGTACGTCTCTTAGGGGCCCTGGCACCATCTGCTGCATCTTATTCATATCTATAACTCTATGGCTAAAAGATATAAATACGTTTAACACTACCTATACATAAATGGCATGTTATTAACAATCAGAAAATTAAAATACAACATGTATACAGAAGAACATAACCCTCCTTCGAACCCTTCAGGTGAAAAAGATATTCACATAATATTTATAAAATGACGTCCAGCTTTCATTATGTTAATTTAATTAAAACTAAATATATGCGACGGAAAATCAAGTTTTCCATTGAACTTCTAAACTACAAAAAACAAGATTTTAATAAATCTTCCAATCCAATTTATACTTAAAAATCCAAATTAACTTATTTTTAAATTACGTTACACAACTTAAGGCAACAATTACGGTAACCGAGTTGGGTTGGTTGGGTGGTTGGGTGATCGGATTTCGAGTTCAGAGACCCGAGTTCGATCCCCAGGTGTCAGGTTCTACCAATCGGTTTTTTCAAAAACTTAAGTACGAATTACATCATTGGCAGGACATAAAGACGGCGACGGGCTCACCATCTGTCACGTTTTCCCAAAAATATATCCGGTTGAAGGCGGGTTGACTTAATTGCCTAGACCTCTCTGTCCTGCATTGGGAATGCGTGAAGGTATTTTTTTTACATAAGGTATCGGCGCAAGAATATATTCTGGATTTTATTCCATTCCACGCATATTTAACTCTTCTAATCTTGTCATAAATTCTGGATGCAATTTCTCAGAATTACTAGTTGAAACTAAAAATGCTGTTTATTTTGAGAAGAAAGGGATTTTGGAGTATCGTACATACTTCGTACTTCGCAATCAGTCCGGATTTCTCGAGTTTAATTTTGAAGACACTTCCATTTACTTTATTCATTTTTAAAATTAAAGTATACAAATCACGATAGGCGAGTTGTTGGGTGGTCGGAATTTCGAGTCGAGAGACCCGAGTTCGATCCCCAGGTGGCAGGCCAATGGGTTTTTTCAAAAATTTATGTACGAATTATATCGTTGGCTTGGACATAAAGACGGCGACGGGCTCACCGCCTTTTACGTTGTCCCGAAAATATCTTCGGTGGAAGGAGGATCCAAGGGACTTAATTGTCTAGACTAGACCTCTGCTACCCCTGTATTGGGAATTGCGTGACTATACTTATTTTTTTTTAAAAAAAGAAATATATAATACTTTATAAGGAATTTTAACATAAAACACGAATTACAATCTTTGCACACAACAGGACAATTACTTCATCGCAGCGCCTCCCCCATCTTTCTTTCTATAATTTCTCGACAAGAAATATGGCCAATCTGTCTTCGTGGAAAAGACGCAAAACGTTGTCTCTAAGTAGGGACGGAGACAAAACCCTATTATTTGCGGGGTGACCTCGCAGGGCGAGGCCTCTGTGCCGTCGCATTTTAATTTTATATTGGAAATAAATTTTATGTTGGTATTGTTGTATTGTGGCCTCACACAAACAAAGGGTAACACTGATTATGTCATCTGCTGCCGGAATTGCTGCAAAGAAAAAATTAATCTATACGCCGACCTCTGTGGACGAGTGGCGCACACACCGGTTTTAGCGTAGCGTCAATGTACGAAACACTTGCTAGTTTTTCTTGGGTCTGGGTACCGTCGTCGGTTTCGTTCGGTTGGTTGGATTTTTATACCAAAAGTGTTTAAGTACAGCTTAAGCACTTTTGGGATCAGAGCAAATTTTGTGATGTTAAAGCTATAAAATGCTCTGTAGGAAAGCAACAGCATTTTTACCACAGGGTAACGACGAGAATGTCATCTGATGCGACTAAGTGAAATCTTCAAAATAACAAAGATACTGACAGTTGGCGGCATAAACATAATAATAAGTAAATAAATATCTTCACGCAATTCCCTATACAGAGGTTGACAGAGACAGGGTTAGTCTAGGCAATTAAGTCCCTTCGATCCACCTTCTACCGATGACATTTTCGGGACAATGTGACAGGTGGTAAGCCCGTCGCCCTCTTTATGTCCAAGCCTACGATATAATTCGTCGTTAAATTTTTTGAAATCCCATTGGTACGATCCTGCCACCTGGGGATCGAACTCGGGTCTCCAGACTCGAAATTCCTACTACCCAACCACTCGGCTATCGTTAATATTAATATCGGCATAAAAAACTTTAAAAATGCCAAATCAAACTAAAACAAAGATGACCGGTGACGGAAAACAGCGTCTACGTGCGAGCTGTTACATCGCTAATCCACTTGCCAAGCGTGGCGAGCAGAGGAGCATTTGTTTAGCAAAGGGTATGTATTCATACCATTCGAAATTCTTTAGATATTTACGGGATGCGAATAACCTGGATTCGCTTCATGAGTTATGACAAAAATAGGTGTTACAATGAATCTATTTTTAATGAACAAATTTTGAACAATTTGTATAACAGTTAGTTGTAATATTTATTATTATTATCTATCCAGACAAAGTTAGATGACGATGCTGAGTTTGAGATCAATTTCCGAGATTCCGATGTATAAATGTGCGATGTAGAAATATACAAGATAGCCAAGTGGTTGGGCGATCGGAATTTTAGTCAAGAGATACAAAGAGACAGTTCACCTGTCAAGCCTGTTATGAGACAGGCTCACCACCTGTACACACCACACACCACACCACCTGTATACACGAGATCATCTCGAAATATATCAGACAAAAAAAAATTGTAATCCGCTTTCAGAGCGTGGTAATTATGACAAATCCTTAACGTAGCCCTTGTCTGGGAGTGGACATTTTAAGGCCTTTCTGTGTGTATGTATTTAATTGACGAGTAAATGCAACAATTTTCATACATGTATTTGTGTTATTATATCTACCAACATAAATAAGCAAATAAACATAGATAGCAACAAAATCACACATTGCTCTTATCCAAAAGTAACTAGCTAAAGCACTTGTGTCATGGACTAAGAAACAACAAAGGTACCATAAACACCTAGATCGGAGACGAAATAGAAAAAATGATTTTCTATATTTTTGGAATCGAATCTGAGAAGAGAATTCAGGGCTGGAACAACATGAAAACAGATGTACGCTACTTATCCACGGAGCTCGTCACTTAAACTAGACTCATCGATCACTGACGTCGACATTGAGGACAACAAAGGAATGCCTCAGGCCTTAATACTCTATGGCTCTCTGTACATTTTAAACCGGAGCATAAAGGTTTTCATACTGCTTTCGAAAAGATTTTCACATAGTGTCTTACGGCACTCACGGCAGGATAGGGTTGGTAATTTCTTATACTACGTCGTTCATGATAATCACTACAAAAATAAATTAATATTTTCATGATTAGTCTCTGACGAGGTAGTTTGACATTGATTAAGCGGACAAAAGCAGAAAAAGATTACGTTAAAAATTAAATAAATAAAAATAATTGTTGACGTAATCTTTTTCTGCTGTTGCTGTTTAGCTGTGGAACTCTTTATCTTTGTCTATCAAACTTGCTTAAAACCTAGATTCTTTTAAAAACCAGGCCAAAGTGTTATCTATCTCTTAAGATCTTCTCTATTTTAATTTCTCTTTCCCAATCATATTTTCTCTATCATATTGAACACTCAGAAAAGGTACGTCTCACTGATTACTATTAATTTTTAATATGTCTTTCTGCTGTTTTTCGTGAACATCCGTTAATATTTCTTTTTGGTAATTTCCTGAGCTTGCTTGTAATAAATTGCTATGTAGCAATAAGATCGTCATTTGTTATTCAATATTTGATGTATATTTTTCGTTTTGTTAAATGAAGTATTAAGTAAATTATTATTATTATTAAATGATGGGAAAACATCTTAACCGAAATGAATTGGTGCCACTTCGTGCGTCGGCCTTGCGCAATGATCCAGTTAGAGATCCCTTACTGCCTCCGCCATCGATATCCACTAACCGTCTGTCTGTGTCGCCACGCCGAACGCGAACCTAAATGGAACTCGATAAAGGCAATTGATTTTGAATGGCTCGTTAAATTTTATGCTCTACTCAATAATAATTTGATTGATAAATTCTTAAATAAATCAAGAAATGCGTAGTCGTATATATCCCGCTAAGTGGCGGTAGCCATTGATGTTGTTCATGCTGTACTCCAAGTAGGGGTAAATTATTGTAAAATTCATCAAAAATCTTTTAAAAGCAAATTTTCTATGAAAGACTATTTAATGGTTATGATAAAAACACAATATTGAAGTAAGCCCGTCCAAATGATTAGTGACTTTCAACCGCAGGCTTATTACAATTAGGGAGATTTATTGTTACAGTGAAGTTTTCGTTACAAGCGCTTGGACGAAATCAAATTTGAGACGCTTTAACAGTGGAAATTAACTATTTTGTGATGATATTTATGTAAAATTTAATTTTCAAATACGAAAATTCAAAAGGCATAAAATTGTTGTGTTATGTCATATATTCTAAGGTTCACTTTTATTGAGTATACGTTTACTAAAGTAATAGATTGTCTTAAGATAAGCTATTTTTTTATATGCTCACTAAATTTCTTATTTGGCACAACGTGACAGGTAGTGATCCTATTAGTCTTGTGTATGTTCAAGCTTACTGTAAATATATACATATAGTTGTCCTTGACTCGATTAAAAGTATTGACTCACATTCATCTCACAAGTTTTTGGCCCTAGCGGGATTTGAAATTTCAAATATGGCAATCAAGTCAATCGACTCGATAGCTTAGTTGGTAATGACCGGATTCAAATCCTGCTAGCGAGGAGTATCAATACTCGAGTCATGGATGTGCATTTGCATATAAGAATCTATGTACTTGTGCATGTATATTGTATGAATATTGTGTTGTTTTTGACACCAAGACGCAATAGGCTCACCGCCTGCCTCGTTAAAGGTTTAGCGAAATTATTTAGGCGGCGAAAGAATTTCATTAGGACTACACAAATTTAACTGTTTTTAAATCGAATCTGGAAGTAAGTCTGTATGGATGGAATTTGGAAGTAAGTTTCGTGTAGAATAATTCTAAAATTTGTTATTCTTATATATTATTTAATGTTTAACAAACAAGTATTTTTTCACAATTATAACGTTAATTACCAGCCAGTCAAGATAGTTAGTCGCGATAGCCGAGTCTTTAGAAGATCGGAATTACATTCAATAGACTCGGGTCTATTGAATGTAATTCCGATCTTCTAAAGGGATCGAACTCGGGTTCGATCACCAGATGGAAGGACCAATCCAATGAGTTTTTTAAAACTTATGTACGATTTATTCATTTTGCATTTCACAATATTGACTATCGTTGGCTATAAATAAAAGAAGCCGACAGGCTCTACACCTGTCAAGTTGTCTCAAAAAAAGTCTTCGGTGAAAGGTGGTTACGTGCCACATGAGATATAAAGAAAAGCATCTGTAAAGTTCCTACGTAATTGACTAGAAATGTCTCTGAGATAGTCTAAACCAGGCGATCCACATTAAACGTAAACGGAGACAAAACTGTTGTAATTTTTCAACTCTTAAAAGAGCCTTTATATACCGTTTGAAACATTTTTATGTTTATTTTTAAACAGTAATAAACCGTATGGTAATGTTGTAAAAATGTTGCCACTCCCATTCTTCCCATGGCTGTCATAAGAGGCGACTAAGGGAAAGGGCTAGAACATCCTAATGGCAACCGATAGATGGCGGGATAACCTTCTCTAAAAATGTCAGGCCAAAATAATCAGTTCAAATATGGGCAGCAGCGTTTGCGGTGCGAGTGGTCTTTATCTGCGATCGCCAATCCGTCTGCTAAGCGTGGCGATTAGCAAATCCTCCCCTTGGGTGAGACCTACATCCTACAGTGGACTTTAACAGACCGTTATGCTTGTATATATGTATGTTTTAAATATTTAATTATTAGCTGATATGTACGCTATACATGTGGCAGTTTGTATTAAATTAGGATTTCACAGAAATATACAACCAATAACATAAAATTTTCCTCTTGTATCCTTAAAAATATTTCCTGTCAAAGTTTAAGGTTACAAGGACAAGCATACGGAGTTTGTATTTTTATAAATGTGGAGAACAAAAGTAGCCATTCTCATATTGTAATCCCTCGTTTACATTTTGCTTTGTTTTGACGTCGCGGAGGGTTTGTACACTCCAATTCACAACACTACAACGTAGGCAGGGTTACATTAAAACATGTTTTCACACTTTCATTAGTGATATTTAAATTATCTAGGATGTTCCATTACAATTGGTAAGTGGTCACTTCTGAATTTTGTTTCTTTGTATAGTAATTTTTATTGTTCTGGAATAAAACATATTTCGCTTCTTTGGTGTCTTGAGGCGGAAGTTTTTTAAAATCGCCATGACCCGCATTTCTTTCAATATTTAAACATTGAAATTGCCATTTACTTACAAAATAATTCATTTAAGAACAAAATCAGCAGATAGGTTAGTATTGCACTGTTCATTACAGTACTATAGTAATACTTATTACGAATAACGTAACTGTTACACTGACTATTGAAACGTTCAGAATGTATTTTGTTACTACATCGAAAAATATTTATTTATTAATACTTAAAATAAATAAATACATAAATATCTTCACACAATTCCCAATACAGGGGTAGTCAGAGGTCTAATCTAGACAGTTAAGTCCATTTGACCCACCATCCACCGAAGATATTTCCGGGACAACGTGACAGGTGGTGAGCTCGTCGCCGTCTTTATGTCCAAGCCAACGATATTCGTACATAAGTTTTTTTTGAAAAACCCATTGGTACGAGCCTGCAACGTGGGGTTCGAACTCGGGTCTCTTGACTCGTAATTCCGACCACGCAACCGCTCGGCTATCGTGACATTACATCGACTCATACTTTTCATTATGTTCATTTGACGTCACTAACACATTGACAACGGTTTAAGTGGCGTGGGTAAAACTCGGGCCTGAAATATACGTAAGCTTCGAAGACCACCAGGGTTCGAGGGTCACCAGCAACTAGTGGTTCCCTTCCGGGAATCGAACCTCCGAGCTGGCGACATTTTGAAAATCGGCCGTCATCCTTTAATGAGTTAAAAACATTGGAATCTTAAATGTAACCTTTATGTTTCATTAAGGTAATGACAGTCGGTTTATGTTTCATTTCAACTTAGATCTTTTTACAGTCGTCAGGAGAAGCTTCTCCACCAATGCGGACCAGAGAGCAATCGTAAAGATTAAGATTAAAAAACTAAACTACATTTATTTATTTTTTACGCTGGTAGGTTTAATTAAAAGCGATACTGTCATATTTTACATAGAATTTCATAACTTAACGGTTTCATTAATATATATAAATCTTGTACAAGTATAAAGAATTAATAGATATGTTAGCATAAAATTATCCTCCAACATTCCGTGTGCAAAATAAAAAATAGCGTATTACTTAGGTTTAGATTACTGGCCCGAAGAGATAAAGAGCACACCAGTCCGTTAGATCTCGGGGATCGGACTCAGATCTACTGATTCGAATTCTAGTCTCTCTGTGTTCGTTGTACTTTTATTTATGCTTCCGTATTACAAGTGCTTTAGCTACTTACTTTGGGTAATGTATGTGACGCTATCCTCATCTTCCCCTTCTTTACAGCCTATCAAGGATCTACTACGGTACATAGGCCTCCCCCAAAACTTTCCACAGTGAACGGTCACCTGCATACATCGACTTCCCGCAACTATACAAATGAAATATTAAACAATTCCCGCAAATCCGTATCTATGTTTTAAAAGACTCAAAAATTACCTCAAGACCCTAGACTATTCTGAAACTGAAAATCTACTGATACCATCCAAATAGTTACTCCATATACTTACTCCATCGTTCTATCGTTCTCCTATTAAGTTAATAATCTAACGGCTCTATATATAACTTATTTGTCGAAATTCCTCAACACACATAATAATCAACACTTTCTCACGTCACTACACAAACACACCCAACTGAATGAATTTAAACTCTACGCTACAACTTACACATACTCAAACATCAAACACACCTACATGCACACAAACAATACATCAATTCTCATACTCCTCAAGACAAACATATTATTGCAAATGGGCTCTCATGTATTCCTTTAAGCTAACAAACGCTATCGTATTTTCATAGTACTTACACGTCTAAGCGTCATTTTATTATAGCTAATTAAGAAACTTGCCGAGGAGGGGTAAGGTGACTTGTAATACAGGTTTTCAAGGAAACCTACTTCAAGCACCATTCTCTTACGCGGATAGTTCTACTATGTTCCTTGTCAGGCATTCTTGCAATTTCTAGCATAAGAAGTACGCAATGTAAGAGAAAATAAATGGCAAATTTATTTATTTATGTTTCTATTATTTATAATTTATTTATTACATTACAAGCAAAAACATTTATAGAAAAAAAAAATTAGGCCTTTCTCGCCCGATAGCCTCCGTTTAAGTGACCCACTTAAACGGAGGCTGCCTCAAGCCGTCAAGTACTATAATTCAAGTATGAACATTGTAAATGTTGGATTAAAAAACTTTAATTTTACATTTATTAAAAAAAAAGAAAATGGAATTAAGTTGAATTCTCTAAAAGACGTTAATTGGTTGTCAGTAAGAAAAAAGAGCCAATAAATTACAGAATGTCTGACCGAGATAGTCTCCAGTAATTGCTTCAAGACGCCGCGAAGTTCAATTTTGTTTATATTGGTAGTAAAATGTTTGTTTTCATTTTATATGTTTTTAACTTGGCATTGGATTTCCACGAGTTCACGTTGATTCGAATAGGTGCAATGTAAATTAAATAAGTTATCTAGATCAGCGTATGTCCAAATTCGAATAGGAATTAAATTCAAGAAAATAATGCGGATAAACTCGATAATGGAGAGAGTAGGGACCTAGATGGTAGGGAGCCTGCTTTCAAAGCTAAGGGATGCAACTTCGAATTCGACTAGGGTTGCGACCGTGCCACGGTACCGCAAAGGTAAAACATAAAAAATTTCGCAGGTTCAAATCCCACCCGTATCAGTTGAAGTTATATATTTCTCTTTAATGTTATGAATAGTCAGGATAGCCGACTGGTATGGTCGGAATGTCGAGTCGAGAGACCCGAGTTTGATCCCCAGGTGGCAGGCTCGTATAAATGAGTTTTTCAAAAACTTATGTACGAATTATATTGTTGGCTTGGACATAAAGACAGCGACGGGCTCACCACCTGTCACGTTGTCCCGAAAATATGTTCGGTGGAAGGTGGGTCCAAGGGACTTAATTGTCTAGACTAGACCTCTGTCTACTCCTGTATAGGGAATTGCGTGAAGATATTTATTTTATTTATAATTTAATGAATATTTGTACGCTAGTCATCGATGTTTATATACACTGATGACGTATGTATGTAAAGGATGTTTTTGTATAAATGTTTAAAACGACTAGACCTGTGTGTGTGCATGTCAGCTCATTCCAAATAATCTTCGGTCAAAAGTGGGACGAAAAGGCCTCATTGGCTAGTATGGGAAATTCCGTGAAGGTAAAAAAATTACTTAATTAGTAATTCCGGTCAATGTATAAAATACACTTAAACACACAGAAATAATCTTTTACTGCAGATTTGATTGCATTAAATTGTCTTGAAGCTGCGTTGTAATCATTTTCTTACCTAACGGCCTGTTAAACTCCACTGCGGGATGTAACGCGCTCTCGTAAGCAGGATTTTCCATAATCCCTTCGTTTGACAAGCGGTTTGACGGCGCTGCACGTCATGGGTCTGATTAATTTGGTTCTGGTATTTTTCGTGATGTCATTCCTGCCATCTACTGTTTGCCACATCCATAGTCGAAGCTTTAGTTTAGTCGAGCCCTTAGTCGCCTCTTACCAAACGCATGAGAAGAAAGTGCCGATACCACACGACATCTGTACCAAGTAAAACTAGAAAAGAAACATTTTTATTGTAAGTATCAACGAAAATGGCAAAGTTAGTTTTAATTAATTATTCAGTCGCATTTCCTTACCACAGCTAAAGCCTCTCGATATAAGAAAACTGACAGGTTCAATAATTAAATTAAATTGTCCTAGATATTGAACTGGCTCTTTGCAAAGTCAATTAAAATTCAGTTGTGTTGATATAGTTCTATTGATTGATCAGTCAAAGAAAATGACTTTGACAAGTTTTATTATAAGGTTTAACTTTTTTTCGCGTCTGTAAACTATATGGTATCAGTAAATTGTAAATTTTTTCTTCTTTATTAAATAAGTTAAACATAGATAGGGATAACATCACATACATTGCTCTGACTTAAAAGCAGTAAGTAAGCACCAGTGTTAAGGAATCGGAAACGACTAATGTATCACAAACACCCGAGGAAATCTAGACAAGTTTACTGTATTTAAATGTGCCCGGGACCTCAGAGCTACCGACGACATGAAAATCACTGGTTTTTAAGTCAAATTGTGGTCAACTTTGGACAATATAAAGGTTATTTTTAGAAAAACTGAGAAGTGTCCTGTTCCCATGTCCAACTAACGGATCGGTTTATCAGGACATTTTATGGACAGGCAGTGTAAAAAGTAGTTGATATGGAAACCCGTCCATGGTAAACAAAAAAATATAAAGGTTAAACAAATGATGTCCCTATAAATAACGGGTCTTTCGAGAAGTCCAATGTTCATCATAATTTTATCATATTCATCATCATATTATCAATGGCTACCGATATGTGGCGAGAACACCTCATGAAAATACACGAGGAGACCGGTGACGGCAAGCGGCGTCGACAGTGCAAGGTGTCTAGTATTGCGATCGCCAATCCGCTTGCTGAGCATGGCGATTATTGCAAACCTTCCCTTGCGAGAAGGCTATGCCTAGAAGTAGATTATTACGGGCCGTATGTTTGTTCAGCAGTGGCGTTTAATTAGGTCGTAAAGTGAACGATAAATGTAAGACAAAGATCGCAAAAGGCGGAAAAACAGGATGGAATTTTTAACAAAATTAAATCAATATATTCGTAAGAATAACGACAAGATAATAAACCTGAGTCCTTAATATTATGATGTCAACGTTTTGTAATTTGAATACATATCTAAATTAAAAAAAATTATTTTCAGTCTACCTGTTGTTGTCACTACATGATTTAAGTCCCACCAATAATCCACCGCCAATAATAAAGCGATTTGACGTAATCGCAATGTATGTGATGTTATCCCTATCTATATGTTTAACTTTTAATAAAGAAGAAAAAATTTACAATTTACCGATACCATAGAGTTCACAGACGCGAAAAAAAGTTATACCTTATTAATAAAACTTTTCAAAGTCGTTTTCTTTCCAGTATTCGGAATGGCGAGAAGATATTTTTTTTACTACCATATTGTACTCGATTGTTTTTTTTTAATCTTCATATATTTCCCGATAATGGGGTAGCCAAGCAATTTATTTGAATCACATTTCACGAAATTTTATTTGGGACAGGCGCTGACCTTGTCTTTTTGTACACATCAAAGATACTTAATAATTAAATAGTACAAGTCTGCCTCCGGGTGTCGAACTCGAGCCTCTAGATTCGACATCCTATCATTATAACATATTCCGATCAACATTTCGACCAGATTCAGCTATTGTGTTAATTTGAATTTATAATTTAATATTGGTTTTGTTTAAGAAGTTTTCATCCCAGAATTACTGATATACTTAAACATAGAGGAACACAAATAACGCTTTTAATAATATTTTACCGCGTACGGGGCAACAGGCGGCACCCGGGGGTGCAGACAGCGCTCGAACAAACTTGTCGGAAGCTTATCGAACTAATATCCTTTGAAATAAGATGCTTCGAGATAAATATAATGTGTTAATAACCATTTATTTATGTATAAGTGTAATGTAGTGTCTTAGTTAGTATCGAAGGCAGTGTCATTATCAACTATTCTTTCAGATTTTCGATTATGAATTTTGATTTTAAATAAATATATATTAGATTTATTTAAAACCAAAATTCATAACATATATTTCGATTATAAAATATCCCCATCAAAACTGAGATCCAGGAGTTTTATATCAGAAGGGAAGATAATTAACACTAAGCCTTTTTTTTTACTTGAGACCCCGTGGCCCTTAGTGGTCTTGATATATTAAACCAACACCCGAGTTATAAATTATATAACATTGAATTTTAAAACTTCACTCTTACTCTTCACTCGTTTCCCAATACGTGGCGTAGACAGAGGTATAGAAAATTAAGTTCTTGCGACCCACCTCTCTGAACCGTCACCGAAGATATTTCTTTGTGACAACGTGACGGTTGGTGAGCCTCTCGCCGTGTTTATGTACAAACCAACGATATAAATCGTACATAAGTTTTTGGGAAAACCTTTTAGTACGAGCCTGCCACAAGAGGATCAAACTCGGGTCTCTTAATGCCAATCGCCCATCAACTCGGCTACGGCGACACCCAGAAATTGTCATCTATTCACCGAAACTAGTCTGGAAACAACGTGACACGTTGTGAGCCTATCGCCGTTTAAGTATCCAAGCTTGGTCATGGGTCTTGGTACTCACATGTTATCAGGTGTGTCGATTGCATGTTAACCAATTTTACAAATTCCATGAAATGACAAGAGTGATAAATCAATGAATAGGTCGAAAATAACTTTCGCAGATCGTGTACAAATTGCTGAGGGGTTTGATGAATTTAAAATAATCAAAAGAGACATGCAAGGACAGTGACACATGGCGACCTGTTCACTCTGGCTATCTAATGCGGGAAGATATAAAAAAATAATTATGAAAATAATTACTTAGCCAACGTTAATTTCATTCTTCATACACACAGTAAGCTATATACAACCAGTATAAGATCAGCGAAATCGGTTACAAACATTACTATGTTGTGTTTGTGCTCTTGAAAAACAAAATTAATGTATTATACACGCGACGGCGCTCCCGGCGGGACGCAATTATGATCAATTTCATACTTATTAAGCAGCGAAGTTTTACACAGTTGTACCCCCGGAGAAATTAATTTTATCGGATTATATTTGACCGGTCTCATTGTAGATGATTTGTGTCCTTTCACATACGGATTTTTAATTACTACTATCTTCACAGATAATTCCTGAAGAGGTAGCCAGAGAGAACAGATCGGTAGGTATGACTATCCTTAAATACCTCTTTCGATTCTTTCAATTTCATCATTTCTTCATACACCCCTAGGAATCCGAGTAATCTTGAGATTCCGAGCAATCCTAGCCCAGTCGTCGAAAGTTAATCTCGGCCTCTCTTGAACACCTTTACTGTTAACTTTTGCGCTATATTTTCTTCATTATTCAGTCTTCACTCCTTCGTTATTCGTGCCCAAATCATCGAAGCACGCCCTTATCCATTTTTAAGTAATAAAATCATACATTATACTACAGGATACTTTTTGTAATGATGCATTTATATGGATCAGTGACGCTATGAATGTCAAAGATTCTTAAACATAGAATGACGACAGTAAACTGAGTTGACCTATTCTTTACCACTATCTGCCTGTGGTGGTCTGTAGGTATGTAGGCTGCGCTATAAATCAGTGTTACAGGGGTGCTGTAACGTAAGCTGAGCTTTGACCTTTGTGTATTGTCACATTTTCCAACTTTAAATATCTTTTATATACATTTCATTAATAATTTTATGTTACGATAGTCTCTGATCACACTTCAAGTCAAGAAGACCCGAGTTCGATCCCCATGTGATAAGCTCGTACTAAAGGATTTAAAAAAAACTTACATACGATTTATATAGTAGGCTTGGACATAAAGATGGCGACCACCTGTCACGTTGTTCTAAAAAAGGTCTTCAGTGTAAGGGGGATTGGAAGGGCTTAATTGACCTCTTTCTCACCAGTATTGGAAGTGGCATGAATGTACATTTTTACCTCTGTCCACCTCTGTATTGGGAGTTACGTGAAGACATTTTTTCAGATAATTTTTTAATGTGCTATCTACAAATACATTTGGGTCTATCTCTTTTCTTAACTCTTATTTACTTTTGACAAGCTCCGTGGTCGAATGCTGTACACACCTGTTTTCAAGGTGTCGCCAGCTCTGAGGTCCTGGGTACAATTCCTGGACAGGTTAATATAGAACACCACTTTTTCTAAGTTGTCTCGAGTCTGGGTATTTGTGGTGCCTTCGTTGTTTCCGATTTCCTAGAAAAGTTTATTGCAGATATGAGAATGTATATACAAATGAGCACTTCTATTCAATATGTTCGAATAATCACGTCGTTTGAAGACACAATTTATGGTAGATTGCGTCAGCTCAGAAGCCTTTCCGGATACAATATTAATAAATATTACCTAACTGTAGGCTAAATAGATTAAATTTTATTATCCCAAAGGATCTGACCTTTAGCTTTTATCATTCTGCGCAAAATTATATTGAAGTTTTTTATTGGTGTTCAGTAGTTCTCATGGATGAATATAACTCAAAGTTGTTATTTAAAAAATTACTTCGCAACCCTCCGCATGAAAATCCGCATTTTTCATGCGGAGGGTTGCGAAGTAATTTTTTAAATAACAACTTTACAATGAATTTCCGCAAAGTAACGCCTGATTCAATTAACTATCGAATATAACTCAGTCCATAAAATTAAATCTCGTATGTTATTAGGCACAAAATATGTTCATTAGCAACACAAAGCTAATTAATCTGTTTTGTTATGAAGAGCAAACGATGGTTCTGTACTTTTACTGGCAGATAGCTGATGTCACAAGAAGTACCTTAGGCTACATTTATTTAGAAAAGTAATTACAGTTCCTCGTTAAGTGTTAAACTGCGGGCAAAGCAAAGGGAGACAACTAGTACAGTAATAAGTTTTTCAGAGGACTTTTTTTCCCTTTTAAAATTAGTTGAGTAACAAAAACTTCGAGCTTCATTAATTATTTGTGAAACATCAAATGATACCATCAAACGAAATTTGAAAAGTTCCGTCAAAGTTTTGAGCGAAAAAAGTCGTTACTTACTTAATTATTGAACAGAAACTTAATTTACGTCCCTTTCCTAGATGAAAAACCAAGTCTCTAAGTTCTCCCTTGCTTATACTTCCGTGCTTAACTCCCCTGCTTACATTTGATTAGATAAATACAAATTAATAAATATCTTCATGCAATTCTCAATACAGGGGTAGAGTCCCTTCCCCGAATATAGAGGTAGAGTCTAGACAATTAAGTCCCTTCGACCATCCTTCCACCGAACATTTAACTAGATAATACATAAATTTATGTTAGTTATTGTAGAGTAGTTAAGGGGTAAGAATATGTCACCTCCCGTGGATGACGTAAGAGGTAACTAAGGAAATAGTCTTGATTTTTTTTTTATAGAAAAAGGAGGCAAACGAGCAGGTGGCTCACGTGATGGGCAGTGATTACCGCCGCCCATGAACACCCGCAATACCAGAGACTTAGCAGATGCGTTGTCTCCCTTAGAGTGCCCCCCTCCCCCAGAATTAGGGGAGAGGGATGTGTGGGCCACCGGTTACCAGCACTCACCAGACGAAACGTAGAAGTTTGTTAGACTTCTACTTCACGCCGGTATTCTGTGAGGTCGTGGTATTTCGTCGGTCGAGCC
This sequence comes from Sericinus montela, assembly GCA_029286605.1. NCBI lineage: Eukaryota > Metazoa > Arthropoda > Insecta > Lepidoptera > Papilionidae > Sericinus > Sericinus montela. Next base: position 4,867,841 of record JAGSMR010000072.1, read on the forward strand.
GGCCCATTCATGCAACAACAAAAGCTAATGCTTGGCTCCACCACTGTTTAAAAAAAAATACAAATATAGTCATATAAGTAGCTAAAGCGTGTGTTTTATGCAATCACAAACAACGAAGGTGCCACAAACATCCAGACTCGAGACAACATAAAAGCAGAGGCTTGCATCAACATTGACCCTTCCGGGAATCGAACCCGACCTCCTTATCTCAGAGTTGGCGACACCATGAAAACCGATGTTTTCACCATTCAACGACTGAGTTTGTGAAATACCAAACCAAACTTTAGCAGCGTTGTTTTACTGCGAGCGTCAATGCGCTTGCCAAGAGTGGTGGCTATGGCAAGCCCTCTGCATACATCCTGCAGTTAACATTTAAGGCCATTATGTGTGTTAAATTTGTATAATCCTGTTACGACTTTTAGTTGCAAGAATTATTAAGAATAATTATTATTAGCCCACCAGAAATGAAGTTCTGAAAGTGAACAAACTTATATAAGCCTCATATTTATAGTCTTTTGAATCACGTCCAGCATTTCTATCTCACCTAGTAATATCCAGAAGTTTTAAGATCTATGTTTTCTTAAATATTATCATATATAACAACGAATCTATCGCGTACAAAAGCATCGGTAGCTTTATCCTCCGATGTCTGGCGGACGAATCAATCACGCATCGGCAGCAATGGCTTAACGCGGTCCTTATCGTAAAAGAATCTAAAAATTATCGTCTATTCAAGACTTCACTTCTTGACATCATGGCTTACTACATCAATAGCTCGTTTATTATTAAGATCGATAAAGGAATCTAAAAAATGAAACATAGCCGCAACGAATTTTTTTTACATATCTTCGTGCATTATCACTGACGGGATGGCCAGATAGAACAGATCTCAAAGCATCACGACCTTTCCAAACTCCTGTCGCTTGCATGATGAAATTGAGGGAACACTGCAGAAGCCTATTTCGCAGAACGTCACTGGTGACGAGCCTATCGACGTCTTAGTGTCCAAGCCATGCTATGCTTCCATAGTTATATATTTACAAAGATAAGTATTATGCATATAAACAAACATGACTTGAGTACAATTAAAAAAAGAAAATTGTAAAATTGCCTTAAATGAATTAAAATATATATTGCATTCTAATCCGTTTGATGACTTCCATGTTTGTGAAGTCCGTTAAAAATGAACGAAGTTTTCATCGATATTTTTAAAATAAATTATCGTATGTAACGAATCCTTTAAATGAAAAAAGGATTAGAGAGGAAGTGAGAGACTTGCGCCGACACTCAGCTCCGGTTACGTTCACTGAGACACATTTGACTTTCCCGTCCCTTTCATAACATTAGCTTTGATATTTCCCGAAGCGGAAACTGTGAGGGAGCTAAAGTTACATTTCTATGTTACACTTAGTTGTAAGTGCAGCTTCGAAACATCGGTGTCTGATTAGAAACAGTGAAAGTGAAGAAACTTGTGCAAAACAAGGCCTAACAGACTCAAGAAATTAACTAAGGCACATTAGCACATTCAAGAAATTAACCTGGGAATTAGTTGGTCGCTCCCATGCTATTACTTATTATTTTATGTTCAATATAGTAATTCATCAAAGGATTTGGAACCGACAGATGGAGGGATATTGTTGAGAGATTTTCAAGGTATCGCCAGTTCTGAGACCCCAGGTTCGATTCCACTTTTCTATATTTTCTTGAGTGTGTCTGCCTTCGCTGTATTCTCACAATGATATATTTACTAGCTTTTATCCACGGCTTCGTTCAAATTAAATCAAATTATAATATGATTATTTCTTAAACAAACTGAAACAACTATATTTGCTATAATTAATTGAATAGTGAGCTGACCGCCGATATATACTTATTGGAACTTTGTGTCGCCTTAAGTATGGTTGAAAGTTAATTGCGTAAGCGATATTCATAGTAAGCTAAATTTTCCAATAAATAAAAAAATGCCAGCGCATGTCTTAGAATGTCTTTTATAGAAAACATTTTGACAACAGTACTTACATTACAGTAATTTTCATAGTGATCTCTAGGATCTATAAAAACATTGTATATAGGTTTACAACATTGCAAATTTTCGTAGTACTCTCTAATAAAAAAATTGTCCACGTTATTCGCTGATAAATGTATCTTTCTATTAGTGAAATAATTTTTAAAATTGGTTCAGTGATTAGGCGTTGCAACGTAACTAACAAACAATCTGACTTTCATATTCGTAATATTAGTACAATTTAATATCATTTATGTGAATGAATGAAGATTTTGATTTTATAAAAATCCATTTGAAAGCCAGTAGGACACGATAGTAACATTTCCTAAAATTGATGATCCGCATTGACTGATGCGCTGACTCGACGTAAAAATGCGACGAAATGGATTTGTAAAGTTTATTATCAGTTAAGAAGAAGTACGTTGCTTTAAGAAAATATCTGGTAATATATATCTAATATAGATTAATGAAATGTTACAAGTGTCATGTGACACACTTTTAAACATTTCTGGCATAAAAAGGTGAACTTTCCTTTTTTATCCTTAATTAAAATTACAAAATAGTCCACTATAACTTAAGGCTTTAAAAGTCAATAAAAATTACATCATAAAGGTTTAGATGTGATTATCGTAAACATGCTTCATAGCTATCGACGCTTTCATTAATGTCAATTATATTTGTGACATTAGTGACGTGTACATAGAGTATTAGGGTTGTCACATTAAATTCAATGAAACGATAATTAGAATAGTTTTGTACAATCCTTGCCTTAAAAATGTTTTGGGGAAATAATTTAACTGAAGATGTGTTCGCTTAATGAAAATTAGGACATTATAGCTCAACGAGACTGAGATCAAGTCAACAGACGTGATAATGAAGATATCTTGCAAATAATGTGCTTCAGAAGCCGGGCGCTGCTGAGGGACCTTAACGGTTACTGTGGGATATTTCGACGTAACAAGCAATAACGCTTCCAAGTATCTTCCTTAGGGTCGTCCCAGAGGATTAAATGCGAGTTTTTTCTTTTTGGATTTGCCTTACTAGCGGAAACGACACAGTGGTAAGTAGATGCAACTGTATGACACCAGAGAAATTCACTTCGAGATCCCGCCATGCTTTTGCTTTTCGCCTTCATTCATTTTACTAGAACTGGGATGGACAGATATCTAGGCAATTAAGTCTTCGACCCACATTTCACCGAATTTGAGACAACGCAACGGTTGGTGAGCCCGTTGCTGTTTTTTTATTAATGTACTTCATCGCAATTTCATTTTGTAGACTTGTTGGCGTCCGTGTCAGTAATTAATTTTGATTATTTATCTTAGTCAACATTCCTTTTAACAACAATAAATTAATTATGAGCGACATATCGGGCTTCTTCTTTTAAAAAATCTGTACTAGCTTTGAAAACAATAATTTCTGATTAAAACGAAATCTATTTCATCGTTGGTTTCATGCGCTTGATATCGGCTAAAGAATATAACAACGTTATGTCCGTGGATGTCACATTTCTAAGGCTTTGGCAATATAATAAAATTCAAAGCTCTGTAAATGGACTGTGTATGGGACGTGTAAAAAAATATCTTCACGCAATTCCCAATACAAGGGTAGACAAAGGTCTAGTCTAGACAATAAAGTCCCTTTGACCTACGTTTCACCGAAGATATTTATGGGACAATGTGACAGGTGGTGAGCCCGTCGCCGTCTTTATGTCCAAGCCAACGATATAATTCGTTCATAGGTTTTTGAAAAACCCATTGGTACGAGTCTGCCGCATGGGGATCGAACTCGGGTCACTTGACTCGTAATTGGTGGTGCGGTGACCGGTGGGTGGTCGGAATTACGAGTCGAGTGACCACCGGTTGGGTGGTTGAAATAACGAGTCACGTGACCACCGGTTGGGTGGTTGAAATTACGAGTCACGTGACCACCGGTTGGGTGGTCGGAATCAAGAATCTTTGACTTTTTTGATTGATATTGCGTCATTGTTTTATCTTGTTATTCATGTTATCTAAATATTCATATTATCTAAATAACTTAAACCAAAGAAAATTCGAAATTAAAAAATATTTTTCTATAAGTTAAAAAAATAAGAATCACGGTAGCCGAGTGACCCGAGTTCGGCTAGTAAAAATGAGTTTTTTCAAAAAGTTGTGTTCTTTTTGTACAATTGTTTTGGTCACTAGACAGCGATATTTTTATGATATTTTCATAATTACATATACTGTGTAGTATTAGGTACAGCGGACTGAAGTTATAAATCTTATTCTCAGTATCTAAAAATATTTATTTAATACGATTGGAGACGATAATATCTGAAAAAGTATTTAACTGCTCTGTTTAATAAAAAAAAACCTTTTGTATAGTGACAGTTAATGGATTTGAAATTAATTTTTCTAGCAATTAATCCCTGACAATTTGGAATTGGCTGATAGACTGATCCGGGCCTCTGTTTCAACTTTCCATTGGTATTGCACATCTGAATATTCACTTTTGACTATGCAGCGTTCTATTGAATAAATTTTATATTATAATATATTTTTTAAATTATCTTCACAGGATGACATTTTTTATTAGACAACTCTATTACATTATTGTATTTTTATTTTCAAAGTAATATTACAAATAAACCAAATGTTACTGGCACATACATTGGATACAGTTAAATTATATACGCACTGATAGACAAAGCTTACTCTTGGATAGTTTACCTCTATAGAAGCTGTATTTCCTTTCAAAACGTCTACAAAGCAGATTCTCAGGAAGGAAATTTATGTCTTGAATGCGAATAAAATAAGAAGTAATTTATACTTGCTATTGTTGTCTCTAGGTATTGCATCATGTTAAAATATTCATTCATGCTCACTTTCACATTCACTTTATTAAATGTCATACGGTATTTTCACAATAGTCGTGTGGTTGTGTGATCGGAATTCGGTCAAGACCAGAGTGGATCGCCAGGAGAATAACTAGGTGGTAGACATGTACCAATCAGAGTTTTTCAAAACCTTTAAAAAATAAAATATAAAATGTCTTCACGCAATTCCCAATACAAGGGTAGACAAAGGTCTAGTCTAGACAATAAAGTCCCTTTGACCTACGTTTCACCGAAGATATTTATGGGACAATGTGACAGGTGGTGAGCCCGTCGCCGTCTTTATGTCAAGCCAACGATATAATTCGTTCATAGGTTTTTGAAAAACCCATTGGTACGAGTCTGCCGCATGGGGATCGAACTCGGGTCACTTGACTCGTAATTGGTGGTGCGGTGACCGGTGGGTGGTCGGAATTACGAGTCGAGTGACCACCGGTTGGGTGGTTGAAATAACGAGTCACGTGACCACCGGTTGGGTGGTCGGAATCAAGAATCTTTGACTTTTTTGATTGATATTGCGTCATTGTTTTATCTTGTTATTCATGTTATCTAAATATTCATATTATCTAAATAACTTAAACTAAAGAAAATTCGAAATTAAAAAATATTTTTCTATAAGTTAAAAAAATAAGAATCACGGTAGCCGAGTGACCCGAGTTCGGCTAGTAAAAATGAGTTTTTTTAAAAAGTTGTGTTCTTTTTGTACAATTGTTTTGGTCACCAGACAGCGATATTTTTATGATATTTTCATAATTACATATACTGTGTAGTATTAGGTACAGCGGACTGAAGTTATAAATCTTATTCTCAGTATCTAAAAATATTTATTTAATACGATTGAAGACGATAATATCTGAAAAAGTATTTAACTGCTCTGTTTAATAAAAAAAAACCTTTTGTATAGTGACAGTTAATGGATTTGAAATTAATTTTTCTAGCAATTAATCCCTGACAATTTGGAATTGGCTGATAGACTGATCCGGGCCTCTGTTTCAATTTTCCATTGGTATTGCACATCTGAATATTCACTTTTGACTATGCAGCGTTCTATTGAATAAATTTTATATTATAATATATTTTTTAAATTATCTTCACAGGATGACATTTTTTATTAGACAAATCTATTACATTATTGTATTTTTATTTTCAAAGTAATATTACAAATAAACCAAATGTTACTGGCACATACATTGGATACAGTTAAATTATATACGCACTGATAGACAAAGCTTACTCTTGGATAGTTTACCTCTATAGAAGCTGTATTTTCTTTCAAAACGTCTACAAAGCAGATTCTCAGGAAGGAAATTTATGTCTTGAATGCGAATAAAATAAGAAGTAATTTATACTTGCTATTGTTGTCTCTAGGTATTACATCATGTTAAAATATTCATTCATGCTCACTTTCACATTCACTTTATTAAATGTCATACGGTATTTTCACAATAGTCGTGTGGTTGTGTGATCGAAATTCGGTCAAGACCAGAGTGGATCGCCAGGAGAATAACTAGGTGGTAGACTTGTACCAATCAGAGTTTTTCAAAACCTTTAAAAAATAAAATATAAAATGTCTTCACGCAATTCCCAATACAGGAGTAGACAGAGGTCGAGTCTAGACAATTAACCCTTCGACCCACCTTCCACCGAAGATATTTTCGGGACAACGTGACAGGTGGTGAGCCCGTCGCCGTCTTTATGTCCAAGCCAACGATATTCGTACATTAGTTTTTGAAAAACCCATTGGTACGAGCCTACTAACTGGGGATCGAACTCGGGTCTATTGACTCGAAATTTCGACCACCCAACCACTCGGCTGTCGTGACTTCAAAACCTGTGAACGATTTATATCGTTGACATGGGCATAAAAACGGTGACACCTGTCAAGTTGCCCCAAAAAAATATGTGTCCGGTGAACGGTGGTTCGAAAGGACTTTGTCTAGACCTCTGTGCAATACTGGGAATGGCTTTTTTTACTATTTAGGGTATATTTAGGACAGTGGTGAGCCTATCATCGATTAATTACCATACAACAAATTTATTCTTCGTGGTAGTTAAAAAATATTGAAGAAATAATGTCATAATATTCGGAAAATAAATCATTTCAAGTAATTTTTATCATTTTGAGCGTCATGGGTTATATACTGAATAAAGTGAGAATTTCTCAAAGAAATAAATGTTCTAAGAGTAGATTAACAAAATGAAATTGTCAGAACATAATAACAAACAAAAGTGAATTAAAATAAAAAGAAACATTCAAGTTACTCGTATAATTGTAACGTATTTCCCCAGAGCTCTGCCTTCCTGTGTTAATTCAAATACTCGTTGTGTCATTTCCAAGCCTTCTGCATTACAATGGCTTTGAAGTCTTCTTCCGCGAATTACGGAATTGTACCACGTCGCCTGTTTGCTGTGTGGTTTCGTAGTTTATTTAAGAAAAATTGTCACATACGTGGTAAAAGTTTTAATTTAGAACAATTTGACGTACATACTCGTACATACCTATTATTTTACAATATATTTTCTCCATGAGTAAGATTTGCAACAATCGCCACGCTTGTGGGATTAGCGACCCCAGTACCGGATATCATGTTATGCCACCAGGCTGCTACGTCATTGTTATTTTTCGAAATTTTTGTTCCGCTGTCCATCGGTATCCATCCCACTTACAATACTTTTCGCTTAGGCTTCTCTTACACCACCCACGGGAAGTGGTTGCGAATTCGTATGTCGATATCACTCGACAATCTTCAGTGGATTTTCTGAATGTCAATATAATGCGCGGACAAAGTCTCGCACTGAATCTTATTGTACGTGAAACTCATAAACCAAGAGACCACCGGACGTTCAATTCTCGTCAAACATTTAGTATATAAATATGTAGGGGACTACATGACGTATATTGCTCCGATACCCTCCATTAATTCTGTAAATATTTTTGAATTTTAGTCAAAGTAAAATATTGCTTTGAAAATAGAACCGTGTTTGATTTTTTTAAAACAACTTTTCTGGCAAAAATTTTAATGAATAATTTCAGACTCCCCGTAGCCCCTAATATAATTGCGCAAGAAGTGACGTGTAAGATTATTTTTAGCCTACTCGTTAGGAAAGCCTTTTGTCTCATAAAGCAGGCTCGGATGTTGTGTTTTGTGAACAATAAATTTATTTTTGCATCAGAACTTTCATGCTAAAATTAATTGAGTACTTTACAAACGTAGTTCTGTAGATAAAACCTTTAAAGTCATAGTAACTGTAAAAGTTTAAATTATTTAATTAACAAACGTAAAATTATTGTTTATTGTATGTCTAATAGGTAAGGCAGCCAGGAGATTCCGAGTGCAGAGTAAGAGCTGTTTCCAAACATTAGAGTGGTCCATTTATTGAAATTAAATCTATTTTAGCTATAGTTTGTTTTTTTTTTTTTATAGAAAAAGGAGGCAAACGAGCAGGTGGCTCACATGATGGTAAGTGATTACCGCCACCCATGAACACCCGCAATACCAGAGGCATAGCAGATGTGTTGCCGGCCTTAGAGGGCCCCCCCTTAGAATTGGGGGAGGGGGATGTGTGGGCCTCCGGTTACCTGCACTCACCAGACGAAACGCAGAAGTTTATTAGACTTCTACTTCACGCGGTATTCTGTGAGGTCGCGGGTCGAGCCAGAACCATTCATGCAACAACAAAAGCTGATGCGTGGCTCTACCACTGTTTGTTTATTTATTGTTATTTATATTCACGTTATATCTCTATACAGGGGTAGGCAAAGGTCTAGATAATTAAGTCTCTTCGATCAGCCTTTCACTGAAGATATATTTTGGAACAACGTGACGAGATTGTCACCGAAAGATAACACGTCCCAAATAAGTTTCGGTGAAAATAGGGTCAAAATGGCTTAATTGTCTAGATCTCTGCCTAACCTAGTATGGGAAATTAAGCCAAGAATTAAAAAGATGATACTTCAATTTCCTCGTGAAACGTTAAGTCATTTTGATAGAAGTGTTTTTTTTATTTTAATTGTAAGTCCATCAATAAATTCACACCAATTTACTGATCAAAATATAACACTGTATGGCTGTGCAGATTTTGATAATTGTTACTTAATTAAAAGTTTTAATTCTTTAATAACTTTCTAAAGCCTGCTTATTAAATATCTTTAGAAACTTATTAAAGAAAAACTTTGTAGGATGTGTCGTTATAATATAAATATATACGTTAATGACAGTAATCCCTGGGAATAAGATGATCGCTCCCCAGCTATTTCAGAGAAAATGAACTCCTAATACTTAAATTGTAATAATAAAAACACATTGACTGTTCGGGAGTATAAGGAATTTAAAATAAAGCGACGTAGATATACTTGACGATTGTAATAAGTAAAGTCAGTACAGAGGGTAACGACATATAGGTACATAATAAACTATGAGACTATCTTAATATTAGCTTAATAATTAAATAACAACGTTGCTCCGTAGATAGCGACTGGCGCTTTAACATTCCTCCCATTCACGTTAAGTTTTTTGATTGAGTTTATGCGTAACTATGTATACTAGGACCGTGTCCCAATACTTAACTTACTCGCCTAATGATTCTAATGCTCGTAGGTTTTTGCTTAACTGATCTATTAAACGTTTTAAAACAACAGACGATTCTGTAGGTATAATTGAAATATTAAATAAAGCCGAAACATGATTCTGAATTAATATACATTTATTATTCAACCTCTCACACAAAACATTCCATGCTACAGAATAGTTACGGGCAAAGAACTCAAATGACAAAATTACCACAGCAGCAGACCCTTCCAAAGACGCACGTACATAATGGAATTTGTTTATTTCGTCAATCTCGTCATTAGAATGAATAAGGCTATTAAAGGTATCGTGGAACTCCAACCAATTTTCGTACGATCCACTGAATTTTGGCAATTGTATGGTAGGCAACTTAACAAGCTTATGATTACTTGCATGACAACAGTTGTCACTGTCTGCTGACTCAAACTTATTATCATAATCGCTCAACAAATTTTGTGCTTTAGCTAGGCCTTTATAATATTGCGACTCAAAACGTGATCGCTCAGTTAATTGTGACTCAGGCTTTTCAACTAAACATTCCAGGCGCAACTGAACCTCATCATATTGGTTATACAATAAGTCAATCTCACCCATCTGCAGACGTAATTCTGTCGCGTCATCGCTTTACAATGGGGCGGTAAGATAATCAATATAACTCACGAAAGCAGTTAAACGGCCTTTGAAACTACCTCGCTTCTCAATCAACTCCTTTTATTCGGTCATTCTGGAAGACGAGAGTATTCGACCTGGAATTTGTACAATTAAAATGTGTAGAAATTGACTTTAACTTCTTATTGTTAAAGTACCTAATTAACTAAAATATATTAGTATTTAATTGCCAATAAAACTACGAATATACAGCGAAATAATCAGAGATTATTCTAAAATAAAAGTAAAAATATTACTGTACGAATAATAAAAAAAACAATATCGTTTAAAGCTGTGACTACGCTAAGTTATTAATAAAGTAATAGATAAGACCTTGAATTCACCTTAGTATTACTATAAAAAATAAATATCTTCACGCAATTTCCAATACAGGGGTAGACAGAGGTCACGTCTAGACAATTAAGTCCCTTTGACCCACCATCCACCGAAGATATTTTCGGGACAACGTGACAGGTGGTGAGCCTGTCGCCGCCTTTATGTCCAAGCCAACGATGAAATTCGTACATAAGTTTTTTTTGAAAAACTCATTGCTACTGCCACCTGGGGATCGAACTCGGGTCTCTCGACTCGAAATTCCGACCACCCAACAACTCGGCTATCGTGTTAGTATTACTATAATTGTTACTATCAGAATTTTTTTTATAGAAAAGGGAGGCAAATGTGCAGGTGGCTCACGTCATGGTAAGTGATTACCGCCGCCCATGAACACCCGCAATCTACTAAGCATCTGCTAAGCCTCTGGTAGGCTTAGCAGATGCGTTGCACTCACCAGACGAAACGCAGAAGTTTGTTAGACTTCTACTTCACGCCGGTATTCTGTGAGGTCGTGGTACTTCCCCTGTCGAGCCGGCCCACTTATGCATCAACAAAAGCTGATGCGTGGCTCTACCTCTGTAAATTCTATACGCAAGTTAAATAAAGTGACTAACTTATGTAAATAAGCAATATAATATCTAAAATAAACTATAAAAACTACTATAAATTTACTGCAAAGTATTAAAACTTGCTATTGTTAATCACAATGCGATAGGTATAAACTATTTAGATAGAAACAGTAATAAAATATAATCAAATCAACCAACCTAATTAGCTTGGTGGATTACACCAGATACAATTACCTTAATAAGAGTGTTGGGTGATAGACAAATCCTAAATATAGACTTTTTAACACCACGTAACTATAGTCTTTCACCCACGTTGTCGGTTTCGATCCTCCAAATTCAACTCTGAAATTTACTCCATTATGTAAATAATTTTATAACATGATTTTTAGACTTCTAGTTCGTATTATATTACATCCGGCGAAGATCTAGGACCATGTTCGGGAGTATAAGGAATTTAAAATAAAGCGACGTGGATGTTAACTTGACGATTGTAATAAGTAAAGTCAGTACAGAGGGTAACGACACATAGGTACATAATAAACTATGAGCCTGTCTTAATATTAGCTTAATAATGAAATAACAACGTTGCTCCGTAGAAAGCGATTGGCGCTTTAACATTGACCAAAAGAGAGGATACCAGCGCAGTTTCTTTTGCCTGTTTCTTCTCCGTTAGATGAACCTTATTTTGAACCGGTGGTGTTTATATATCGAAATAAAAATAAACTTTTTTATAATAAAATAAATATTTTCACGCAATTCCCAACACAGGGGTAGACAGAGGTCTAGTCTAGACAATTAAGTCCCTTCGACCCACCTTCCATCGAAGATATTTCCGGGACAACGTGACAGGTGGTGAGCCCGTCGCTGTCTTTATGTCCAAGCCGACGATAAACTTCGTACATAAGATTTTAAATAACCCATTGGTACGAGCCTTGCTACCTGGGGATCAAACTCGGGTTTCTTGACTCGAAATTCCGACCACCCAACCACTCGGCTATTGTGACTCAATTCAAATTTCGATATATAAATGACTTAATTTGATGTCACGCGTGCAAATCTGCAGGCAAGAACAAGTTGGACCCATATTCAATATCCATAAGGTTGCAAATATTCAGTATGTAGATTAATAATATATTCCGTATGTTAAGACAACTTATATAGGTATTTAGGATGATATTACACGACATGAATTATAAATTAAGCACGTGTTCAAGATAAGAGATTAAGTTTCGCTTAAAAACGCAGAGGTCAAGGTTTTGCGTTCCAGTAGATAACCATTGCTTAAATTATCGTAACGACTTCCGGGGAGGAAAGCGCTTATCGCGAAATTGTTAGCGAGGAGCTCCTAGTTATAGCAGGTTATGTATTTTACATTGCCGTACCGTCGTGTCGAGTGCTAAATATTCAACAAACCCGTTCATTCCTGTGGATGTTGTTAGAGATAAAAGGCTTGAAAATAGTTACCGAAATATAGCGCCGTAACTATCTCTATTACCTCTTTTTGTGGTACTGTATTTAACATACGTACAAAATTTACTTACTTTATAAATATTTTATAAATACAACAAACCGGGAATTGAATCCGTTTGCGTGACAGGAACCGGAAAATCTTTGCTTCCAAGAAAGGGTAATAGATAGCCTTCAACTACTCACTAACTAGAAAATTGAGCTTTCGAAAATAAAAATCGCGTTCATTTGAAAATGTTTTGAATATACCTCGACGATATGCACTACCGCTACGAGTCTTACTAGGTCAGCTACAGTAGCTACGACGCCTACGAGTGCCGCATGTAATACGAAAACAAAAAAAATTATGTGAGCAGGCTACGAGCAGTCGGTTAATCAGATGTGCCATAGAAACTTTCAACAACGGAAGAGTTGGTTGCTTACCATTAAAGAAGGAATGGGAAAGGGAAGGATAATAGTGATAGGAGGAGGATAAGGGAGTGGAGTCATAACTCGTCCATGTCGCTGCCACAAGGATATCGATTTTGTTAACAAATCCAAGCTCCCAGTTGAATTCCTACTGCTGTGCGTAATTTTTAAAGTTTATCTTCTCACCATTCCCAATACAAGGGAAGACATAGATCTAGACAATTACATCCTTTCGACCCACCTTCCACCGAAGACATTTTCTCAGGACATCGTAATTAATGGTGAGCCAGTGGCCGTCTTAATTCTTAAGCCTACGATATAATTTATACTTAAGTTTAAAAAAAACCCATTGGCACGAGACTGCTACCTGGGGATCGAACTCAGGTCTCTTGACTCCGAATTCCGATCACCCACCACTCGGCTATCGTGATTCCAAGGACGAATCGAATCTTTAATGCAGCAGCAGTAGCATTTATAAGTCTTTGTAAGATAACTTTGATGCAAATCTACGGCATTGGACGTTTACAAGTTATTTGGTACTTTGTAATAATTATAATATTTCACGCTATCAATTATGGTGTATAAATTATATCCAAAAATTCTAAGTTTTGTCTAGACGTTATAATATAATCGAAGCATCTCCGAGCATGAGTTCGTCCGGCGAGGGAGAGAATTAACATATTTCAAGTTGTTGTTCGCTAACGATTCACTGAGCTCGAAACAACGCGATTAACTATCAAAGCTTTCACAGTTACAAATAAATGTTTATCTCTATCTCTCTGTGCTGATTAATATTTAGTAACTAAGTTTCAAGTTATCTTAACATACCTTTACAGGCAAAACACATATAATGAATTTTGACAACAACAACTGACAAGAAACTCTGCGATCAATTCTTTCCTTTAAACTTTATTTCCTTGACATTAACTTGACTCTTTTTATACCCTTTTAAATATAAAATAAATAGGTATCAAATGTACATCTGGCTACCCCAAAAAATATAAATATCTTCACGCAGTTCCCAATACAGGGGTAGACAGAAGTATAGTCTAGACATTTAAGTCCCTTCGACCCACCTTCCACCAAAGATATTTTCGGGCCCACCCCCGAGAAATTGTATAAAGGAAAAATGTAGAATGCTTTTAAACGAATTGTTGTTTATATATACTATTGACATATGCTGATAAATTCCACTCAACATGAGAGAAGCGCCGCGGGTTCCTTCGCGATCTGAAATACTTCCGCTTCTACATTGCACCCTCGAAGATTTTAATTGAATTAAATACTTTTGAGCTAGTTATGCAATCCCTCGAATAAAATGGAACTAATTTAAAATACAACATTCGTTTAATAATTTCTAAAATTTATTGTGCATAACATTACACACTTATTTTCACGCATAATCCCTGACGGGGTAGCTAGAGAGGACAGATCGCCATTATCCTTACATACCTCTTTGACTTCTTTGAAATTCATCCGAGTACTCTTTATTCTCCCTTCTTCGAGCAAGCATACCGTATTCATCTTCAAATCTCTTGTTTGCCATTTCTTTTCAAAATATCGAATTCAGGGTCTCTGTCTCCATTTGCAATGCGAGATTTTTTTATACTTACTTAACATTTTACATCAAATTATTTAGCCTGATAACATATTTTAACGTATCATCGTTAAAAAATGACGAATCTAATAGAATTGATCATGATCCATCGCAATCTGTTCTCTCTAGCTATACTACGTCAGGATCGTGTTTGAAGATAAATAAATATAAATCCATAGTTATTTTTAGTAAAAACACTATTTCCCACTCAACTGAATACTTTGATACATTAAGTTGAAAGCAGTGTAAATGAAATTATCTGGGACTTTATGTATGTAGATAAAAGTTAATACTTGTTTCTTTACGTAAACGTGGTGAAAGTGAATCTGCCACACTGCAGTGTACGTGTGAGGAAAGACGATTTACTTTACAAGAAACACCATAATGTTGTCTGCGAACTGCGAAGAGCTTTCAACGTTACTTTTCAAAGTATAAAAACTTTCGCAGAGCTTACATAGAGAGTAAGATTGCACATATTCCGGAGACAAAAGGAGGGAACCAAAAAATGGACTAATTTTATATTTTTAACAAACTAACAAGATTTCTTCTAAAACTTCCACCCACAGATTGACGCAAGGAATGATCCTTTTTTTTTCGTGGGGAAATCCTTATGGATACCCATCCGCCGCAAAGGCGCAACGGTTATGGCGGACTCCTTCTGACTAAAACCCCATGTTTATCTTCTTAGCGTCTTTTGTCGAGGCCACGGGAACGCTTCCACATACTACCGCAGCCCCGACGACGGTGATTCATGTGGACCCCTTCATAATTTTCCACTGGCATTTGACGCGGGGAAACACCTTGTGCACCGTCTTTATGTCTACAACCACATCCACCACAATATGACAAGTCGACGGATCAACTACAGGAAATGATCCTGAGCCAACAGTATTTGTCAACTCTTTGCAATATCAAGGAGGTCGTCACTCGTCACTCCAAAGAGATTTAGAGCTGAAATTACGGTTATTGCAATATTTAAAATAGAGTCTCGATTTTATAAATTTGAGCAGGCAAAATAACCTTTTTAAATTGTTATAGTTGTTTTCATGACATCTTAACAAAATGTTAATTTCTCCGGAACGTTTTAGAAGCAATTACTATAAACTTGCCAGTTGTGTGTTTTGTTATTCAATAGTTTTGTTTTAATTTTTTTTTGACGATTGATTTCGTTGATTTTAATAAGTGCTTATATCTTTCGTTTTATTATTAAATTTGAAAATTCTGTAAAAATTTGTTATAGTATACATTGCTTTATAAAACTACTTTGTTTGTAATTCTTTATATAAGTTTTTATCTCATAAAATAGGCATACCTAACATTTGAATGAACTAATAGTGGTTTTCGTTGGATTCGTTAACTGAAGTGTTTGTATGAAAAACAAATGGTCTCTGTAGTAAGTTACAGCTAGAGATTTTACCAATTCCCGCACATAAAACAAACTCCGCCGGGGCATCTCTGACAGTTTTATGTTGTGTGACGTTAATGTTGCAAACATCGTTATATCATGATGATTTCTTGTGTTTACGCGATCACTAAACAATTATAATGAGACTGTTGGAGTTTAACATACTTACATAGTTAACGACTTGTACAGCTCACTGCAAGAAGAAAGAAACTTAATTATTTATAATTTATTAGCCAAAATGACGCTGTGTCACTTATTTTAAATTTAAATAATAAACAAATTAAAGGAAAAAAACAGAGCTTACAAATAAAACATAATACAGATACCTACCCATACTCGCCTAAGCGTCACCTGGGAACTGAAACACACTCAGCATAATGCATGACATTTTTTTTGATGGAGCTGGTTTTCGCTGACCAAATGATTTACGGACCAAGCCTTAAAGTTTTCTCTCTCTCTCTTCGTTGCAATCTTTTGCAACTTTCCAACATTGGTGTAGGCAGAGGCACTTTTCACCGAAGCTTTTTTGGGACAACGTGATAGGTGGTGAGCCTGTCGCCGTTGTTTAATTTTAATCAATTTAATCGGATCTTTTTTCTTCTATTTAATCTAGAGAGAGAGAGACTAGACCTCTGTCTACCCCTATATTGGGAATTGCGTGAAGAAATTTAAATTTATAATAATATTAATTTAATAACAACAATCATGATATATGCACGTTTCAAAAAAATAATAGAAATCCATCGGAAATACATCTTTTAACGCTTATTTCCGACGTTTGAAATCTAATATTAAATTGTTCCCCCCCTCCGTGGGTTTCTTAAATGAAAATTTATGAAATATGTTCCGATGTGACACCTGAACTGATTTATATAAATTATTGCCTTTTCTGCCGACCGGAGTTAGTACACATATTACTGTAAATACGAGTAATATTGTAATATGTATAATTAACTTATGATGTAATAGGTTTATTATAAAATAAAACGTCGTTCCGTTGTTGACTGCACCCGGTAATGATGCACGTCTCAGTTAAATCACTTCCGCTGATGGCTGAGTGAACTCCCGGACTAACTTTTAATGAAACATCAAGAGGTCAAATGTTAGTTATAACGCTTCCTGAGTACTGTGAGTTCTTCTATTAGTTATACCTGTATACGTATAACACTAAAAGCTTTTAGCAGAGGCCAGTAAGAAACATTGCCAATGATAACTTAATTTGAATTTTGATTGTAGAACTTTTTGGCATCGTTAACACGAATCATCTTTTTTAAACGAAGTTTAAATAATTATTTGTGCTCTCATTATATCCAAGACCCTAGAAGTTTAGACGGTGGCGGTAATTTAGGTACGTTTCTATATTTTTCAAGTTGGTAGCGCGGGAAATTTTAATCAACTTGCATTTTCTAAAATACAGCTAAGCTGACATCTCGTCCAGCTAGCGTTTAAAACAATAATCTGACATTTCAGCGCGAAAAATTTCTGGCAAATGCTCCATTAGGGAAAGGTCTACGTCCTGCAGTAGATTTTACAGTGAGTCATGATAGCTGAGTGGTTGGGTGGTCGGAATTTCGAATCAAGAGACCCGAGTTCGATACCCCCGGTGGCAGGCTTTCAAAAACTTATGTACGAATTATGTCAATGGCTTGGACATAAAGAGGTCGACGGGCTCACCACCTATCACGTAATCTCAAAAAAATCGTCGGTGGAAGGTGGTTCACGTATCTGAATATTAAAAAAAACAACTTGGTAATCCATACAAGTGTCATTTCATCAGAATGAACATACGTGTCACGTACGTGAACCGTACCGTAACCGTTTTGTTTTGGCGATACATTGAATATTAATGGGATTTTACAGCCAATAAAGTGGACTGATTTTGTTAATGTAATATTTTTATATTGTATATATTTCATCTCGTATTCGTTTGTATGTGAGACGTGACTCCAATATTAATATGCATGCAAAAAAGTTCACGATTAATGTAGTCGTGAGCTTTTTTGCATGCATATTCTTTTTCGTTTTCTTTTTGCCGGCATCTAATACTGAGGTAGTTCTGTTTAGAGGGTAGGATAGGCTAGATATATTATGTCTTTAACCCGTTAACCATTTTATTTGGGGACAATGTCTACCACATTAGATAGATTGTGTGTGCCTGTTACACTCCTATTGTCCAAACATAAGTACAAAAGTTTTTCAAACTTACGGACGAGACTTTACCGGTAAGATCATCTCTTATATCAAGCCCACGAACAAGATATAAGAGGTTTAACGCCTTAAGTTTAAAGCATTAATTTTGATTCCATGGGATCAAATAACCTACAACTTTCGACTGCTATGGAAGATGATTTAAAATGTTATAAAAATTAGGTCACTTTCTATATTTTTCAAGTGAAGTTAGTAGAACGAGAACCCATAAAGGACTTGCGTTTTCCAAAGTACAGCTGGCATCGCGTCTAGCTAGCGTTTTAAATAATAAAGTAACATTGCAGTGCGAATCAATTTCTTTAGGGAGAGAATTTACTCTATTAACTAATTACTAACTAATGACTTATGTGATGGAGCTGTTGCGTTTCTCTAAACTATGAAAGTCCTCCATACACAGCAGTAGCCTATTCGCCTTGATAGTCTTAATAGTCCACCTATATCCTTTATAGTCCAAGGAACTCCCTAATAACGTGGATCAGATCCATAAGCAGCATTATCAGGTACCTGGATGGTGCCCGGTCTCTGGTACTGCGATCGCCAAAGCGCTTGCTGAGCTTGGTGAACATGGAAGATGCTCCTTTAGGGAAAGATCTACGTTATGCAGTAGATTTTAAACAGTCGAATTTATGCAAGAAAATATCTATTTTAAAAGAAATGTAATCACTTAATATCTTATATTTCTTAATATCGTTGAGTCACTATAACCGAGTGGTTGGGTGAAAGGAATTCAAGCCAAGAGACACGATTTCGATTCCTAGGAGTTACGCTCACTAATTTGCACGTCCCATAATAAGCTCTTGTGAAATGTGAGTCCTACACAATGACTAAATTTGTTAGACAATGACTAAATTTGTTAGACCTCTGGTTTGAGCAATGCGTGAAGGTAAAAAAGCCTTTTGTTTTAAAATAATTTTATTGACGTTTCTAAAAACAATGAATATTAAAAAACAACTTGTTAATCCATGCAAGTGTAATTTCATCAGAATGAACAACCGCGACACGTACGCGAACCGAAAAAGCGGCGGATTTTTTCATTGAGTCTAATTTGTTTTATTTCGGTGATACATTGAATATTAATGGGAATTTGAAGCAAATAAAGATGACTCAGTTTGTTAATATAATATTATTATTTCGTATAATAATTTTATATGAACAAACTGTATACGAAATAATAATTTTATATGAACAAACTGAGTCATCTTTATTTGCATCAACATCTTTATTTCGTATTCGTTTGTAAGCGAGGCGTGATTCCAATATTTATATGTACCGAAAAAAGCTCACGATCAAGTTTCAAATACTGGTGTAGTCAGAGAGCTTATTACGGACAAGGCGACAGGTTGTGCGATCATGACACCCTCTAGGAAGTGAAGGGAAAGTGGGCAAAAGGGACTTAATTGTCTAGATTTGACCTCTGTCTACCCCTGTATTGGGAATTGCGTGAGGATATTTATTTATTATTTATTTTATTAAACAATATATAGACATAAATTGTGTAGTAAGCTACAGCTGATAAAAGGTTTCATAAGATTTACACTTCAAGGTTAAAGGTACTGTTGGACTACGCTCATTAATGCTATGGTCATTAACAAGCAGCCCCTGTTCAAAATAAATTGTACACAGTATCCCAATAGCGTTTTCTTCGAACAAAACGCTAACTGAATAAACGCGATGAAATCCAGTAAATAATAGTTTTGGTTAATAGTTATAATATGCATTGCATCGTGAAAATCCGCGCCGGCCTCGTCCACCGGCGGAGTACGTGCGGCTGCAATTAGAGCACCGACAGAACTCATTAAACTTCCACAGTCGTCGCGCACAAACTGCAACGTTTGGCCGCGAATATTTACACTAATTAAGTCACAACCTAAGATTGAGTGTAACTTATTTTCTTTAATTTGACGTGCAATTTTATACATACAATACGACCTGTAGAAATCCACTGCAAGATTAAGGTATCTCTCATACGAAAAGGCATAGTTCGGCAAGCTTGACATGCAGATTGGCGATAGCAGACACCTCGCACCGTAGACGCTGCTGCGCGCCGTCAGTTTTTTGAATTTTGAGTCTGGTATATTTCAAAATGGTTTTCTATTGTTTTCCTGAATGCTGTTTGCTGATGAGTGCAATTGTGTCATTAGTCGGTAGCCAATTGCATTTTAATGCTTTTCTATTAGTAGTACTAGTTAAGATCATGATAGCCGAGTGGTTGGGTGATCGGAATTCGAGTTGAGAGACCCGAGATCCTCTGGTGGTTTGCTCGTACCATTGGTTTTTGTTTAAACATATGTACTATTTATACGTCTACGCTAGCTTTGACATAAAGACGGCAACTGCCTCATTACCTGTCACGTTTTCCCATGACGTTGGTGAAAGATATTTATTAATTTGTCATCTCTTACGTCACGACACAGAAAAAGGAAATGGCATATTCTTCTTTCGTAACCACTCTGCAAAAAGTAAGAGTGAGAAAAATCCTACGGCCTTTGCATTTTCGCTGTAAGGCTTTTGATATTTCTGTACTTTAATAATGTATGTTATGTTTCGGAGAGCTGTGATATTATCCATGATGTTCCCATATTTTTATTCAGCAATAAACTCCCCGAAGGTTACGGCAATCGCAATGTCCCTCTAATAGCCGCGCGACGTGACAATCGTCCGGAGCGCCGTTAGCATTGTTAAAGCTCTCCTCGCAAAGCTTGTAGCCTTTTTGATCCTCATAATTATTTCCTTTGTTCACATATAGTGTTATTTATCTCTTATACTTAATTTTTATGGGTACAGCGTGAAAGAATTTGATACTACCATCTCATTGTTGATTACTCATCCTTCTAATCCTTACATATTCTCCTTCCCGAACCAACGTTGACAGTGAGTCGTGCGCACGGTAATTTATTATTTTATTTATATACTTTTATCTTCTCCACGTTTCGGTTGCTAGCAGTGACCATGGGGGTAACTCGGTGCGTCAGTTACGGTCGAACGTCGAAGAGAAATTGTGCATGATAATTTATTAAATATATCTATATTCGACTGCATAACTGTTATACAGTCATATATAGATATCTTCTTTGACCATTTTTGTGTCCGACTTCTATACAGCTTAAATCTATTTTGCTTAACAGAAAAATAGTTCTAAATGTTTCATAGATATTTTAAATGTGTGTTAAACATGTAGGATGTAATATTACAACGTTTTGTCAATTCGTGACAAAGAGAAAGCAATACAATTTCACACCAGAGAGAGTTGCCTGAGAAATCGGATCAGCCATAATTATACTATGATATTTATAAATTGTTATAATTTTTTTAAAATGGAGTTCTACATGAATATTACAGTTCGACGTAGGCCACTCTATGAAATTAACGTAGGTCCCTAGACTATGCAACCCTTTCCAGACACTTTTCATGAAGCTTATTTGGGACAATGAGACTGGGGACAGTGAGTCGGTCGCTATCTTAGTATCCAAGCCAAGGGTTAAATATACACACATAGATACATATTTAATTTGTAAGAAAATAACAATTCATGTGCATTTTTGTTGGCTTTTATAGCATTTAAGTCATGCTGAGCTTTTTATGTATTACTTGTGAATAAATGGAAAATTTTAAAAATCCCACCCGAGTTATAAAAAATAATTATAAGAAATTTATAAAAAATAAAAGAATATTATAAAAAACCCCCCAAATATTAATATTTCGAACCTGGTAACTCATAAAGCGACATGAACGGCTGACAGGATCTGAGCCAGTCAACAGTCAATACAAATTGAACAGCAAGCCAAGTAATTGCCTTACAGCAGAACGTTATTGCGCTACAAACGACAGTGCGGGCGTTGCATGCAACTGCTCTGCTCGCTTTGTCTGCGAAATTGCACTGATAATATATATACGGTCAACATCACATGCATTGATCTAATCCCAAAGTAAGCAGCTAAAGCACTTGTGTACGAAGGCACGCAGATCAGAAAATTTTTTGCGGTTTTCTATATTGACCCGTTCTGTAATCAAACCAGTGACCTCAAAGCTGACGACATTAAGAAAACCGTGTAACCGGTGTATACGCCACTCGTCAACAGAAGTCGTCAAATAATTGTGTCTGTCAATAATCGTCAATGTAGTCTTCAGCTTAGAAACTTTTAGAAGCGAAGCTTAAACTTTTAAACGGTTAAGTTATCTTTATTACAACAGCAACGAGTTTAACTGCGGCTGTTCGAACGAAGTTCCACTTACAAGTTACACTCGGACATTTGTAAGCGTGCCGAAGTATGGCGCACTACCTCGAAAGTTTAAAATGCACTACATTCGACTTCGAGTAATATACGTCAACCGCTGATAACTCGACTCGTGTTTCATCTCAAAACATAGCATCATCAAGCGACAAGACTATACGTCTATACGTCTGACCGAAGAACATTTATTTCGACATGTTACTTGACTTAAGCTGTTCTTTAATATTCCAGTAAAAAAAATTGTAGACAAACGTGCACACATAGAAATATACTTGCAATTGTTATAACAGCATGTATCTTCACGTATATTTCAATACTGGGGTATTTCGTAAATTTTGGAGTCTCATAGACCTACAATTTAACAGATCTTATCTGAGGAGAACGTGTCAGATTCTATGCTTCATCTGTGTCCAAGCCAACACTCTCTGGTACGAGTCTGTAACTCCGGTAACTCAACCAAACGCCTAACTTGACTTATAAATAATGAATAAATATAAATACATAGGTACATAGGTACGGAAATATCACAAAAAATAAATTGCCCTGATACCAAAGTAAGTACATAATGATTTCTTGTATTTACGCGAATACTACACATTTAAACCGTAACCCCGGATGCTGTAAAGCTTCCAAAACGTCGTAAAATGAAAATAGTTTGTAAAAACTAATTGAAAACGCGATAAAATCCGAAAATTGTTTTATTTTAAACCAAAGTATGTAGCTAAAATAATTGTGTTATGGAATCAGATACGAAAAAGGTACTGCAAACATTCAGACTAGAAACTATGTAGAAAGGTTTCTTCAATAACCATATAAACCATATAACCGATGTAATGCATCCTCTGTGGTAGTCCTTAATAATAAGAGTATTAAAAGCAAAAAAATATTTATACTAAAGATATTGAAAAAAAAAAATTCTTCAAATGAAGGATGCGCGATATTTATCATGACATTTACAGAATATACTTCTTTGTAACAAACTGCGCTGTCACAAATACGTACAATTTGTGTAGTTTATGTTACACACGATCGAGAATCGAGACGTGCAAAGTCCGCGTGACTGATACCGGGATCACGTTGACGGAGAGGCTCCGACGGCTCAGGTACTGAATGTAGCCAAATAAATAGCTCAATAGTTACAACTTTGTTGCTTCGGCATTGCTATTCGGTGAAAACTATTTATTCAGAAAGTCGTTTTTTTTCTCTTTCATGACTTTAACTACAGCTGAAAGATACAAATACGTTTAACACTATCTATATATAAATGGCATGTTATTAACAATCAGAAATTTAAAATACAACATGTATACAGATGAACGTTACCCTCAGCCTGACCCTTCAGGTAAAAAGATAGTCACAAAATATTTATAACATGACGACCAATTTTCATTATGTTAATTCAATTGAAACTATATAGATGCGTCAGAAAATCAAGTTTTTCATTGAACTTCCAAACTTTTTAAAATCTTGCAATCCAATTTATACTTAAAAATCCAAATTAACTTATTTTTAAATTACGTTACACAACTTAAGGCAACAGTCACGATAGCCGAGTTGTTGGGTGGTCGGAATTTCGAGTCAAGAGACCAGAGTTCGATCCCCAAGTGGTAGGCTCGTACCAATAGGTTTTTCAAAAACTTATGTACGAATAATATCGTTGGCTTGGACCTAAAGACGGCGACGGGCTCACCACCTGTCACGTTGTCCTGAAAATATCTTCGGTGGAAGGTGGGTCAAAGGGACTTAATTGTCTAGACTTGACCTCTGTCTACCCCTGTTTTGGGAATTGCGTCAAGATATTTTTTTTGGATTAAAGACGGCGACCGGCTTACCACCTGTCACGTTATACCAAAAATATCTCCGGTTGAAGGTGGGTTGACTTAATTGCCTAGACCTCTCTGCCCTGCAATGGGAATGGTGTGAAGATATTTTAAAAAATATCTTCATGCAATTCCACTACAGGGGTAGACAGAGGTCTAGTCTACGCAATTAAGTCCCTTCGACCCACCTTCCACTGAAGATATTTTTTTTACATAAGGTATCGGCGCAGGAACATACTCTAGATTTTCTTCCATTCGACGCATACTTAACTCTTCTAATCTTGACATAAATTCTGAATGCAATTTCACGGAATTACGAGTTGAAACTAAAATGCTGTTCATTTTGAGAAAAAAGATATTTTTGAGTATCGTACATATTTTGTACTTCGCAATCAGTCTGGATTTCTCGACTTTAATTTTGAAGATACTTCTAGTTATTTTACATATAAAAATCCAGAAAATTAACATTGTTAATGAATTGAAGTTTAATTTTTAATAAAAATATTAAATAGAATTATAATTTATATAGTTATATTATTCTTTTAATTATAAAAATTAAATTTTATAAGACGGCGACGGGCTCACCACCTTGAAAATATCTTTGGTGGAAGGTGGGTCGAAGGGACTTAACTGTCTAGTCTCGACCTCTGTCTACCCCTGTATTGGGAAGTGCGTGAAGATATTTTCTTTATTATTTTATTTATTTTTCCATGTACAAAAAAAACTGTACGTACTAAAACTATACAACTAGCTCGCTCTATTCCGACCATAAAGTTCATTCAATAACGAAATACGCTAGTACTTGGCGTCAAATTGCATAAAAGCAAAATGGAATCTAATATAACAATGTTATTAAATATAAATTAAATATTAAGTATCTGCTTCTAAACGGTCAATTAAATATTGTTTTGACTGTGAAATTCTGTGTTGTTTTATCTGCTATTTTAATATATAAATTTTAATAAAATAGCAGAACATATGTATTAATTATATATAAATAAATATTTAATAATTTTAAAATATGAATTAGCCAAAACAAAACCTCCACAAAGTCATTTCCTGAAATGTCATATTTTAAATCTTGAAATTTCATATCTGGAATATCTCGCATCAGATATCTGGTAATATGATCTCCAACTCCTTGCCTCTTCTAGGGATCGAACCTGACTCCTGACCTGACTAGGCTACTAGTCAATTGCATGAAGTATCATATTTTAATGTAGAATCTGTAATGTATTTAGTAATTGGAGACACAAAGAAACACAACTCACTTGATAACCGTTTATTGCCAGAATGCTCGCAAACAATATTTTTAAACATACCTTCCCTTACTTGCGTCTCGCTTACTAACTATCTTAACCTATCTTACATTACACTCCTCCGCACTAATTCTATAAATCTAAAACTTAATCTATTCTTTAATTAACCACTACTTTATTAATAGTTACAGTAACACTTATCTTATGGGCCGACTATGTATAGGGGGTGTAACGTTTGACAAGCGTCTTGAATCACAGGCGACCCCGGGCTATCACTGACCTCTTCGAACGCTGAGTCCTTCGGCATAAATTCCACGTCCGAACCTACTACCATCCCTGTCTCGTTTTGACGCGCCTTCTGTTCCGACCGAACCTCCCCCGCGTCTTCCGTTCCCGGTGTTTGGTCGAGAGAATTTGTGCTATTTGATGGACTTGGCTCAGAAGGACCCGTTAGAGAAGTTCTTATTGATCTCCTTTTCAATTGGTCTATGTGCCGGTGCAGTATTTCGCCATCCTTACCTCTTATTTTATAATTGCTAGGCCCCAGTATTTATACAATTCGGCCAGCGCCCCACTTTTCCCCTTTTAAAATTGCCTGTACCAAACCTCTTCTGCCTCTTCTTCTAAGAAAACCTCTTGAATAAATTTCGCTCGCGCAGCACGTTACGGTATGGGCCGCGCGCGGTGAAACACCGGTGCTGCCCCCTCGCGGATTCTAAATGTCGCCTTGCCGTCCGTATACCGCCCCAGTTCACCATTAAATAAGTCTTTATACCTGGAAAGCAATTTCTGTAATTGGTTATCTAATTCGATCTAAACGTTCTAAATTTTAAGAAAATTTTGCATGAAACTCGGTTATTAAAAATTTATACTTGCGATTGTTGTCACTTGATGAAACTGCATTGCATTAAAATTAATTGTTGAACACTTGTACACAATTCACTTTATTTCACAATTGTACACAATTGTACGGCATCGTCAGGGTATTAACACCATGTGTTAATACCGTGATGATCCAGTAAGGCGAAACCGTTTGATAAATTGTGAATAATTAAATAAAGTGAATTGTGTTCAACAATTAATTTTAACTCGATTATTTATTTTACATTTATTTTAATACTTCTAATATCTAAAGTGAAGCGAAGCATCATTTTCTCGGGCCCGCCATTCGATTATTATCGTCAACAACTACAGGAAGAAGCATTGCAGATTAGTTGGAGCGGTTAACAGGAATGCTAGTAATAGTTTTGTCATTGCATGTATTCCTTAAAATAAGTCACGATAGTCGAGTTGTTAGGTGGTCGGAATCCCGAAAGTGTGTCAGTGTGTCAAGAGACCCGTATTCGATCCACAGGTGGCAGGCTCGTACCAATGGGTTTTTTCAAAAATTTATGTACGAATTACATCGTTGGCTTGGACATAAAGACAGCGACGGGCTCACCACCTGTCACGTTGTCCCGAAAATATCTTCGGTGGACCTAGACTAGACCTCTGCTACAAACACAGACAGATCTAGACAAAACGCAGTTATTTCCGGGGTGTCCTCGCAGGGCGAGGCCTCTGTGCCGTCTCCTTTTAATTTTATGTTGGAAATAAATTTTATGTTAGTATTGGTGTATTGTGGCCTTACACAAACAAAGGGTAATACTAATTACGTCATCTGCAGCCGAAATTGTTGCAAAGAAAAAAGTAATTAATCTATACGCCGATCTCCGTAAATGATTGGCGTATACACCGGTTTTGCATGATGTCGCCAGCTCTGAGGTCCCGGGTTCGATTATCGCTCGGCTTAAGTTAAAAATATCTTCATGCCATTCCAAATACAGGGGTAGACATAGGTCTAGACAATTAAGTCATTTCTACCCACCTTCCAGCGAAGACAGGTGGTGAGCCGTCGCCGTCTTAATGTCCAAGCCAACGATATAATTCGTACATAAGTTTTTGAAAAAACCCATTGGTACGAGCTTGCCACCTGGGTCTGGTCTAATCGAACTCGGGTCTCTTGACTCGAAATCCGACCACTGATCGCTGGGCTATAGTGACCTTTTAATAATTATAATGTTATGGGTTAACATAGAAAACACTTTAAGATTTTCGGTTCTGGGTTCACCTTCTGATTAAAATTATTGTTTTTTTACATGCATTATTAACTCCTTTAATGTAATAAAATACGTGAACATTAGAATCCCTATAGCTTTAAAGACCAAACTAAACTGGTGAAGCGACATAGTTATGGATCAGTTCTTTATGAATCAAGTGTGAAAAATGAGCTAGTACTTCAAATGACGGTAAGTGGCTACTTTGTTTTGCGGTTACGGCGGTAAATATATACCACCATCTTTCTTCCCTCGGGTGTCGTAAGAGGCAACTAAGGGGTAATGCAGTTGGCTACCGATAGCTGGCAGGGAAATCATCTCGAAATGTATCAGACCAAAAAAATTTAATCCGCTTGCAGAGCGTGGTGATCCCAATCATATTTTCTCATATATTATAATGAACACTATGTTTTCTCATATATCACTATATCATAATGAACACTCAGAAAAGGTATGTCTTACTTATTACTTTTAATTTTTAATATAAGTCTTTCTCTTGTTTTCGTGTACATTCGTTAATATTTCTTTTTCATAATTTCCTGAGGTTGCCTGTAATAAATTGCTATATAGCAATAAGACCGTCTTTTGTTATTCAATATGTGACGTATATTTTTCGTTTTGCTCCTTCATTGGAGTACAAAAAAGTATATTATTATTAAATGATGGAAAAACATCTTAACCGAAATGAATTGAAGTCACTTTGTGCGTAGGCCTTGCGCAATGATCCTGTTAGAGATCCCTTACTGCCTCCGCCATCGATATCCACGAACCGTCTGTCTGTGTCGTCGCGCCGAACGCGAACCTAAATGGAACTCGATAAAGCCAATTGATTTTGAATGGCTCGTTGAATTTTATGCTCTACTCAATGATAATTTGATTTATAGGAGCCTAAATAAATCAAGTGCATAAATCAAATAATCATAGTGCATATAAATAAATCAAGTGCAAATGCGTAGTCGTACTAACATTATACGTGAAAGTTTGTGTGTTCAGATGTTTGTTTACTCAACAGTTGAAAGATTGTTTCAATGAAAATTTAAACGCGTATAATGCTTTACTTATGTTAACACATAGGATAACTATTATCTTGAAAAAACAAACCCCCGGTAGCCTTCTTGATAGCGACCCTACCTTTGCCGGTTCGAATCACCAGTGGCAAACATTTCTGTGAAGAATGTGAATGTTTCATAAAGTTGTAGCGGGATCAAAATCGAGTCTCTTAACTCAAATTCCGACCACCCAACCACTCGACTATCACAACTATTACCACTTCAAAAAATCTAAACAAATAAGCAGTGATAGGTACTGCGGTCACCAATTATCGCTTATTTATCTGCTTACATACATAAACTGTTAAAGTGCACTGCAGGACATAGGCCTCTCCCGTAGGGAGGATTTGCTATAATCGCCACGCTTGGCAAGCGGATTGGCGATCGCAGTACCAGACCACTCGCACCTCAAACGCTGCTGCCCGTCTCCGGTCTCATTATTTTGGGTCTGATATTTTTAGAGATTTATACCGCCATTTTCGGTTGTCATTATGATATTCAACTCTGTTATATTCAAGAGGCGACTTAGGGCGCCTCTTACGACACCCACGGGAAGATAGAGGGTGGGAATGTTCTTACACTGTTACCACACTGATTATCTGCTTATTTGGTCTGAAATTTTTCGAGATGGTTATCCCGCCATGAGTCGGTAGCCATTGATGTTGTTCATACTTTTCTCTTACTTGCTTCTTACTACATTCAGAAGAAGAAAGGAGATGGAAAAGTCTTAAGCCGACACCACCACGGTTGACCAATTAATAAGTTCAGTGAAATAAAACACGATACAGCAAAAATTATTGTAAAATTCATCAAAACATCTTTTAAAAGCAAATTTTCTATGAAAGACTATTTAATGGTTATGATAAAAACAAAATATTAAAGTGAGCCCGTCCAAATGATTAGTGACTTTGAACCGCATACTTAATTCAATTAGTGAGAATTATTGTTACAGTGAAGTTTTCATTACAAGCGTTTTGATGAAATCAAATTCGAGACGCTTTAAGAGTGGAAATTAACTATTTTGAGATGATGTTTATGTTAAATTTAATTTATAAATACGAAACTTCAAATGGGCATAAAGTTGAAAAGTTATGTCATATTTTCTAATATTAACTTTAATTGAGCATACATTTAAAAAGTCACTAGAGCTGAGTGGTTGGGTGGTCGGAATTTTGAGTCAAGAGACCCGAGTTCGATTCTCAGGTGGCAGTACCAATGAGTTTTTCAAAAACTTATGTTCGAATTACATCGTTGGCATGGACATAAAGACGGCGATGGGCTCACCACCTGTCACGTTGTTCCGAAAATATCTTCGGTGGAAGGTGGGTCAAAGGGACTTAATTGTCTAGACTAGACCTCTGTCTACCCCTGTATTGGGAATTGCGTGAACATATTTATTATTTGAATATACATTTACTCAAGTAATAGATTGTCTAAAGACAATAATATTTTCAATATCTGCACTCAATTTTCCGTACACGGATTACGGGATATTGAGGCGGTATTGACGGGTAGGCAGACACCGAAGACTTTTCCCCCACGCTTATTTGGGACAACGTTTAAATGATCGTGAACCTATTGCTATCTTAATGTCCAAGCTTACTGTACAAAATAATTAATGCACATATAGATATATTTAAATGTATAAATATTTATATATACGAATAAATTCATTCATATTCATCTCATAAATGTTTGCACCTAGCGGGAATTGCAATTTAGAAAATGGCAAAGGCTATATACAAATGGCGCAGTTATTATTTTATTACGATGATTGAATGCTTACCGTCGGTTTGGATATCACGACGCCGCTAAGCTCACCACCTGTCACGTATTGTTACCGTTAAGCTTATTTAGATCTTAAGCGAAAACACTTATATTTTGTACCTCAATTTTTTTTTTAACTCGAACCCCCAGCTCAGGTGTCGTGAGCAATGTCAGCCATTAAAAAGGAACACGGAATTTAATCTAATTCAAACTCATCACGTAGAATGTTAGTTAAAAGGTTTAGAATGTTAGTTATAACGTTAATTACGATAGTCAGTCACGATAGTTAGTCTCGATAGCTGAGTGATTAGGAGATCAGAAGTACATTCAAGAGACCCGAGTTCGATCACCAGATGAAAGCCCAATCCAATGAGTTTTTTAAAAAACTTATGTACGATTTACTTTGCATTACACAATATTGATAATAGTTTATATCGTTGGCTAAAAATAAATTAATGCGACAGGCTCTACACCTGTCGGTGAAAGGTGGTTACATGTCATATGAGAAATAAAGAAAAGCATCTTTAAAGTTCCAACGTAATTGACTAGAAATGTCTCTGAGATAGTCTAATCCAGGCGATCCACATTGAACGTAAACGGAAACAAAACTGTTGTAATTTTTGAAATCATAAAGGGGCCCAGTCTGCTTCATATACCGTCTGAAACATTTTTGTGTTTATATTAAAACAGTAATAAACCGTGTGGTAACGGTGTAAAAATGTTGCCACTCCCATTCTTCCCGTGGCTGTCGTAAGAGGCGATTAAGGGAAAGGGCCAGAATATCCTAATGGCAACCGATAGATGGCGGGATAACCATCTCTAAAAATGTCTGGCCAAAATAATCAGTTTAAAGATAGGCAGCGTTTGCGGTGCGAGTGGTCTCGTACTGCGATCGCCAATATGCCTGCCAAGCGTGGCGATTATAGCGAATGCTCTACCCATGGGAGAGGCCTACGTCCTGCAGTGGACTTTAACAGACCGTTATGTATGTATGTATGTTTTAAATATTTAATTAGTATCTAATATGTACGCTGGTCGCAGTGTGTGTCAAATTAAGATTTCACAGAAATTGACAACGGATACCATTGCAACGTATAACATAAAATGTTTTTGTTGTATCCTTAAAAAAATATTTCCTGTCAAAATTTAAGGTTAATCGATTGACGACATCTCGTGCTTTGTAACGAAAAGCATACGGAGTTTGTATTTTTATAAATGTGGAGAAGAAAAGTAGCCATTCTCATATTGTAATCCCTCATTTACATTTTCTTTTGTTTTGACGTCGCGGAGGGTTGCACGCTCCTATTCACAACATTACGTCAAAAGCTGGTTTATATTGAAAACATGTTTTCCCACTTTCATTAGTGATATTTAATTTATCCAGGATATTCCATTACAATTGGTATGTGGTCGCTTCTGAATTTTGTTTCTTTGTTTATTAATTTTTATTGTTCTGAAATAAAACATATTTCGCTTCTTTGGTGTCTTGGCGCGGAAGTTTTTTAAAATCGCCATGACCCGCATTCCTTTCAATATTTGTTCCTAGTATTTACATTATGTACATCAGAACTCTTGCTAAAAGTATTAATGTTTTTATCCACATAAATTAAATTTTCATATATGTATTGAGAGGCCTTTGTTAAAATGTTAATTTATTTAAATTTATCTCTAAGAGGTGCTCGGGAATTTAGACAATATACAGCTCGTATGGCCTTCTTTTGTAAAACAAATACTGTTTCTACGTCATTTGCATGACCCCATAGCAGAATACCATATGATATTATGCTATGGAATAACTAAAATAGACTAAAGTCTAGCCGTTTGTACATCAGTTAAGAGCCTTATTTTTCTTACAGCATATGCTGCAGAGCTCATCCTACTCGCCCTATTGAAGCCTCGTATCAAGTGTTATTCCGAGAAAAACAGCCGTATCCGCAAAGTTCAACTCTTCCTCATTTATTATTAGATTGGTAGCACCCAAATGTTTAACATTTGGTGT
Organism: Sericinus montela; assembly: GCA_029286605.1. Taxonomy (NCBI): domain Eukaryota; kingdom Metazoa; phylum Arthropoda; class Insecta; order Lepidoptera; family Papilionidae; genus Sericinus; species Sericinus montela. Next base: position 4,900,149 of record JAGSMR010000072.1, read on the forward strand.
TGAAAATTTTATACATTTAGTCTTATTGCTATTTAAATGTAATATATATGGAGATAGATATTTTAGATAGTGGTAGAGCCACGTATCAGCCTTTGTTGTTGCATGAAAGGGCAACAACAAAGTCCTTCCCCGGCTCGACTGGGGAAGGACCACGACCTCACAGAATACCGGCGTAAAGTAGAAGTCTAACTTCTGCGTGCTTGAGTCTGGTGAGTGCAGGTAACCGGTGGCCCACACTACCCCTCCCCCAATTCGGGGGTACTCTAAGGGAGGCAACGCATCTGCTATGCCTCTGGTATTGCTGGTGTTCATGGGCGGCGGTAATCACTTACCATCACGTGAGCCACCTGCTCGTTTGCCTCCCTTTTCTATAAAAAAAATATAGATGATAGATGGCTGGATAACCATCTAATGATAAAATACGAGACAAAAATATATTTCAATGTTAAGCACATGCAAATGCCTATGAAAGATTGTTTAGGTGAATTTATTTAGCAGAAGTACTTTTAAGTTTACACGTCGAGAATATAAATATAAATCAAATAAAAAGTAATAAAAATAAATCACACCACTCATGAGTGCAGTCTCGAACACTTGGCACTCGGGCAGCGTACGTGCAGTGGATGCAATGTGCAGACAATGTACTGCAAGTGTTCTGTACGAATTATTGCTGCGAGCGTTTTGCAAGCGTTACGGTTTCACTTTGGTGGTTTTGTATATTTATCTTCACGCATATTAACGATACTGGGGTATCGATGGGAGGTGTGTTCGACGATCATTTTAGCAAAGACTGTTACATACAACGTGTCAGGTGTCTAGCCTATCGCCGGCTTAGTGTCCCAACCATCACACAAATATTTACCCATACGAGTTCGAGCAACCGACCCTCAGCTCGGAATTTAGGGTTACTGCCAATTAAGCTATCGGGTCGTTAGAGCTATTAATTGTTGATAGAAATAAGTAAGTGTAAATATAGCATATGAATATAGCATGCCATAATTATATGCTATATTTACACTTACTACATATCACTGTATGTCGCCACAATGACCGGTCCTCAGCCGCCATCCATCGACTCCCCGCAATATTAGTCGTTTTTCCACAGTCGTCACACCATCTTGTGTTGATAACCGTTCTTTGTGGCGAATTCTAGGGAGGCCTGTGTTCAGCTGGTTCAGTTCAGCAGGTGTAAAGAAATAACTAATGAAGGAACATGGTCAATTCCGGCAATCAAACCTCAGAGCTGGCGACATCTAGAAAATAGGCGTGTATTCGTCTACGGGCGTCGTCCTTTAATAAGTTAGAAACATTGGAATCTTAAATATAACCTTTATGTTTCATTAAGGTAACGACAGTTGGTTTATGTTTCATTTAAAGTTAGTTCTTTTTACAGTCATCAGGAGAAGCATCTCCACAGATGCGAACCAGAGAGCAATCGTAAAGATTAACATTAGAAAACTTTACCCATTTATTTATTTTTTACAGTCAACATCTAAACTGATAGGTTTAATTAAAAGCGATACTGTAAAAGTATAAAGAATTAATAGATATGTTGGCATAAAATTATCTTGCAAAATTCCGTATGCACAATACAAATAGCATATTACTTAGGTTTAGATTACAGGCCCGAAGAGATGCAGAGCGCACCAGCGCATAAGATCTCGGGGGGATAGAACTCAAATCTACAGATTCGAATTCTCGCCTCTCTGTCTTCGTTGCACCTTTATTATTTATGCTCCCATTTTACAAGTGCTAGCTACTTACTTAGGGATCAGAGATGGGATATGTGACGCTATCCTTATCTTCGCCTTCTTTACAGCCTATCAAGGGCCCACTACAGAACCTTGGCCTCCCCCAAAACTTTCCACAGTGAACTGTCCTCAGCCACCTACATACATCGACTTCCCGCAACTATACAAATGAAATATTAAACATTTCCCGCAAATTCTTTATTTACATTATTTATTAATTTATTTATTACATTACAAGCAAAAACATTTATAGAAAAAAAAAGTTACGCCCGATAGTCTATGTATGCTTAAACGGAGGCTGCCTCAAGCCGTCAAGTACTATAATTCGAGTATGAACATTGTAAATCTTGGATTAAAAAACTTTAATTTTACATTTGTTAAAACAAAGAAAATGGGATTAAGTTGAATTCTCGAAAAGACGTTAATTGGTTATAAGTCAGAAAAAAGAGCCAATAAATTACAGAATGTCTAACAGTGGTAGAGCCACGTATCAGCATTTGTTGTTGCATGAATGGGCCGGCTCGACTGGGGAAGTACCACGACCTCACAGAATACCGGCGTGAAGTAGAAGTCTAACAAACTTCTGCGTTTCGTCTGGTGTGTATATAGCCGGAGGCCACATACCCCTCCCCAAATTCGGGGGCACTCTAAGGCCGGTAACGGTGCTATGCCTCTGGTATTGCGGGCGTTGATGGGCGGCGGTAATCACTTACCATCACGTGAGCCACCTGCTCGTTTGCTTCCCTTTTCTATAAAAAAAGAGATAGTCTCCAGTAATTGCTTCAAGACGCCACGAAGTTCAATTTCGTTTTCATTAGTGGTAAAATGTTTGTTTTCATTTTATGTTTATAACTTGGCGTTGGATTTCCACGAGGTCACGTTGATTCGAATAGGCGTAACGTAAATGAAATAAGTTATCTAGATCTGTGTATGTCCACATGAATGAATTCATCAATGTCCATAGAAATGAAATTCAAGAAAATAATGCGGCCAAACTCGATCAGAGAGATAGTAGGGACCTAGATGGTAGGGAGACTGCTTTCAAAGCTAAGAGATGCAGCTTCGAATTAGACTAGGGGTGCGACCGTGCCACGGTACCGCAAAGGTAAAACTAAAAAAGTTCGCGGGTTCAAATCCCACCCGTATCAGTTGAAGTTATATATTTCTCTTTAATGTTATGAATAGTCACGATAGCCGACTGGTAGGATGGTCGGAACATCAAGTCGAGAGACCCGAGTTCGATCCCCAGATTTTTTCAAAAACAAATGTACGAATTATATCGTTGGCTTGGACATAAAGACGGGGTCACCTGTCTCGTTGTCCCGAAAATATCTTCGGTGGAAGGTGGGTCGAAGGGACTTCATTGTCTAAACTAGGACCTCTGTCTACTCCTGTATAGGGAATTGCGTGAAGATATTTATTTTATTTATAATTTAATGAATATTTGTACGCTAGTCATGGATGTTTGACTGCTGACGTATCTATGTAAAGGATGTTTTTATATAAATGTTTATAACGACTAGACTCTCCTGTCACCTCATTGCAAATAATATTCGGTCAAATGTGGGTCGAAAGGGCCTCTTTGGCTAGGATCTAGGTAACACACACAACTAATGTTTTACTGCAGATTTGATTGCACTGAATTGTCTCCTAGCTGCGTTGTAATCATTTACGTACCTAACGGCCTGCAAATGTCCACCGCGGGATGTAATCCCCTCTCGTAAGCAGGATTTTCCATAATCCCTTCGTTTGACAAGCGAATTAACGGCGCTGCATATCACGGGTCTGATTAATTTGGATCTGGTACTTTTCGTGATGTCATTCCTGCCGTCTATTGTTTGCCACATCCATAGTCGAGGCTTTAGTTTAGTCGAGCCCTTAGTCGCCTCTTACGAAACGCATGAGAAGAAAATGCTGATGCCACACGGAATCTGTGCCACGTATAACTAGAAAGGAAACATTTTTATTGTGAGTATTACCGAAAATGGCCAAGTTAGTATTAATTAATTATTCAGTCGCATATCATTGTTTGTCAGAGCCATAGCCTCTCGATATAAGAAAACTGACAGGTTTAGTAATTAAATTAAATTGTCCTAGATATTGAACTAACAAAGGGCTCTTCGCAATGATAACTAAAATTCAGTTGCGTTGAGATAGTTTTATTGATTGATCAGTCGAAGAAAACGACTTTAAAGTTTTATAAAAAAGTTATTTTGAATTTAAAGTTTTATAAAAAAGTTTTACAATTTACGGACACTAGGTCCGTAAATTGAAAAATTTTTCCTCTTTTTTTAAATAAGTAAAATTATAGATAGGGACAGCATCACATACATTGCTCTGATCCCAAAGTAAGCACTAGTGATAAGGAATCGGAAACAACGAAGGTATCACAAACACCCTTACCTGAGAGAATGTAGACTGTATATCCATTGTTCATTGATAATATCAATTGCTACCGACATGTGGCGAGAACATTCATGAAAATATCAGACAAAATGAGGGGTCTCCTCATTGTAACGGGAAGCGGCATCTAAGGTGCAAGGTGTCTAGTACTGCGATCGTTTTTATGGATTTTTTCTTGAGTGTGATCGGATTTAGAGTGAAAATACTGGAGTTGATCAATAAGAAAAATCTCGACTACTATTTGCGATTGTTTTTTTATATCTTCATGCATTTCCCGATAATGGGGTAACCAGACAACTTTGTTGAACCACATTTCAGGAAATTTCTTTTGGGACAGGCGGTGACCTTGTTGCTATCTTTTTGTACACATCAAAGATACTTAATAATTAAATAGTAAAAGTCTGCCTCCGGGGGTCGAACTAGAGACTTTTGATTCGACATCCTATCATTATAACATAATCTGACCAGATTCAGCTATTGTGTTAATTTGATTTAATAATCTAATATTGTTTTTTTTTCGAAGAAGTTTTCGTTCTAAAATTACTGATATACTTAAACAAAGAGGAAAACAAACAACGGTTTCAATAATATTTAACCGCGTACGGGGCAACAGGCGGCGCCCGGGGGCGCAGACAGCGCTCGAATAAACTTGTCGGAAGCCTGTCGAAGTATGCATTATATTAAATTAAGATGCTTCGGGTTAAATGTAAATATTAATATCATCTTAATGATGTATTAGTGTAATGTAGTGTAACTATACTTTCAGGTTTTCGATTATGAGTTTTGTATTTAAATAATTATATTTATTTAAATCAAAATTCATAATGTACATTATATTATAAAATACCTTCCATGAAAAAGTTTTAAGAGCTCTTTTATGAAGTCAACGATATAAATTCTATTTAAGTTTTTGAAATAAACCATTGGTCTCTTAATTCCAATCACCCATCCACTCGGCTATCGTGACTCGGATATCATTAGGAATAATAAATTTTTCTCATTTAGTTGACAGCGGGAATGTAACGCTTACACTGAGGGCAATATTTAATGAAAAATGCTTTGAGCGCGCGCCGTAAAAGATGAGACTGAACAAGAAAACAAATGAGTGCTCGGCGACGGAGGTAATCGGTTTACACGTTCGTTTCGACATTAACCGCGTAAAATTTAATTACGATGAAGAGCGCGCTGTCCGTAATGTACTGTACAAGTGGGCTGTTCGCGGCGCGGGGCTTTTGTAATTAAACGCTTTGGCGCGCCGCTATTTAATTAACTATGAACGTAATTCCGTGGCTTAACTCCTAAAAATATGTCAAGTTTATTACTGTTCCTTAATTTAAAGATAACATAATTAATGTCGAACGGCGTTTAGATAAATCAAGAGAGATATATGCATTTGGTATTTATAGAACAAAGATTGAACAGAGTAGTAAATTCTTTTAATTATAAAATAAAGTCTAATTACTAATTAAAAAATAAAGTCTAAGTCTTGACGAGGGCTAGACAATTAAGTCCTTTCGAGCCACTTTTTAATGAAGCTTATTTGGAACAACGTTACCCTTTCACTATTTACAGTTTAATATGGCAACAGTAGTCTACAGCGGTAGTCTATAAATTGACTCAATCTCTACTCTCTTTCTCTGTGTTTGCTTTGATGTTAACTATCATTGTATTCGGGGTGTGGATTGTAATAAATTAGTTTAAAAAAATAAATAATTAAATACATACAAACATAAAAACATACGTACAATGATCACGTGACGTGAAAGAGTATAAAGTACCTAAAAGGGCTGCCTGCGCAAAGGTTGTGCATACACTTTGAAGTATAAATGTATGTATCTATTTATTTTTATAAACTCTTTCGTAATAATTGAAAAGTCATAGTGCGTGGTACAAGTTTGCTTTAAATTGAGACAGCTTTCATTGTACAAAGTGACACAAATCAAAATTCAACATCCCTCACTACCGCGTGGAGGCGTGACGCTAACAGTGGCATTTCGTCTCTGTTCTTATTGCAAATGGCCGCGGTGTCCTGTCACTTATTTATTTTGGGAGAATATTTTTTGTGAAAAGAAAAAAATCGTGTGAAAATCGATAACAACCATTATTATCTTGTGTACTCTTGAAAAATAAAATTAATGAATAATACACTCGACGGCACTCCCGGCGAGACGCAAATACGATCCATTTCATACAGTTGTGCCCCCGGAGAAATTAGTTAATAATTATTAATTACTAATTAATATTATTAGTAACAAATTTAAGTACGTTAAGTAAAATTAATATACGTGGTCTCGTCTCTGAGTGTTTATGGTACTATCGTTGTTTCTAAGTCCATAGCAAGGACTTTAGCTACTTACTTTGGGATCAGAGCAATGTATGTAATACTGTCCCTATCTATGTATATATTCATATAATTACTGTTTATTACTTAATCAATTTCGTTTTACCATCTACATAAAGCTGTAATATTTTAATAAACAAGCGTTAACAAATTTTAATTGCTGTGTTTATTAAGTTGTTTAGTCATAAACTTCTAATAAATAAATAAATATCTTCACGCCATTCCCAATACAGGGGTATAGAGAGGTCTAGTCTAGACAATAAACTCCCTTCGACTCACCTTCCACCAAAGATGTTTTGGGACAACGTGACAGGTGGTGAGCCCGTCGCCGTCCTTATGTCCAAACCAACGGTATGAATCGTACATAGGCTTTGAAAAAACCTGGAGATCGAACTTTGGAATCTCAATTTGAATTCCGATCACCCAACCACTCGGCTATATGATCGAATTAACTTCTTAAGTTTAACAAACTTTGAGGTTTTGTTATAATTTATGAACCCCATCTTCATAACCTGGGTACGCCAATAAAAATTGTGCCGAGTATCAAGTAATCATTGACTGATACTTCGACTCTGGACCAAGTATTACAGTTATGACATTGTAATTCCCTCTCTGCTGTCTTAGAGTGCCCACTCTAAGGCAGCAGAGAGGCAACGCATCTGCTATGCCTCTGGTATTGCGGGTGTTCATGGGCGGCGTTAATCACTTATCATCACGTGAGCCACCTGCTCGTTTGCCTCCCTTTTCTATAAAAAAAAAATATTTCTTAAACAAACAGAAACAGCTGATGATATAGTGAATTGAATAGTGAGCTGACGGCCCGATATTTACTTATTGGAACTTCGTGACGCCTTAAGTTATACATGGTTGAAAGTTAATTGCCTACGTGATCTTCATAGTAAGCTAAATATTCCTATAAAAATATGGCTGTGCATATCAAAGAATGCCTTTTATAGACAAAATGACACCAGTAGTTAATTACATTATTGTTATTTTCATAGTGATCGCTCTCTCTCTATCTCTTAAAACGTTGTGTATAGGTGTATTGTTTGCTTACATTATTGAAATTTTAAGAAGGTCTCTATTTAAAAAAAATCCACGATACTCGCTGATAACTGTATCTTTGTATTAGTGAAATAATTTTTAAAATTGGTTCATTGATTTAGGTGTTGCAGCGTAACAAAGCAACAAACTTTATTTTGTATTTGCAATATTAGTACTATTTATTATTATTTATGTCGAAGAATGAAGAAATTGATTTTTTGTAAAGTCCATTAGAAAGCCAAAAATAACATTTTCTAATATTGATGATCCGCACTGCCTGATGTGCTGACTCGACGCAAAACTGCGACGAAGTGGATTTGAAAAGTTCATTATTAGTTATGAGCAAAGTACTTCTGCTGTAAGAAAATGTCTGTTTATATCTATCTAATATAGATTTGTGAAATGTTACAAGAGTCATGTGGCACATTTTGAACATTTCTGCCATAAAAAGACGAGTAATATTTTTTATCATTAATTAATTTACAAAAAAGTCCAGTATAACTTAAGGCTTCAAAAGTCAATAAAAAATACTTTATAAAGGTTAGATGTCATTATGGTATATATGCTTCATAGCTGTTGACGCTGACAATTGATGTTAATCATATTTGTATCATTAGTGACGTGTACACAGAGTGTTAGGGTTGTCACATGAAATTAAATGAAATAATAGTTATATTAGTTTTGTTCAATCTTTGCCTCGAAAACATTTTGGGGAAATTTAGGACATTATATCTCAACGAGTCTGAGATTAAGTCGCCAGACGCGATAAAAAAGATATCATGCAAATAATGTGCTTCAGGAGCGAAACGCTGCTGAGAAACCTTAACGGTTACTGTGGGATATTCCGACGTAATCACAAGCAATAACGCTTCCAATCATCTTCCTTAGGGTCCTACCAAAGGATTTAATGTGACTCTTTTCTATTTGGATTTGCCGAACCAGCGGAAAAGACGAAATGGTAAGTAAATGCAACTGTACGACACCAGTGGACTTGACTTTTTCTTTATCTTTATGCATTTTCCCAGAACTGAGGAAGTCACAGACGAGAGTCTAGGAAATTAATTCGAACTTTACCGATGCATATTTGGGGCAAAGTTACAGTTTGTGAGCCTGCCGCAGTTTTTTTAATATTGTATTTTACCGCATTTTCATTTTGTCGACTTGTCGGCGTCAGTGTCAGTAATTAATGTAGATCATTCATCTTACTCAACTTTCCTTTTAGCAATAAATTATTTATGAGCGACATTTTGATTTTTCGTCTTAAAGAATTCACTATAGCTTTGAAAACATAACAATTTTTAATTAAAACGAAACCTATTTTATCGCCCGTTTTTTTTTATAATTTTCTTAATAAATTCAAAAATAATCCTCGTGGTATCGGCAAAAGAATATAACAACTTTATGTCCGTTGGTGTTACATTTCTAAGGCATTGGCAATATTATACATTTCAAAGCTCTTTATATGGACATGTAAAACATTTTTACTAATACTTTTAAATAATAAAAAATAGTAAATATCTTCACGCAATTCCCAATACAGGGGTAGACAGAGGTCTAGTCTAGACTAGTATCGGGACAACGTGACAGGCGGTGAGCCTGTCGCCGTTTTTATGTCCAAGCCAACGATATAATTCATACATAAGTATTTGAAAAACTCATTGGCACGAGCCTACCACCTGAGCATATAATTTGAGTCTCTTGACTCGAAATTCCGACTTCCCAACCACTCGGCTATCGTGACTTCAAAAACTTTAAAAATTAATCAATAATAGCTTAAACTAAAGAAAACTCGCTTTTGTAACAGCTTGGAACTAAAAAGTAAAAAGTGCTTTTCTACGAGTCACGGTAGCCGAGTGGTTAGGTTATCGGAATTCGAGTCGAAAGACCCGAGAACGATCCCTTAAAGTTCGTACAAATTGGGTTTCAAAAACTTATGAACGATTTTTATAGCTGTTTTGCTCACTAGGCAGTGATATATTTTATGATATTTTCATTAGAACTGTGGATACTGTGGATTGAAATCCTAAATCTCATTCTCAGTATCTAAAAATATTTATTTAAGAAGATTGGAGACGATAATATCTGAAAAAGTATTTAACTGACGACTCTCGTGACGTCACGTCAGTCAGTTTTTTTCAAAACCTGTGTACGATTTATATCGTTGGCATGGACATAAATAAATAATTAACTAATTATAAATGAATAATTACAAATGAATAATAATAATTATAAATGAATAAATGAATAATAATACCTAATTATTTTAAATTTATGTTATTAAATATTACATTTTCTCGTTCAGTAAGATTTTCAACAATCGCCACGCTTGGGGATTAACGATCGCAGTACCGGATATCATGTGTATCGGATACCAAGCTGTGTTTAATTTCGAGTGAGGTAGGCTCATCTATATTTCTAGAGATATATATGCTAAACTATTCCACTCAACATGCGAGAGGCGCCGCGGGTTTGTTCAAAACTCTGAAATACTTCCGCAGCTATATTGCGCCCTCGAGGATTTTAATTGTATTAAATCCTTTTGGGCTAGTGATGCAATCACTCGAATAAAATGGAACGAGTTTTATATAGAACATTCGTTTAATAATTTCTAGTATTTATTGTGTATAAAATTACATACTTATTTTCCCGCACAATTCCTGACGGGGTCGCTAGAGAAAACAGATCGCCAAGTGTCACGATCCATACATAGCTCTTTGACTTGTTTCAAATTCACTATTTTCTTTATACTCGCTCATCGGTGTCCGAATACTCTTGACCTTCCGTTCTTCGAGCAAGCATACCGTATTCATCTTCAGATGTCTTGTTTGCCATTTCTTTTCAAAAACATCAAATTCCAAGTCTTTGTCTCTATTTGCTATTCGAGATTTTTTTATAGTTACTTAACTTTTTCTGTCAAATTGTTTAGCCTGATAACGTATATTAACGTATCATTGTTAAAAAATGACGACTCTGATAGAGTCGATTATAATGCTTCGCCATCTGTTCACTCTGGCTATACTACGTCACCTTCCACCCACAGATTGACGCAAGGAATGATGCTTTTTTCGTGGGGAAATCCTTATGGATACCCATCCGCCGCAAAGGCGCAACGGTTATAGCGGACTCCTTCTGACTAAAACCCCATGGTTATCTTCTTAGCGTTTTTGTCGAGGCCACGGCAATGCTTTCGCATACTACCGCAGCCCCGACGACGGTGATTCATGTGGACCCCTTCATAATTTTCCACTGGCATTTGACGCGGTGAAACACCTCGTGCGCCGTCTTTATGTCAACAACCACATCCACCACAACATGACAAGTCGACGGATCAACTACAGGAAATGATCCTGAGCCAACAGTATTTGTCAACTCTTCGCAATATCAAGGAGGTCGTCACTCGTCACTCCAAAGAGATTTAGAGCTGACTACAATTTGTCATAGTTATGTCTTCTTTGATAACGTTGCGCATGATGCGAAAAGAGTACCTACGTCAGGTTGAGTGCCCTGACTTGGTCGGATGTCCCTTTCACCAGTGTGCTTGACACTCGTATATCGAATAACTCTAATCGTAGAAACTTCGATAGTGAGATAGAAGATGTTGTAGTGTATAGTCCGCCACTAGCGTAGCTTTTAATTTGGAGTCTCAGATGTAGCCATAATAGTATATCGTATATGGCATAATGTAAAAATTGTTAATGAGCTGCCTCTTGGACTTTATACAAGGTTCACGAGACGCGGCGCCGGTGCATCGACCACAGAATACATTGTGAATACGGGCCTGAACCAACACTTGGTGCGTTACGTACACTGGAATATTTTTAATACGGTTATGTACAATATATGTACATACATGCCCGGCGTCTGTGTTGTTTGATTTTAATAAGTGCTTTTATTTTTCGTTTTATTATTAAATTTGAAAATACTGTAAAAATTTGTGATAGTATACATCGCTTTATAAAACTACTTTGTTTGTAATTCTTTATATAAGTTTTCATCTCATAAAATAGGCATACCTAACATTTGAATGAACTAATAGTGGTTTTCGTTGGATTCATTAACTGAAGTGTTTGTATGAAAAACAAATGGTCTATGTAGTAAGTTACAGCTAGAAATTTTACCAATTCCCGCATATAAAACAAACTCCGCCGGGGCATCGCTGACAGTTTTATGTTGTGTGACGTTAATGTTGCAAATATCGTAACATCATGATGATTTCTTGTGTTTACGCGGTCAGTAAACAATTATAATGAGGCTGTTGGAAATTCACATACTTACATAGTTAACGACTTGTACAGCTCACTGCAAGAAGAAAGAAACTTAATTATTTAAAATTTATTCGCCAAAATGACGCTGTGTCACTTATAAGTGTCCTTTAATTTGTTAATTTAAATAATAAACAAATTAAAGGAAAAAAAAACAGAGCTTACAAATAAAACATAATACAGATACCTACCTATACTCGCCTATGTCAAAGCGTCACCTGGGAACTGAAACACACTCAGCATAATGCATGACATTTTTTTGATGGAGCTGGTTTTCGCTGACCAAATGATTTACGGATCAAGCCTTAAAGTTTTCTCTCTGTTCGTTGCAATCTTCTACAACTTTCCAACATTGGTGTAGGCAGAGGCACTTTTCACCGAAGCTTTTTTGGGACAACGTGATAGGTGGTGAGCCTGTCGCCGTTGTTTAATTTTAATTAATTTCATCTGATCTTTTTTCTTCTATTTAAACTTGAGAGAGAGAGAGACTAGACCTCTGTCTACCCCTCTATTGGGAATTGCGTGAAGATATTTATATTTAAAATAATATTAATTCAATAACAACAATCATGATATATGCACGTTTCAAAAAAATAATAAAAATCCATCGGAAATACATCTTTTAACGCTTATTTCCGACGTTTTAAATCTAATATTAAATTGCTCCCACCCTCCGTGGGTTTCTTAAATGAAAATTTATGAAATATGTTCCGATGTGACACCTGAACTGATTTATATAAATTATTGCCTTTTCTGCCGACCGGAGTTAGTAAACAGATTACTGTAAATCCGAGTAATATTGTAATATGTATATTTAACTTATGATGTAATAGGTTTATTATAAAATAAAACGTCGTTCCGTTGTTGACTGCACCCGGTAATGATGCACGTCTCAGTTAAATCACTTCCGCTGATGGCTGAGTGAACTCCCGGACTAACTTTTAATGAAACATCAAGAGGTCAAATGTTAGTTATAACGCTTCCTGAATGCTGTGAGTTCTTCTATTAGTTATACCTGTATACGTATAACACTAAAAGCAGAGGCCAGTAAGAAACATTGCCAATGATAACTTAATTTGAATTTTGATTGTAGAACTTTTTGGCATCGTTAACACGAATCATCTTTTTAAACGAAGTTTAAATAACTATTTAATGCTCCCATTATATCCAAGACCCTAGAAGTTTAGACGGTGGCGGTTATTTAGGTACGTTTCTATATTTTTCAAGTTGGTAGCGCGGGAAATTATAAACAACTTGCATTTTCTAAAATACAGCTAAGCTGACATCTCGTCTAGCTAGCGATTAAAACAATAATCTGACATTTCAGCGCGAAAAATTTCTGGCAAATGCTCCATTAGGGAAAGGTCTACGTCCTGTAGTAGATTTTACAGTGAGTCATGATAGCTGAGTGGTTGGGTGGTCGGAATTTCGAATCAAGAGACTCGAGTTCGATACCCCCGGTGGCAGACTTTCAAAAACTTATGTACGAATTATGTCAATGGCTTGGACATAAAGAGGACGACGGGCTCACCACCTATCACGTTATCTCAAAAAAATCGTCGGTGGAAGGTGGTTCACGTATCTGAATATTAAAAAAACAACTTGGTAATCCATACAAGTGTCATTTCATCAGAATGAACATACGTGTCACATACGTGAACCGTACCGTAACCGCTTTGTTTTGGCGATACATTGAATATTAATGGGATTTTACAGCCAATAAAGTGGACTGATTTTGTTAATGTAATATTTTTATATTGTATATATTTCATCTCGTATTCGTTTGTATGTGAGACGTGACTCCAATATTAATATGCATGCAAAAAAGCTCACGATTAATGTAGTCGTGAGCTTTTTTGCATGCATATTCTTTTTCGTTTTCTTTTTGCCGGCATCTAATACTGAGGTAATCTAATATAATTTATGTCTTTAACCGGTTCACCATTTTATTTGGGGACAATATGGTAGATATATTGTGTGTGCCTGTTACACTCCTATTGTCCAAACATAAGTACAAAAGTTTTTCAAACTTACGGACGAGACTTTACCGGTAAGATCATCTCTTATATCAAGCCCACGAACAAGATATAAGAGGTAACCTACAACTTTCGACTGCTATGGAAGATGATTTAAAATGTTATAAAAGTTAGGTCACTTTCTATATTTTTCAAGTGAAGTTAGTAGAACGAGAACCGATAAAGGACTTGCGTTTTCCAAATTACAGCTAGCATCGCGTCTAGCTAGCGTTTTAAATAATAAATTAACATTGTAGTGCGAATAAATTTCTTTAGGGAGAGCATTTTCTCTATTAACTAGTTACTAACTAATGACTTATGTGATGGAGCTGTTGCGTTTCTCTAAGTCATGAAAGTCCTCCATATACAGCAGTAGCCTATTCGCCTCGATAGTCTTAATAGTCCACCTATATCCTTAATAGTCCAAGGAACTCTCTAATAACGAGGATCGGATCCATAAGCAGAAATATCAGATACCTGGACGGTGCGCGGTCTCTGGTACTGCGATCGCCAAAGCGCTTGCTAAGCGTGGTGAACATGGAAGATGCTCTTTTAGAGAAAGGTCTACGTTATGCATTAGATTTTAAACAGTCGAATTTATGCTAGAAAATATCTGTTTCAAGAGAAATGTAATCGCTTAATATCTTATATTTCTTAATATCGTAGAAGTCACTACAACCAAGTGGTTAGATGAACGGAATTCAAGTCAAGAGACCCAAGTTCGATTCCTAGGAGTTACGCTCACTAATTTTCACGTCCCAAAATAAGCTCTAGTGAAATGTAAGTCCTACACAATGACTAAATTTGTTAGACCTCTGGTTTGGGCAATGCGTGAAGGTAAAAAACCTTTGTTTTTAAAATAATTTTATTGACGTATCTAAAAACAATGAATATTAAAAAACAACTTGTTAATCCATGCAAGTGTAATTTCATCATACAGTGGTAAGGCCACGCATCAGCTTTTGTTGTTGCATGAATGGGCCGGAGTACCACGACCTCACAGAATACCGGCGTGAAGTAGAAGTCTAACAAACTTCTGCGTTTCGTCTGGTGTGTATATAGCCAGGCCCATACCCCTCCCCAAATTCGAGAAACTTACTCTATGGCCGGTGACGGTGCTATGCCTCTGGTATTGCGGGCGTTCATGGGCGGCGGTAACCACTTACCATCACGTGAGCCACCTGCTCGTTTGCTTCTCTTTTCTTTAAAAAAAAAAAAGAGATAGTCTCCAGTAATTGCTTCAAGACGCCACGAAGTTGTTGTTTGTTTGTTGTTGTGTTAGTTGTTTTCATTTTATGTTTATAACTTGGCGTTGGATTTCCACGAGGTCATGTTGATTCGAATAGGCGCAACGTAAATGAAATAAGTTATCTAGATCTGTTTATGTCTACATGAATGAATTCATCAATGTCCATAGAAAT
Source organism: Sericinus montela (assembly GCA_029286605.1). Lineage (NCBI taxonomy): Eukaryota > Metazoa > Arthropoda > Insecta > Lepidoptera > Papilionidae > Sericinus > Sericinus montela. Next base: position 4,915,386 of record JAGSMR010000072.1, read on the forward strand.
GAAATTCAAGAAAACAATGCGGCCAAACTCGATCATAGAGATAGTAGGGACCTAGATGATAGGGAGACTGCTTTCAAAGCTAAGTGATGCAGTTTTGAATTCAACTAGGGGTGCGACCGTGCCACGGTACCGCAAAGGTAAAACATAAAAAAGTTCGCGAGTTCAAATCCCACCCGTATCAGTTGAAGTTATATATTTCTCTTTAATATTATGAATAGTCACGATAGCCGACTTGTGGGAAGGTCGGAATGTCGAGTCAAGAGACCCGAGTTCGATCCCCAGGTGGCAGGCTCGTATCAATGAGTTTTTCAAGAACAAATGTACGAATTATATCGTTGGCTTGGACATAAAGACGGGGGTCACCTGTCACGTTGTCCCGAAAATATCTTCGGTAGAAGGTGGGTCGAAGGGACTTCATTGTCTAGACTAAGACCTCTGTCTACTCCTGTATAGGAAATTGCGTAAAGATATTTATTTTATTTATAATTTAACGAATACTTGTACGCTAGTCATGGATGTTTATGTAGACTGATGATGTATCTACGTAAAGGATGTTTTTATATAAATGTTTAAAACGACTAGACTCTCCTGTCACCTCATTGCAAATAATAAGGGCCTCTTCGGCTAGGGTCTAGGTAACACACACAACTAATCTTTTACTGCAGATTTGATTGCACTGAATTGTCTCCTAGCTGCGTTGTAATCATTTACGTACCTAACGGCCTGCAAATGTCCACCGCGGGATGTAATCCGCTCTCGTAAGCAGGATTTTCCATGATCCCTTCGTTTGACAAGCGGATTGACGGCGATGCATATCACGGGTCTGATTCATTTGGATCTGGTACTTTTCGTGATGTCATTCCTGCCGTCTATTGTTTGCCACATCCATAGTCGAGGCTTTAGTTTAGTCGAGCCCTTAGTCGCCTCTTACGAAACGCATGAGAAGAAAATGCCGATGCCACACGGAATCTGTGCCACGTATAACTAGAAAGGAAACCTTTTTATTGTAAGTATTACCGAAAATGGCTAAGTTAGTTTTAATTAATTATTCAGTCGCATTTCATTATCAGAGCCAAAGCCTCTTGATATAAGAAAACTGACAGGTTTAATAATTAATTTAAATTGTCCTAGATATTGAACTAACAAAGGGCACTTCGCAAAGTTAACTAAAATTTAGTTGCGTTGAGATAGTTTTATTGATTGATCGGTCGAAGAAAACGACTTTAAAGTTTCATAAAAAAGTTATTTTGAATTTAAAGTTTTATAAAAAAGTTTTACAATTTACGGACACTAGGTCCGTAAATTGAAAAATTTTTCCTCTTTTTTTAAATAAGTAAAATTATAGATAGGGACAGCATCACATACATTGCTCTGATCCCAAAGTAAGCACTAGTGATAAGGAATCGGAAACAACGAAGGTATCACAAACACCCTTACCTGAGAGAATGTAGACTGTATATCCATTGTTCATTGATAATATCAATTGCTACCGACATGTGGCGAGAACATTCATGAAAATATCAGACAAAATGAGGGGTCTCCTCATTGTAACGGGAAGCGGCATCTAAGGTGCAAGGTGTCTAGTACTGCGATCGTTTTTATGGATTTTTTCTTGAGTGTGATCGGATTTAGAGTGAAAATACTGGAGTTGATCAATAAGAAAAATCTCGACTACTATTTGCGATTGTTTTTTTATATCTTCATGCATTTCCCAATAAAGGGGTAACCAGTCAACTTTGTTGAACCACATTTCAGGAAATATCTTTTGGGACAGGTGGTCACCTTGTCGCTATCTTTTTGTACACATCAAAGATACTTAATAATAAAATAGTACAAGTCTGCCTCCGGGGGTCGAACAAGAGACTTTTGATTCGACATCCTATCATTATAATTTATTCTGACCAGATTCAGCTATTGTGTTAATTTGATTTAATAATTTAATATTGTTTTTTTTCGAAGAAGTTTTCGTTCTAAAATTACTGATATACTTAAACACAGAGGAAAACAAACAACGGTTTCAATAATATTTAACCGCGTACGGGGCAACAGGCGGCGCCCGGGGGCGCAGACAGCGCTCGAATAAACTTGTCGGAAGCCTGTCGAAGTATGCATTATATTAAATTAAGATGCTTCGGGTTAAATGTAAATATTAATATCATCTTAATGATGTATTAGTGTAATGTAGTGTAACTATACTTTCAGGTTTTCGATTATGAGCTTTGTATTTAAATAATTATATTTATTTAAATCAAAATTCATAATGTACATTTAGATTATAAAACACCTTCCATCAAAAAGTCACGATAGCCGAGTTGTTGGGTGGTCAGATTTCAGTCGAGAGACCCGAGTTCGATCCCAGGTGGCAGTACCAATGAGTTTTCAAAAACTTATGTACGAATTTCATCGTTGGCTTGGACATAAAGGCGGCGACGGGCTCACCACCTGTCACGTTGTCCCGAAAATATCTTCAGTGGAAGGTGGGTCAAAGGGACTTAATTGTGTAGACTTGACCTCTGTCTACCCCTGTATTGGGAATTGCGTGAAGATATTTATTTATTTATTCCATCAAAAGTTTTAAAGAGCCCTTTTATTAAGCCAACGATACAAATTTTATATTAGTTTTTTTTTAATAAACCATTGGTTTCTTAATTCCAATCACCCATCCACTCGGCTATCGTGAGACGGATTTCGTGAGGAGTAATAATTTTTCTTATTTAGTTAACAGCGGGAATGTAACTCTTACACCGAGGGCAATTTTAATGAAAATTGCTGTGAGCGCGCGCCGTAAATGATGAGACTGATGAGACAAGAAAACAAATGAGTGCTCGGCGACGGAGGTAATCGGTTTACACGTTCGTTTCGACATTAACCGCGTAAAATTTAATTACGTTGAAGAGCGCGCTGTCCGTAATGTACTACAGCCCACTTGTACAGACAAGTGGGCTGTTTTGTTGTTTTGTTTTGTAATTAAATGCTTTGGAACGCCGCTATTTAATTAACTATGAACGTAATTCCGTGGCTTAACTCCTAAAAATATGTAAAGTTTATTACTGTTCCTTACTTTAAAGATAACAGAATTAATGTCGAACGGCGTTTAGATAAATCAAGAGAGAAATATGCATTTGGTATTTATAGAACGAAGGTTGAACAGAGTAGTAAATTCTTTTAATTATAAAATAAAGTCTAATTACTAATTAAAAAATAAAGTCTAAGTCTTGATGAGGGCTGGACAATTAAGTCCTTTCGAGCCACTTTTTAATGGAGCTTACTTGGGACAACGTGACCCTTTCACCATCATAGTGTCCAAGACAATGGTGCAATGTACTTACAGTTTAATATGGCAACAATAGTCTATAGCGGTAGTCTATAAATTGACACAATCTCTACTCTCTTTCTCTGTGTTTGCTTTGATGTTAACTATCATTGTGCGGGGTGTTGATTGTAATAAATAAGTTTAAAGAAATAAATAATTAAATACATCCAAACATAAAAACATACGTACAATGATCACGTGACGTGAAAGAGTATAAAGTACCTAAAAGGGCTGCCTGCGCAAAGGCTGTGCGTACTTTGAAGTATAAATGTATGTATCTATTAATTTTCATAAACTCTTTCGTAATAATTGAAGAGTGATAGTGCGTGGTACAAGTTTGCTTTAAATTAAGACAGCTTTCATTGTACAAAGTGACACAAATCAAAATTCAACATCCCACACTACCGCGTTGAGGCGTGACGCTAACAGTGGCATTTTGTCTCTGTTCTTATTGCAAATGGCCGCGGTGTCCTGTTACTTATTAATTTTGGGAGAATATTTTTGTGAACAAAAAAAAAAATCGTGTGAAAATCGATAACAACCATTATTATCTTGTGTACTCTTGAAAAATAAAATTAATGAATAATACACTCGACAGCACTCCCGGCGAGACATAAATCTGATCCATTTCATACAGTTGTGCCCCGGAGAAATTAGTTAATAATTATTAATTACTAATTAAAAAATAAAGTCTAAGTCTTGATGAGGGCTGGACAATTAAGTCCTTTCGAGCCACTTTTAATGGAGCTTACTTGGGACAACGTGACCCTTTCACCATCATAGTGTCCAAGACAATGGTGCAATGTACTTACAGTTTAATATGGCAACAATAGTCTATAGCGGTAGTCTATAAATTGACACAATCTCTACTCTCTTTCTCTGTGTTTGCTTTGATGTTAACTATCATTGTGCGGGGTGTTGATTGTAATAAATAAGTTTAAAGAAATAAATAATTAAATACATCCAAACATAACAACATACGTACAATGATCACGTGACGTGAAAGAGTATAAAGTACCTAAAAAGGCTGCCTGCGCAAAGGTTGTGCATACACTTTGAAGTATAAATGTATGTATCTATTTATTTTTATAAACTCTTTCGTAATAATTGAAAAGTCATAGTGCGTGGTACAAGTTTGCTTTAAATTGAGACAGCTTTCATTGTACAAAGTGACACAAATCAAAATTCAACATCCCTCACTACCGCGTGGAGGCGTGACGCTAACAGTGGCATTTCGTCTCTGTTCTTATTGCAAATGGCCGCGGTGTCCTGTCACTTATTTATTTTGGGAGAATATTTTTTGTGAACAGAAAAAAAATCGTGTGAAAATCGATAACAACCATTATTATCTTGTGTACTCTTGAAAAATAAAATTAATGAATAATACACTCGACGGCACTCCCGGCGAGACGCAAATACGATCCATTTCATACAGTTGTGCCCCCGGAGAAATTAGTTAATAATTATTAATTACTAATTAATATTATTAGTAACAAATTTAAGTACGTTAAGTAAAATTAATATACGTGGTCTCGTCTCTGAGTGTTTATGGTACTATCGTTGTTTCTAAGTCCATAGCAAGGACTTTAGCTACTTACTTTGGGATCAGAGCAATGTATGTAATACTGTCCCTATCTATGTATATATTCATATAATTACTGTTTATTACTTAATCAATTTCGTTTTACCATCTACATAAAGCTGTAATATTTTAATAAACAAGCGTTAACAAATTTTAATTGCTGTGTTTATTAAGTTGTTTAGTCATAAACTTCTAATAAATAAATAAATATCTTCACGCCATTCCCAATACAGGGGTATAGAGAGGTCTAGTCTAGACAATAAACTCCCTTCGACTCACCTTCCACCAAAGATGTTTTGGGACAACGTGACCCTTTCACCATCATAGTGCGAATCTCTACGTTTCGCTTTCGGTCGGCCATGGTAAGGCCGCACATTTTACGAAGAGATCGCATCTCCACTGCATTCAACCTGCTTTTATGCTTCTTCTGGCATACCCAGGTTTCGCTGCCATATAACAAAGTCGGTACCAACACTGCGTTATGTATTGCAAGGCGTGCACTTTTCACAACGCCTTGCCTTTTGATTAACGCAGTCAGGGCACCATTGACTTTGTTCCCGGCAGCGACACGCCTGTCCACATCTAAATCACATCTTCCATCCCGGCTAAACGCACTCCCCAAGTATACAATTTCATTCACCTGTTCTAGACATTCCTGATTTACCCAAATTTCGCACTTCGTTCTTTCTTCGTCCCTTTCAAATACCAGAACCTTAGTTTTATTAGCATTCAAACGGAGACCATTAATTTCACATTCTTCTTCATACACGTGACTAATGCTCGCAGTTCTGCTCTGATGGTGCTATAAGCACTGCATCATCAGCATAAAGCAGACAATTTACTTTTATGTCACCCAATTTCACACCCAAACAGCTATCTTTCAGCTTGTAAACAGCTGTCGAGATACAGTATGAATAGCCAGGAAGACATGACACAACCCTGTTTTACGCCCGTTTGACGCTAAACATGGGTGACAGGTCATGCCCTACCCGCACACAGGCTTTACAGTCACAGTAAAGTAACTGCACAGCCCTTAGCAATCGACCATCCACACCATACCCCGGCAACAGTTCTACATTTTCTTCCTTACAACCTTATCAAATGCTTTCTCAAGATCCACAAAGCACAGAAAATCTTCTGGTTAGCAGCCAGAAGCTTCTCCGTGATCATGCGGAGAGAAAACATTTGATCCGTGCATCCTCTTCCAGGTCTAAATCCGCATTGTGCCTCCCATAGAAATCTTCCGATTTATCTTGCATCCTACGTGTCAAAACCTTCGAGTAAACTTTACTTGCTAAACTGGTCAAGCTGATCGCCCGATAGCACCCGCAGTCATAATGTGAACCTTTACCTTTATTTTAGGCACAATGACCGCGGATCGCCAATCATCCAGAACAGCCCCGTTCGCCAGCACAAATTGCACAGCAGATGAAAGCTGTCCCAGACGCGTGGCCCACCATACTTGACCATTTCAGCAGTAACTCTGTTCAGTCCCGCAGCCTTACCACATTTCAAACTTCTAATCGCACATTCAATCTCTTTCATACTGATGACCTCAGTGTCATCGAGGTCCGAGTCTGGCGTACCAGTCACGGCGTCACCCCCGGATCCCTCACTAAGATCATCACACGCATACATCTCTATAAAATTCGCTCCATCGCTGCATGACGTCCGATTTTTCTGAGAGGACGTCATTGTCCCTTGAAAGCACTTTATTCATTCTAAGGCTGTCGCACCACTCCGGGTCCTTCCAACCTCTTTCCAGAAGAGTTTGAGTTCTCCTTAGTTGTGCGACAACCTTCGTCCGCTTCCATTCTACTCCTTTCACGCACTTCCTCAATCAATGCTTTCGTGTGAACTTTCTGGAGCTTATATCTTTCTTTCCTCTTCTCTCTCATATCCTTATCATTACTAGAGGCCAAGTAGTCTAACCATGCTTTCTTCTTCTTATTTACAGCTTCTTTCACTTCGTCATTCCACCATGCATCACCCTTTACTACTACCTCTTTTCACAGTTCCACACACGTCTTGCGCTGCACTAACCATTCCATCTCTAAGGCTCTGCCATATTTCTTCCACACATTCTTTCCTAACACCAATGCTGTCCAGCTTTTCGGCTACCCTTGCTTGATATTTATTCCCAGTGTCCGCTTCCTGAAGCTTCCAGCTTCGATGCTACCGACCGACTGTGGTTCTGGTATCGTTGTCCGGTGGCGCCAACCCGCGAACAGACCCTAAATCTAGTAATCACTAGGTAGTGATCCGTTCCCAGGTCAGCACCTCGGAACACTCGCGTATCCATCACCTGTTTTCGCAGTCGGTCATCCACCAGGAATAAATCGATCATACTTCTCTCATTCTCTCTTGTTCTAGTATACATATGGATTTTCTTGTGACTAAACATAGTGTTTGTCACAAGAAGACCCTTTTCCTAGCATACAGCCAGTATAAGCTTGCCAGCATCGTTAACCCTTTATCGCCAAACATTCCAAGCACCGACTCGTACCCTGGCCGAGAGGTACCAACCCGTCCATTCAAATCACCACATACAACAATTCTTTCGTTTCCTCTAACCAAGTCTAGAACTTCTCTTACATTCTCCCAAAACTCCTCCAGCTCAGCTCTGACGACGAAGCCACCGGCGCATAAACAGCCAAAAGGAATAACTTCGTCAGTCCCAATTTAAAGCGAACCCAGAGAAGTCTCTGAGTTCACAACCTTATATTCAGTCATAACATCGACCAACCGAGACGACAGCAGCACCCCCACTCCTGGCAGGCGCTCTCGCTCTCCGGGACTCCGGACCATAGAGCTAACGCCCCGCCAGGGAGCTCTTCAGTACCACTGCCCTTCCGCTTGGTCTCCGACAAACACACGACATCTAATTCTCTTTCTTTCATTATTTCAATCAACTCATTCGTCTTATCTCTCATGTCTCCTCTAACATTCCACGTGCCAACTCTGCACTCCGTCCTCCACCTTCCGCCGTGTCGGGCTGTGCGTGACGGTGGCGGTCCCCATCGCCGCTTTGCGCGCTGCATTTCACACCAACGGGGACGAACTGGTGTGCGTCGCCTTAGGGGACGCCCCAACCCTCGTTGGCATGGGTGCGCAGCTGTAGAATTGCAGCCCTGAAAAGGGCTGGCAGGGGTCGCGACGAGCACGCTTCTACAATGACCCCTTGTGTACTCTTGAAAAATAAAATTAATGAATAGTACACTCGACGGCGCTCCCGGCGGGACGCAATTACGATCCATTTCATACTTATTAATCAGCGAAGTTTTACACAGTTGTACCCCCGGAGAAATTAGTTAATAATTATTAATTAGTAACTAATATTATTAATAACAAATATAAGTACGTTAAGTAACATTAATATACGTGGTCTCATATCTGGGTGTTTATGGTACTATCGTTGTTTCTTAGTCCATAGCAAGGACTTTAGCTACTTACTTTGGGATCACAGCAATGTATGTAACACTGTCCCTGTCTATGTATCTTTATGCATTTTCCCAGAACTGAGGAAGTCACAGACGAGAGTCTAGGAAATTAATTCGAACTTTACCGATGCATATTTGGGGCAAAGTTACAGTTTGTGAGCCTGCCGCAGTTTTTTTAATATTGTATTTTACCGCATTTTCATTTTGTCGACTTGTCGGCGTCAGTGTCAGTAATTAATGTAGATCATTCATCTTACTCAACTTTCCTTTTAGCAATAAATTATTTATGAGCGACATTTTGATTTTTCGTCTTAAAGAATTCGCTATAGCTTTGGAAACATAACAATTTTTAATTAAAACGAAATCTATTTTATCGCCCGTTTTTTTTATAATTTTCTTAATAAATTCAAAAATAATCCTCGTGGTATCGGCAAAAGAATATAACAACTTTATGTCCGTGGGTGTTACATTTCTAAGGCATTGGCAATATTATACATTTCAAAGCTCTTTATATGGACATGTAAAACATTTTTACTAATACTTTTAAATAATAAAAAATAGTAAATATCTTCACGCAATTCCCAATACAGGGGTAGACAGAGGTCTAGTCTAGACTAGTATCGGGACAACGTGACAGGCGGTGAGCCTGTCGCCGTTTTTATGTCCAAGCCAACGATATAATTCATACATAAGTATTTGAAAACTCATTGGCACGAGCCTACCACCTGAGCATATAATTTGAGTCTCTTGACTCGAAATTCCGACTTCCCAACCACTCGGCTATCGTGACTTCAAAAATTTTAATAATTAATCAATAATAGCTTAAACTAAAGAAAACTCGCTTTTGTAACTGCTTGAACTAAAAAGTAAAAAGTATTTTTCTACGAGTCACGGTAGCCGAGTGGTTAGGTGATCGGAATTCGAGTCGATAGACCCGAGAACGATCCATTAAAGTTCGTACCAATTGGGTCTCAAAAACTTATGAACGATTTTTATAGCTGTTTTGCTCACTAGGCAGTGATATATTTTATGATATTTTCATTAGAACTGTGGATACTGTGGATTGAAATCCTAAATCTCATTCTCAGTATCTAAAAATATTTATTTAAGAAGATTGGAGACGATAATATCTGAAAAAGTATTTAACTGACGACTCTCGTGACGTCACGTCAGTCAGTTTTTTTCAAAACCTGTGTACGATTTATATCGTTGGCATGGACATAAAGGCGGTGACACCTGTCAAGATGTCCCAAAAAATATGTGTCCTGTGAAAGGTGGGTCGAAAGGACTTAGTCGGTTAGGACTTAGTAGGTAGTAGTGGACAGAGGTCCAGTATTGGGAATGGCGTGAAGTTATTTATATTTTATTACTTGTATATGGTATCTTCAGAGTATTTCTATGCAGCGGGGCAGCATTACTATGTGGCTGCGTATGTGGCGAAACTGGTAGATTTAATAAATATATGTGTTAAAACAACAAATTTATTCTCCGTGGTAGTTAAAAAAGTATTGAAGCAATATTGTCACAAAATTCGTTTTTTCATGTAAACTTTGTGAACAATGTATCACTTTGTACGTCGTGGGTTATACTGAATAAAGTGTGAATTTCCCAAAAAAATAAACTGTTGAATGTTCTAAGAGTAGGTTAACAAAATGAATTTGTCAGAACATAAAAAATAACAAACATAAGTGAAGTGGAAATAAAACGAAATTTTCAATTTACTCGTATGAAATTAACGTATTTCCCCGAGCTCTGCCTTCCCCTGTTAATTCATACACTCGTTGTGTCATTTCCAAGCCTTCAGAATTACAATGGCTTTGATGTCTTCTTCCGCGAATTGCGAATTGGACTACGTCGCTTGTTTGCGTCGCTTGTCGTCGGTTTCGTTGTTTATTTAAGAAAAACTATCACGTATGTACATGTAAAAGTCACGATAGCCGAGTGGTTGGGTTGGAATTTCGAGTCAAGAGACCCGAGTTCGATCCTCAAGTGGTCGTACCAATGGGTTTATCTAAAAACCTATGTACAAATTATATCGTAGGCTTGGACATAAAGACGGCAACGGGCTCACCACCTGTCACGTTTTCACGGGACTTAAATGTCTAGACTAGACCTCTGTCTACCCCTGTATTGGGAATTGCGTTTGTACATGTATGTACATTTCTTTCGCAAGCTAGATGTATTATGTCAAACTTTGAACAATTTAACTTACATACATACCTGTTGTTGTACATTATATTTTAAATTGACTCTGTCGTTAATTTGCGGAAATTCGTTGTAAAGTTGTGATTGAATAATCACCTAATTATTTTAAATTTATATTATTAAATATTACATTTTCTCGTTGAGTAAGATTTTCATCAATCGCCACGCTTGGGGGATTAGCGATCGCAGTACCGAATATCATGTTATGCAACCAGGCTGTGCTTAATTTCGAGTGGGGTAGGCTCATCTATATTTCTAGAGATATATATGCTAAACTACCACACACACACAACACTCAATATGCGAGAGGCGCCGCGGGTTTGTTCAAAACTCTGAAATACTTCCGCAGCTACATTGCACCCTCGAGGATTTTAATTGTATTAAATCCTTTTGGGCTAGTGATGCAATCACTCGAATAAAATGGAACGAGTTTTATATAGAACATTCTTTTAATAATTTCTAGTATTTATTGTGTATAAAATTACTTACTTATTTTCAGGCACAATTCCTGACGGGGTCGCTAGAGAAAACAGATCGCCAAGTGTCACGATCCATCACGATCACACGACACGATCCGTGTCTCTTTGACTTGTTTCAAATTCACCATTTTCTTTATACTCGCTCATCGGTGTCCGAATACTCTTGACCCACCGTTCTTCGAGCAAGCATACCGTATACATCTTCAGATGTCTTGTTTGCCATTTCTTTTCAAAAAAAATCGAATTCCAAGTCTTTGTCTCTATTTGCTATTCGAGATTTTTTTATACTTACTTAACTTTTTCTATCAAATTGTTTAGCCTGATAACGTATATTAACGTATCATTGTTAAAAAATGACGACTCTGATAGAGCCGATTATAATGCTTCGCCATCTGTTCACTCTGGCTATACTACGTCACCTTCCACCCACAGATTGACGCAAGGAATGATCCTTTTTTTTCGTGGGGAAATCCTTATAGATACTCTTCCGCCGCATATGCGCAACGGTTATGTATATGGCGGACTACTTCTGAGTAAAACCCCATGGTTATCGTCTTAATGTCTTTTGACTAGGCCACGGGAACACTTTCACATACTACCGCAGCCCCGACGACGGTGATTCATCTGGACCCCTTCATAATTTTCCAAAGCTGTCATGCATTTGACGCGGTGAAACACCGCGTGCGCCGTCTTTATGTCTACAACCACATCCACCACAATATGACAAGTCGACGGATCAACTACAGGAAATTATCCTGAGCCAACAGTATTTATCAACTCTTCAATGTCAGGTTGAGTGCCCTGACTTGGTCGGATGTCCCTTTCACCAGTGTGCTTGACACTCGTATATCGAATAACTCTAATCGTAGAAACTTCGATAGTGAGATAGAAGATGTTGTAGTGTATAGTCCGCCACTAGCGTAGCTTTTAATTTGGAGTCTCAGATGTAGCCATAATAGTATGTCGTGTATGGCATAATGTAAAATTGTTAATGAGCTGCCTCTTGGACTTTATACAAGGTTCACGAGACGCGGCGCCGGTGCATCGACCACAGAATACATTGTGAATACGGGCCTGAACCAACACTTGGTGCGTTACGTACACTGGAATATTTTTAATACGGTTTTTTTGATGGAGCTGGTTTTCGCTGACCAAATGATTTACGGATCAAGCCTTAAAGTTTTCTCTCTGTTCGTTGCAATCTTCTACAACTTTCCAACATTGGTGTAGGCAGAGGCACTTTTCACCGAAGCTTTTTTGGGACAACGTGATAGGTGGTGAGCCTGTCGCCGTCGTTTAATTTTAATTAATTTCATCTGATCTTTTTTCTTCTATTTAAACTTGAGAGAGAGAGAGAGATTAGACCTCTGTCTACCCCTCTATTGGGAATTGCGTGAAGATATTTATATTTAAAATAATATTAATTTAATAACAACAATCATGATATATGCACGTTTCAAAAAAATAATAGAAATCCACCGGAAATACATCTTTTAACGCTTGTTTCCGACGTTTGAAATCTAATAATATTAAATGACTCCCCCCTCCGCGGGTTTCTCAAATGAAAATTTATGAAATATGTTCCGATGTGAGACCTGAACTGATTTATATAAATTATTGCCTTTTCTGCCGACCGGAGTTAGTAAACATATTACTGTAAATACGAGTAATATTGTAATATGTATAATTAACTTATGATGTAATAGGTTTATTATAAAATAAAACGTCGTTCCGTTGTTGACTGCACCCGGTAATGATGCACGTCTCAGTTAAATCACTTCCGCTGATGGCTGAGTGAACTCCCGGACTAACTTTTAATGAAACATCAAGAGGTCAAATGTTAGTTATAACGCTTCCTGAATGCTGTGAGTTCTTCTATTAGTTATACCTGTATACGTATAACACTAAAAGCTTTTAGCAGAGGCCAGTAAGAAACATTGCCAATGATAACTTAATTTGAATTTTGATTGTAGAACTTTTTGGCATCGTTAACACGAATCATCTTTTTTTAAACGAAGTTTAAATAATTATTTGTGCTCCCATTATATCCAAGACCCTAGAAGTTTAGACGGTGGCGGTTATTTAGGTACGTTTCTATATTTTTCAAGTTGGTAGCGCGGGAAATTATAAACAACTTGCATTTTCTAAAATACAGCTAAGCTGACATCTCGTCTAGCTAGCGATTAAAACAATAATCTGACATTTCAGCGCGAAAAATTTCTGGCAAATGCTCCATTAGGGAAAGGTCTACGTCCTGTAGTAGATTTTACAGTGAGTCATGATAGCTGAGTGGTTGGGTGGTCGGAATTTCGAATCAAGAGACTCGAGTTCGATACCCCCGGTGGCAGGCTCGTATCAATGAGTTTTTCAAGAACAAATGTACGAATTATGTCAATGGCTTGGACATAAAGAGGACGACAGGCTCACCACCTATCACGTTATCTCAAAAAAATCGTCGGTGGAAGGTGGTTCACGTATCTGAATATTAAAAAAACAACTTGGTAATCCATACAAGTGTCATTTCATCAGAATGAACATACGTGTCACGTACGTGAACCGTACCGTAACCGCTGTCGAGTCAAGAGACCCGAGTTCGATCCCCAGGTGGCAGGCTCGTATCAATGAGTTTTTCAAGAACAAATGTACGAATTATATCGTTGGCTTGGACATAAAGACGGGGGTCACCTGTCACGTTGTCCCGAAAATATCTTCGGTAGAAGGTGGGTCGAAGGGACTTCATTGTCTAGACTAAGACCTCTGTCTACTCCTGTATAGGAAATTGCGTAAAGATATTTATTTTATTTATAATTTAACGAATACTTGTACGCTAGTCATGGATGTTTATGTAGACTGATGATGTATCTATGTAAAGGATGTTTTTATATAAATGTTTAAAACGACTAGACTCTCCTGTCACCTCATTGCAAATAATATTCGGTCAAAAGTGGGTCGAAAGGGCCTAATTTTATTTATGTATTTATAAAGTTGCATAAAATACTGGTACAAAAAGATGTTGATAATTTGAATACATCTTAAGCGTATTTTTAGCTTAATAAGAGTGCAGACCATTTATTTTAATGTTTATGTACAAAACATAAACAAGAAATTTAAGAATTAAGACATTAACTTTTAAATTAAGATTCTCAATTATACAGTGGTCAAATAAATAACCAATTATTGTTTATAAAATATTATAATAATTAAATTTTTTATAAATATTATAATTTTCTATGTTAACTATTATTAATTAGTTACTACTATATGGTAAAAGACATATGGTCCGCAAACTGAAGGTGGCTGGAGACCAATTGTAGTTGCAAGAAATTCCAATACAACGGAGAAATCGGTCTTCAGTTTTCTAGTCCCGAATTTATGTAAAAAAAATAATACACATATAGATAGGGACAACATCACATACATTGCTCCGATCCCAATGTAAGAAGCTAAAGTATTTGTGGTATGGGAATGGGAAATAACGAAGGCACCACAAACACACAGACTCGAGAAAATGTACAAAAAGTGGTTTTTCTACATTGACTCGTCCGGGAATCGAACCCGTGACCTCGAAATGACGACATCTTGAAAACCGGTTTTTACCACACTCATTTTTTTTATAGAAAAGGGAGGCAAACGAGCAGGTGTAAGGCAGGTGTAAGGAAGTAGCCTCTTCGGCTAGGGTCTAGGTAACACACACAACTAATCTTTTACTGCAGATTTGATTGCACTGAATTGTATTCTTCGTGGTAGTTAAAAAATATTGAAGATATATTGTCAGAAAATTCGGAAAATAAATCATTTATTGTACTTTTTCAATCATTTTATACTTCAGGGGTAGTTCATACTGAATAAAGTGTGAATTTCTCAACAAAATAAACTGTTGAATGTTCTCAGCGAAGATTAACAATTCATTTTGTTTATTATTATGTTCTGACAATTTCATTAATTGTCAGAACATAATAATGAACAAAAGTGAATTGCAAATGAAAAGAAATATTCAAGTTATTCGTATAATTGTAACGTATATCCCCAGAGCTCTGCCTTCCCCTGTTAATTCAAACACTCGTTGTGTCATATCCAAACCTTCAGCATTACAATTTACAGGCTTTGATGTCTTCTTCCGCGAATTTTGGAATTAGACAACGTCGCTTGTTTGCTGTGTGGTTTCGTTGTTTATTTAAGAAAAAAATTGTCACATTTGTAGTCTAAGTTTTAATTTTGAATAATTTGATGTACATACATACCTATTATTGTACATTACATTTTCTCCTGGATTAAGATTTGCAACAATCGCCACGCTTGGGGGATTAGCTATCGCCGTACCGGATATCATGGTATGCCATCAGCCTGCTATCGCATGCTATTTTTCAGATATTTGTTCCGTTGTCCATCGGTAGCCATCCCACTTACAATGTTTTTCCCTTAGGCTTCTTTTACACAACCAACGAGAAGTGGTGGCAAAATCATTTGTCGATATCACTGGACAAATGATTTTATCGAGTAATATCGTGGATTTTTCTGAATTTCAATAAAAAAAAAATATTAAAAAATATAAACCAAGAGACTATTTTTGGGACATCGTGATGAAACTGTTGCCGAAAGATAATACGTCCCAAATAAACTTCGGTGAAAATAAGGTCCAAAATGACTTCATTGTCAATATCTCTGCCTAGCCCAGTATGGGAAATCGAGCGAAGACGTACAAAAAAGAAAATATATACAATTTCCTTGTGAAACATTACGTCATTTTGATACCAGTGTTTTTTGTTATTTTAAATTTAAATCCATCAGGCTGTGTAGATTTCGAAATTCGTTACTTAATTAAGAGCTTTTTAATTCGTTAATAACTTTCTAGAGACTGCCTATTAACAAGCTTTATAAACTTATTAAAAATACTTTGTAGGATGGGTCGTTATAATGTAAATATATACGTTAATGACAATAATCCCTGGGAATGAGATGATCGCTCCTCAGCTATTTCAGAGAAAATAAACCTCTCATACCCGAATTGTAATAATAAGAAAACATTGACCAAAAGATAGGATACTTGCGCAATTTTTATCTCCACTTTCTTCTCCGCTAGATAAACCTTATTACGAACTGGTGATAGATTAAAATAAACGAAAAACGAAAGCATATTTTCATTTCCATGAATAAATGATTTAATTTGATATCAGGAGGGCAAATCTACGGGCAAGAACTAGTATACAATTTTAATAAGGTTGTAAATATTCAGTAGATTGAACAATATATTCCGTATATTATGGCAACATACGTAGGCGTTTAAGATAATATTACACGACATGAATTACAAATTAAGCACGAGTTTAAGCTTTATCTTATTTAAGCGAAACTTTATCGAGATAAAGTTTCGCTTAAAAACGGCGAGTTCAAGGTTTTGCGTTCCAGCAGGCAACCGTTGCTTAAATTATCGTAACGACTTCCGGCAAGGAGAGCGCTTGTCGCTAAATTCATTAGTTTCGTTATTTCGTTATTCGTACCTTCCTAGTTATTGCTAGGATACTTATGTATTGTATATAAATATTCACCAGAAGGAACCGGCTTTCTCGTGGATTAAAGATAAAATCGCTGTAACTGACTCTATTACCTCTCTACACACATCTAGACCTGAGAAAATTGAGGAATAATCGTTTTTCTACATTGACTGAAACGGGAATCCAACCCGTGTGCATGATAGGATCCGGCAAGCCGTTGTAAGATAGGGTAACTGCCTTCAACTACTCACTTACTAGGAAATTTATCTTTCGGAAATGAAAATCACATTCACTAAAAAAATGTTTTAAATATACTGCTTCGAACATGCGCAGTACTGCTACGATTCTTACTACGTCATCTGTAGTAGCTACGACAGCTATGAGTGACAAATTTGATTCGATTTTTTTTCATGGAGGCAGGCCACGAGCCAAGATAGGTTAGAGTCGCGATAGCCGAGCGGTTGGGTGGTCGGAATTCCGAGTCAAGAGACACGAGTTCGAGTGGCAAGCTCGTACATTGGTACGGTTTTTTAGAAACTTATGTATGAATTTTATCGTTGGCTTAAACATAAAGAAGGCGACGGGCTCCCCACCTGTAACATTGTCCCAAAATTTTCTTTGACACGCTGAACTCGATCGCAATTTTCGGCATTGGACATTTACAATTTATTTGGTAATTTTTAATATTAATTAAAGTACATCACGCTTTCAATCGTGGTGTAAAAATTATATCAAAAAGTTACTTAGTTTTGTCTAGACGTTATAATATAATCGAAGCATCTCCGAGCAGCAGTCCGTCCGGCGTGGGAGAGAATTAATCCTCCTACATCCTCCTTCTCTGCTAGAAACAATCTGTTCTCTCTGGCTATACTATTTCAGGGATAGTGCTTGAAGATAAATAAATATAATTCCTTAGTAATTTTTTGTAAAAAATATCAAAAACTATTTCCCACTTAACTGAAAGTTAACTAAAAGTTAAGTCATGATAGCCGAGTGGTTGGGTTGTCGGAATTTCGAGTCAAGAGCCGCGAGTTCGATGCCAGACAGGCTGGTACCAATGGGTTTTTCAAAAACGATGTACGATTTACGTCGTATGCTTGGACATGAAGACGGCGACGGGCCTACCACCTGTCACGTTGTCCCGAAAATATTTGGTGGAAGGTGGTTCGATGGGACTTAATTGTCTAGATCAGACCTCTGTTAATTCCTGTGCTGGGAATTGCGTGAAGATATTTATTAATTTATTTATTTTACTTAACTGAATACTTTGATAGATTAAGTTGAAAGCAGTGTAAATGAAGTTATCCGGGACTTTCTGTATGTAGATAAGAGTTAATATTTCTTTCTTTACGTAAACGTGGTGGACGTGAATTCGCAACACTGCTGTGTACGTGTGAGGAAAGACTATTTACTTTGCAAGAAACACTATCGTTGTGTCTGCGGACTGCGAATAGCTTCCAACGTTAATTTTCAAAGTATAAAAACTTTCGTAGAGCTTACATAGAGATTAAGATTGCATTTACGCCGGTGACAAAAGGAGGGAAGGAAAAATGGAGTCATTTTTTCTTTTTAACAACCTAATCAGAGTTCTCCTGAAACTACCAGCCCCAGACTCACGCAAAAATCTCTGATCTAGATCTCTGTCTACCCCTGTATTAGGAATTGCGTGAAGATATTTATTTTTTATTATTTATTACGTATTCGTTTGTAAGTGCGAAGTGACTCCAAAATTTATGTGTATGCAAAAAAGCTCACGACTACGTTTGTAATACCAAGGTAGTCGTGAGATTTTTTCCTATACGAGTATATGGGTTAGTAGTCTTGATAATTTATGTCTTTCTTTCATTCACTAGATTATGTGGGAACAATGTGGTAGATAGGTTGTGTTCGCATGTAACACTCTTATTGTCCAAATATAACTACAAAAGTTTTATTAAACTCATGGACGAGCCTCTACCATTAAGATCGAGCTCGAGTTGTCTGTTTCAAATTCTTTTTTCCATACTATTGTTGCCTTATTTACATACATGATATTTTTGATGCCTTAAGAAACGCGATAAAATTCAGGAAGTAATAGTTGTAGTTAATAGTTATAACTTCTAAGGATGCATTACATCGTGAATATCCGCGCCGGCCTCGTCCGCCGACGAGCACGTGCGGCTGCAATTAGAGCACCGACAGAACTCATTAAAGTTCCACAGTCGTCGCACTCTAACTGCACTGTTTGGCCGCGAATACGTACACAAATTAAGTGACAAGCTAGCACCGAGTGTAATTTGTTTTCTTTGATTTGACTTACATAGAGACTTTGATTTGACTTATATAGTATAAGGTAAACATACATACAAAACAACCTCTTAAAGTCAACTCCAGTCATTTCGGCAAACTTGACAATCGGATTGGCGATCGCATTCCCAGACACCTCGCAACATCACTTCTACCAGCCATCGGCTTGCTGAATATTAGTGTTTCCACATAGTTTTCAATTTTTTATCTCAATGCTGTTTGTTGTTGAGTACAATGGTGTACAACTGAATAAATTTTACATTTATCCCGGCATCTGTCGGTAGTTTCAAGGCTTTTTCATTAGTAGTAGTAGTTAAGGTCCCGATAGCCTAGTGGTTGGTTGATCGGAATTCGAGTCAAGAGACCGGAGGTCGATCCCCGAGTCTCGTACCAATGCGTTCTTTTCAAAAACTTATGTACGATTTATATCGTTGGCATGGATATGAAAACGGCGACGGACTTACCCCTTGTCACGCTGTCCGGAAAATATCTTCGGTAGTAGGTGGGTCGAACGGACTTAATTGTCTAGACTACACCTCTGTCTACCCCTGTATTGGTAATGGAATGAAGATGCTGTTTTTGTATTAAAGAAAGATAACGCGCCAGGTTCACCACCGGTCACGTTGTCCCAAAAAAATGTCTTCGGTGAAAGGAGGGTCAAAAAGACATCATACTTTACTCCAATATTGGAAATGGCATGAAGATATATTTATTAGGCGTCTCTTACGACACAGTGGTAAAGAGGAGGTGGCACAGAGGTGACATATTCTTACACCGTGAGAATATGGTGCTAAATCAAGCGATTTAGCACCACATTTCGATGAAGCTCTCAAGCGATTCTTGTCAGAAGTAGAGTCTACACCCTTTTTCTTATAGCTTTGACACTTTCGACATTTCTATACGTTAATAACAATACACAATACGTGACCCGGTTAAAGTGTTTAATGTTTCGGGGAGCTATGATATTATCCATGATAAGTTGTCCCCATATTTTTATTCAGCAGTAAACTTCCCTGAAGGTCACGGCAATCACTAAGTGCCCCCTAATTGCCGCGCGACGTGACAATCGTCTCCGGACGACACGACGCATTGTAAAAGCTCCCCTCACAAAGCTACGGAAACGTGTAGCCATTATGATCCTCGTAATAATTTCTATTGTTCACGTATCGCGTTATTTATTTTTGTGGGTGCAGCGTGAAAGAATTTAACGTTACCATCATATTGCTCATTATATTTATGTAACATATTTGAAAGTTTGAAAAAATATTTGAACTTTTGTTACTGGCTGTTGAAAATCTTTGTGAACCACCTCTCGCTTCTCAACCACGGAGGTCGTTGAAATATATTTATGTAAATTTCGGGTAAACAGAACCTTGTGTAAAAAATATCTTAATTCCATTCCCAACAAAGGAGTAGACAGAGGTCCAGACAATTATGCCGTTATGACGTAAGGTGCGATGGTGAAAATCAGCGGCTGGGATTAATCCGAACAAGTCCTCGGAGCACTTCCCGTAGTAGATCTTATAGAAAATACAAAGAGATGCAACATCTCTTCGCAAAGCCAGGGATTCTAGCCGATCGGATAGAGTAATGTCGTCGACAATTCGAGCCGCTTTTCTTTGGATACGGTCAAATGGAAGGAGCTGAGACTGGGGTGCCCCCGCCCAGAGATAAGAACAGTACTTCATGAGCGGCCTATCCTGCGCCTTATAAAGTTGCAAGCGGTGGGCTGGCTTGAAGTACTTTGAAGTGCCGTGCTCTACTGAGCACGCCAAGCTTTTTAGAGGCCGATTTGGCCTTTCCTTCCAATGATCGCGATACTGATCGTTGCTCGATATGTGGACGCCAAGGATTCCGATGCTGGCTGAGGCAACTAGGGGAGTGCTCTCAAAACGAGGTGATACGACGAAAGTTTTCTTTTTTACGGTAAACGCGCAAACTTGTGTCTTTTTAGGTTTGAACTGGACTAAATTTAGTCGGCCCCAATCCGAGATTTTGTCCAACAAAATCTCGACTTCAGACACAAGTTTGTTTCGGTACTCGTCGACGTGTTCCCGAGAAATATTGGCACGGCCGGTATAAAGGGCATCACCAGTGCTCATCTGCATAGCAATGAATGCGTCTAATTTGTAACAAATCATTCATATGCAGAAGAAACAGGGTAGGCGATAGCACACAGCCTTGTGGGACACCAGCATTCACAGGCTTGGAGTCCGAGCATGTACCGTCAACTACGAACTTGAGGCTCCGGTCTGTGAGAAAACTAGTGACTAAAATCCACTGCAGGAGATAGGCCTCTCCCGTAGAGAGGATTTACCATAATCGCCACGCTTGGCAAGCGGATTGGCGATCGCAATAGCAGACCACTCGCACCTCAAACGCTGCTGCCCGTCTCCGGTCTCATTATTTTTGGTCTGATATTTTTAGACATAGTCATACCGCCATGTCTCGGTTGCCATAATGATATTCAAGTATGTTATATTCAAGAGGCGACTTAGGGCGCCACTTACGACACCCACGGGAAGATAGACGGTGGGAATATTCTTACACTGTTACCACACTGATTATCTGCTTCTTTGGTCTGAAATATTTCGAGATGGCTATCCCGCCATGTGTCCATAGCCATTGATGATGATAATACTTTTTACTCTTACTCGCTTCTTACGAAATTCAGAAGTAGAAAGGAGATGGGAATTCTTAAGCCGATATCATCACGGTTGACCAATACTGAACGTATTGTTCAGTTAAATAAAACGTGATACCAATCATTAAAAATTATTTCAAAATTCATCAAAACATCTTTTAAAAGTAAATTTTCTATAAAAGACTATTCAATGGTTATGATAAAAACAAAATATTAAATTGAGCCCGTCCAAATGATTAGTGACTTTGAACCGCAGACTTAATTCAATAAGGGAGATTTATTGTTACAGTGAAGTTTTCATTACAAGCGCTTTGATGAAATCAAATTCGTGATACTTTGAGAGTGGAAATTAACTATGTTGATGTTTATGAAATCAAATGTTGATGATGATATTTATGTAAAATATATTTTCAATGAAACTTTAAATGGTCATAAAGTTGAAGAGTTATGTGATATTTTCTAAGATTTACTTTAATTGAGTATACGTTTACTTAAGTAATAGATAAAAGATTTTTTTTTTATATCTCACTCAATTTTCCATACAAGGGTAGGCAGACACCGAAGTCTTTTCCCCATGCTTATTTGGCATAACGTATAAATGATAGTGAGCCTGTCGCCGTCTTAATGTCCAAACTTACTGTACAATACAATTTACATACATATAGATATATTTAAGTGTATAAATATTTATATATACGAATAAATTCATTCATATTCATCTCACAAATGTTTGCCCCTAGCGGGACTCGAAAGTTAGAAAATGGCAATTGCTACAAACAGACGGCACAGTAATTATTTTATTACGATGATGAATGCTTTACGAATCGACAGCTTAGTTGGTAATGAGCGGATTCAAATCCCGCTGCCGAGGATTATGTATGTAAGTATTTTACCGTCGGTTTGGACACTGCGATGCGGATACGCTACCACGTGTCACATTTTGTTACCGTCCTGAATAAGCTTAGGCATAAACACATACATTTTGAGTTAATGGTCCATCTACCCCAGGATTGGCAAAATGCGTGAAGATAAATAACAATGCATTATTTATATAATTAAACTCAAATCCCCTGCTCATGAGCAATGTCAGCCATTGTAAAAGGACACGGAATTTAATGTAATTCGAACTTGTCACGTAGAATGTTAGTTAAAAGGTTTAGCGACATTATTTAGGCGGCGAAAGAATTTCATTGGGACTACACAAATTTGACTGCTTTTAAATCGAATCCGTTGGAAGTAAGTCTCGCGTAGAATAATTCTAAATTTTGTTTCCCTACATATATACATTTTTTATGTTTAACAAATTTTTTATTATAACGATATTTTTTTAAAATAAATAAATATTCTCACGCAATTCCCAATACCCCTGTAATAGTTAGTAGACAGAGGTCTAGTCAGACAATTAAGTCCCTTTGACCCACCTTCCACCGAAGATATTTTCGGGACAACGTGACTGGTGGTGGGCCCTTCGCCGTCTTTATGTCCAAGCCAACGATATAATTCGTACATACGTTTTCGAAAAAGCCATTGGTACAAGCCTGCCACCTGGGGGTCGAAGTCGGGTCTCTCGACTCGAAATTCCGACCACCCTTCCACTCGGCTATCGTGACTTTTTAATACATTTAATGCACCATTACACGAAGATATTTTTTAATACACGATAGTCTGTCACGATATTTATTCTCGAGTCTCGATAGTCGAGTGGTTCAGTGATCGGAATTCGAGTTAGGAGACCCGACATCGATCCTCAGGAAGAAATTTTTCTCACCGAAGAAATTTTTTTGGACAACGTGGTGAGCCTTTTGCCGTTTTTATCATACTCCTGCAAATTTCCGTCGGCAAATAAAAGTATAGTTTAATAGGTATGAAGAGTTTTTTTATAGCAAAGGGAGGCAAACGAGCAGGTCGCTCACGTGATGGTAAGTGATTAGCGCCACCCATGAACACTCGCAATACCAGAGGCATAGCGGATGCGTTGCCGGCATTAGTGGGCCTCCGGTTACCTGCACTCACCAGACGAAACGCAGAAGTTTATTAGACTTCTACTTCACGCCGGTATTCTGTGAGGTCGTGGTACTTCCCCGGTCGAGGCGGCCCATTTATGCAACAACAAAAGCTGATGCGTTTATTTTATTGATTTAATGGCGTTTAAAATGCCTATGAAAGAATGTTTTGGTTAATTTATTTAGCTGAAGTATTTAAAAGTACTTCTGATAATTTATTTTATTCATTGTTACAATGTTTTGATATTCTCATTATAAACCTTATCTAATACATTCGGCGAACTTAAGTGCCCATGTCCACAATATAGCTGTGCTTGCTGCTGGTGTAAGTACGGCTCGTATCATTTTGAAAATGAAATCAACAAATCAGCAGAAATACGATGCAATTTTATTAATTTAAGCATATTTATGCTGAACTTTTATGTGATTAAATTTAGGTAAGAGCGTCGCCACGGATCGGCGATGGTCGCGGGTTCGAATACCGCCCGTGTCAGTTGAAATTTTAACTTTTTCTCTTTAATTAATCACGAGCAGAAATACTTTAAGTAAACTTAAAGTATTTCTGCTCGTGAATAATAAAAATTGTAATAAAAATAAATCACACCACTCAACAGTGCAGTCTCGAACACTTGGCACTCGGGCAGCGTGCGTGCAGTGGATGCAACACGCAGACAATGTACTGCAAGTGTTCTGTACGAGTTATTGCTGCGAGCGTGTGGCCAGCGTTACAGTTTCACTTTGGTGGTTTTTATTTATTTATCTTCACGCATATTAACTATACTGGGGTAGACAGAGATATCGATGGGAGGTGTGTTCGACGCTCATTTTAGCAAAGGCTGTTACGTATAACGTGTCAGGTGTCGAGCCTATCGCCGGGTTAGTGTCATAACCAACGGTATAATATACTTACAAAGAAATATATTTACATACATAGACATAAATATTCATATGAACATACATTTAAAATTTCCGGACTCGACCCTCACCCGCAACTCTTAGCTTTTAAGCTCCTTAGATTTTTGTTTATTGTTTATAATAATAAATATAAGTGGATAAGGACCGCATCACGTACATAGTTCTGATACCAAGAATGTAATTAAAGCACGTGTTATGCAATTTGTATTGATTTTAAAGTATGTACGATATGATGAACTTTAGTAATTAAATTAAAGAGAAAAAATGTTAAAAATTTCTACCAACATGGGCGGATTCGAACCCGTGACCTTAGCCGTACCGTGGCACCGCTATGACCGTTTTTCTTTTACATTAAGTAACAAAAAGTTAATAACAAAATAAAAGTAAGTAGTAGTAGTAATTTTATGAACAAATTGTATGAACATCAATACTACATGAAAGAAGTGTTTTTTGAATTGGAAATGTCCAACATTTGCAGAACCCACGAGAAATTATTGGTAATCAACTGGAGACAGTTTCGCTGTTAGTTTTTCGTAAACGAAACATTATATGTACATGTCTTTACATAAACAGACATTGGGTTAGAAAATAGTTTCTGGTACATGGCGCTAACTCCCAAAGAAGCAAAAGAGAAGTAAAAGAGAGATTTAAAATGATGCGTGTATGATTAATTTAATATAATCCTAAATATTTAGTTATAAAATTCAGTTATTCCGTTTTTCCACACCGTCTCTATATTCGCTTTAGTGCGACTAATCTGACATTGATTGAAAATGCCGCCAAACTCCGAGAATTCATGTAACAGAAAACATTTGTGAAATGTTCGAGTAATGTGTTTTTGTTCCGTTAATTCGCTATAGCACTAAGTCCATAGTTTCGTCCAATACTTTAGTATTCAAAAAGCCTTCATAATCATATTCATTCATATGCTATACTTACACTTACTGCATATCACTGTATATCGCCTCAAAGACCGGTCCTCAACGACTTGCATCCATCGACTCCTGCAATATTCGTTGTTTTTCCACAGTCGTCACACCATCTTGTGATGATGACCGTTCTTTGTGGCGAATTCTAGGGAGGCCTGTGTCCAGCAGGATCAGTTCAGCAGGTGTAAAGAAATAGATATGCATATCATACTCACATCGGCTCATACTTTATATTATGTTAATTTGACGTCACTCACACATTGACGACGGTTAAAATGGCGTCTGTAAAACTCGGGCCTGAAATATACGTAAACTTTGAAGGCAGGGTCACTAGCAACTACGGGTTTGCAAAACCACTTAGTGATAACTAATGTAGGAATATTAACCCTTCCGGGAATCGAACCTCAGAGCTGGTGACATCTTGATAATCGGTGTGTATTCGTCCACTAGCGTCGTCTTTTAATAAGTTAAAAACATTAAAATCTTAAGCATAATTTTTACGTTCTTTAAGGTAACGACAGTTGGTTTATATTTCATTTAAAGTTAGTTCTTTTTACAGTCGTCAGGAGAAGCATCTCCACAGATGCGGACCTGAGAGCAATCGTAAAGATTAACATTAAAAAACTTAACTCATTTATTTATTTATTTCTTACAGTCAATATCTACACTGATAGGGTTAATTAAAAGCGATACTGCCATATTTTACATAGAACTTCATAACACAACGGTTTAATTAATATCTAAATCTTGTACAAGTATAAAGAATTAATAGATAATTATGTCAGCTTAAAATTATCTTGCAACATTCCACAATAAAAAATATCATATTACTTAGGTTTAGATTACTGGCCCGAAGAGCGCACCAGCGAGTAAGAATCTCGGAGACTGAACTGAGATCTCCTGATTCGAATTCTCGTCTCTCCGTGTTCGTTGTACCTTTATTATTTATGCTTTCATATTACAAGTGCTTTAGCTACTTACTTTGGGATCAGAGCAATGTATGTGACGCTATTCTTATCTTCGCCTTCTTTACAGCCTATCAAGGGTCCACTACAGAACATAGGCCTCCTCCAAAACTTTCCACAGTGAAAGGTCCTCAGCCACCTGCATTCATCGACTTCCCGCGGCTATGCAAATGAAATATTAAATATTTCCCGCAAATCCTTATGTATGTTTACATTATTTATAATTACAAGCAAAAATATTTATAGAAAAAAGAAGAGTCTAATGTTTCTTTTTATTTTATGTTTTTATTGGGCTTCGGATTTCCACGAGTTCACGTTGATTCAAATAGGTAAAACGTACATGAAATAAGTTATCTAGATCTGTGTATCCAAATTCGAATAGAAATGTATTTCAAGAAAATTATGCGGCCAAACTCAATAGTAGAGATAGAAAGGATCTAAATGGTAGAGAGCCTGCCTTCAAAGCTAAGTGCACCCCTTCGAATTCGACTAGGGGCAAACATTAGTGTGATGAATATGAATGTTTGTGCAAATTTTATTGATTTTAAAGCATATAATTCATACTGAACTTGACAACCGTGCCACGGTACCGCAAACGTAAAACTTAAAAAAGTTCGGGGGTTCAAATACCACCCGTATCAGTTGAAGTTATAAATTTCTCTTTAATGTTATGAATAGTCACGATAGCCGACTGGTAGGATAGTCGGGATGTCGAGTCGACAGACCCGAGTTCGATCCCCAGGTGGCGGGCTCGTTCCAATAGGGTTTTCAAATGCATATGTACGAATTATATCGTTGGCTTGGACAAAAAGATGACGACGAGCTCACCACCTGTTCCGTTGTCCCAAAAATGTCTTAGGAGGAAAGTGGTCGAAGGGACTTAATTGGCTAGACTAGACCTCTGTTTACTCCTGTATAGGGAATTGCGTGAAGATATTTATTTATTTATTTATAATTTAATGAATATTTGTACGCTAGTCATGGATGTTTATATAGACAGATGACGTAAAGGATGTTTTTGCTTAAATGTTTAAAATGACTAGACTCTCCTGTCACCTCATCCCAAATAATCTTCGGTCAAAAGTGGGTCGAAAGGGCCTCATTGGCTAATATCTAGGTCTTGTCTTGGTATCTACCTACCCTAGTATGGGAAATTCCGTGAAGGTAAAAAAAGTTACTTAATAAGTATCAGGTAATTCCAGTCAATGTTTTAAAAAAATACACTTAAACACACAGAAATAATCTTTTACTAAAGATTTGATTGCATTGAATTGTCTTCAAGCTGCGTTGTAATCATTTACTTACCTAACGGCCTGTAAAAGTCTACTGCGGGTAAAAGTAACCTGCTCTCGTAACCATAATCCATTTGTTTGACAAGCGGATTAACGCCGCAGCACATCAATGGGCTGAATAATTTGGATCTGGTTTTTTTCGTGATGTCATTCCTGCCGCCTACTGTTTGGCACATCCATAGTCGAGGCTTTAGTTTAGTCGAGCCCTTAGTCGTCTCTTACGAAACCCATGAGAAGAAAATGCCCATGCCACACAACTTCCGTGCCACGTATAATTAGAAAAGAATCATTCTTATTGTAAGTGTTATCGAAAATGGAAAAGTTAGTTTTAATTAATTATACAGTCGCATTTCATTATCAGAACTAAAACCTCTCGATATAAGAAAACTGGTAGGTTCAGTAATTAAATTACATTGTCCTAGACATTGAACTGGCAAAAGCCTCTTCGCAAAGTCAATTAAAATACAGTTGCGTTGAGATAGTTCCATTGATTGATCAGTTGAAGAAAACAACTTTGAAAAGTTTTATTAAAAAGTTACAACTTTTATTTGCGTCTGTGAACTCTATAGCGTCAGAACATTGTTAAGTTTTTCCTCTTTTTTAAATAAGTAAATATATAGACAGGGACAGTATCACATACATTGCTCTGATCCCAAAGTAAGCACTAGTGATAAGGAATCGGAAATTTTACTACAGTTGAACGTATCCAGGACCTCAGACCTGCCGACGACATCAAAACCACTGGTTTTTATGTCCTCCAGGCAGTGAAAAACTAGTTATTGTAGACACCAGTCGTTGGTAGACGAAAGAATATAAGTGTGAAACAGTTAATGTACCTCTAAATAATGAATCTTTCTACAAGTCCAACGTTCATCATAATATTCATGGCTACCGACATGTGGCGAGAAACTTATATAAATAACATACAAAATGAGGAGACCGGCGAAGGGCAGCAGCGTCTAAGGTGCAAGGTGTCTAGTACGGCGGTCGCCAATCCGCTTACCAAGCTTGGCGATCATCGTAAATCTTCCCATGCGAGATGGTTATACCCAGATTATAACAGGCCGTTACGTACATTTGTTCTGCAGTGGAGTTTAAAGGGCCGTAAAGTGAACAATAAAAAGAAATAGGTCGTAAAAGGCGGGAAAATTGCATGGAAATTTTAACAAAATGAAATCAATATCTTCATAAAATTACGACAAGATAATTAAAATGCACTAATTGTTATGACGTCAACGTATAAGGTTGTGTCATATTTAATAAGTTACTTTTTCTTTTCTATAAATACTATAACAAAATACTAGCTTATGCCAGTAAAGTAATATTTTTAGTATTCCTATTAAACATTCTAACTAATCTGCAATGCTTGTGCCTGGAGTGGTTTACGATAATGGTCGAATGGCGGGCCCGAACCTGCGACGTCATGTTTGCAGCCCGTAAAACGTTTGACTATTGATGCTTAATAGATTAAATAATTTCTCGATGTAAACAACAGCTGCCCTATACATAACCCTTCTCTGGAACCGAAATTGTGAATCTTCTTCATAGAAATGGCCTGTCCTGAATCAAAAGTTCAAAGTAGGATTTACGCCTCTCCCTTACGAGAGAATTGCCACGCTTGACAAGAGGGCTGGCGATCTCAGTAACTGATACCTTGGACTTTAAATGCTAACCACCACCAGTCCCCTAATTGCTCTAATATTTTTCAGTGGTTAGTAGTCGTCATTTTAAGAGATGCTTTTTTTTGCCGGCACCAAATGCCAATCTCAATACAATGGTAGATTGTTTGACCAACATTCTACCGAAGAGATTTTTTGGGATATCGTGGCAGGTGGCGAGCCCGTCGCTATTTTTTATTCAAGCTGAAGATGTCAGTGAATCTAACCTCAGAGACGGCGACATCTTGAATATCGGCGTGTAAATATCCCCTTGGATGACCCTCTTAGATCTTTCCTTAATAAGTTGCAAACATTGGAATCTTAAGCATAACCTTTATGTTTCATTAAAGTAATGAAAGTCAGTTTATGTTACATTTAAAGTTAGTTCTATTTACAGTCGTCAGGAGAAGCATCTCCACTAAGACGCGGACCAGAGCGCAATCGTAAAGATTAAGATTAAAAAACTTAACCCATTTATTTATTTATTTCTACAGTCAACATCTACACTTACAGTTTTCACCAAAAGCGATATTTCCATATTTTACATAAAGCTTCACAACTTAAAGGCTTAATTAATATATAAATCTTGAACAAGTATAAAGAATGAAAAGATATGTTAGCATAAAATTATGTAGATACATTTCGTTTGTACAAAAAAATAAATTGCATATGTTACTGGCCAAATAACATATACCATTTATCTTATAATGAAATATGACAAAAGTACTATAGCAACTTTGGGTTCAGGGCAATGTATGTGACGCTGTCCTTATCTATTTATTTATTCGTTTACAAGCACATAGTAAAAAAGTTTGCGTCAGACGGCTTGGCTGATGGTAGTATAAGTGACCCATTTATACGTAGGCAATCGGGCCGTCAAATACCATAATTCGAGTATAAACATTGTAAAACTTTAATTTTATGTTAATTAAAACAAAGAAAATGAAATTAAGTTGAATTTTCGATAACACATTAATTGGTTGTCAGTAAGTAAATAGAGACAATTAATTACAGAATGTCTATATTATTTTAAGTCACGATAGCCGAGTTGTTGTGTGGTCGGAATTTCGGGTCGAGAGACCCGAGTTCGATCCCCAGGTGGCAGTACCAATGAGTTTTTCAAAAACTTAAGTACGAATTTCATCGTTGGCTTGGACATAAAGGCGGCGACGGGCTCACCACCTGTCACGTTGTCCCGAAAATATCTTCGGTGGAAGGTGGGTCGAAGGGACTTAATTGTCTAGACTTGACCTCTGTCTACCCCTGTATTGGGAATTGCGTGAAGATATTGTTATTGTGGTTTATTGTTTAATTGATTTTAAAGCTATAAGTTCCGCTGTAGATAAAGTTCAGCATAAAAAATTTCGCTGTCTCGAATCCCACCCGTATCATGTGAAGTTATACAAATGTTTCAATTTTTATAGCTTTGTGTTTTTATAGTTCATGAATTTATGTAATGGATGTCTATATATACACTTTTAAGATGAAAAGGACTAGACTTCATCTCATTCCAAATAAGCTTAGGTCCAAAAGTGGGTCGTAAGGGCTTCTTTGTCTAGGGTGTAGGACTTGTCAAGGTCTCTGCCTACCCCAATATGGGAAATTGCGAGAAGAAAAAAAAGTTGCTTAATGAGTATCAGTACTTCCGGTCAATGTCATAGTTTAAAAAATACAAACACTCAAATAAACTTTTAATGCTGATTTGACCGCATTGAATTGTCTCTAAGCTGCGTTGTAATCATTTACTTACCTAACGGCCTGTAAAAGTCCACTGCGGGATGTAAACCGCTCTCGTAAGCAGGATTTTCCATAATCCCTTCCTTTGACAAGCGGATTGATGGCGCTGAACATCACGGGTCTGATTAAATTGGATCTTGTATTTTTCGTGATGTAATTCCTGCCATCTATTGTTTGCCACATCCATAGTCGAGGCTTTAGTTTAGTCGAGCTCTTAGTCGCCTCCTACGAAACCCATGAGAAGAAAATACCGATGCCACACGTGCCGTGCCACGTATAACTAGAAAAGACACATTTTTATTGTAAGTATAGCCTCTCGTTATAAGAAAACTGACAGGTTCAGTAATTAAATTAAATTGTCCTAAATATTGAACTAGCAAAGGGCTCTTCGAAAAGTCAATTAAAATTCAGTTGTGTTGAGATAGTTCTACTGATTGATCAGTCAAAGAAAACGAATTTAAAGTTTCATTAAAAAGTTATAACCTTTATTTGCGTCTGTGAACTAGTACCCGTAAATTATAAAATTTTGCCCCTTTTTTAAATAAGTAAATATATAGATAGGGACAGTATCACATATATTGCTCTGATTCCAAAGTAAGCACTAGTAATAAGGAATTGGAAACAACGAAGGTATCACAAACACCCGGACCTGAGGGAATTTAGAAAATTTTACTACTGTTAAACGTACCCGGTTCCTCAGGGCTGTCGACCACATGAAAACCACCGGTTTTATTTTCACCATGGAACTTTAGACAACATATAGGTTTTTTATTACAAAAACTCAGTAGTGTCCTGTTTCTATGTTCAACTAACGAATCGATTTTACCAACTGGCGGAAAATATACTAATGGGAGCAAGCAATGCTTCTAGGGACATTCTATGGACAGGCTGAGGAAAAACTAGTTACTGTGGAAACACGTCGATGGTAAACGGAAAAATACTAGTGTGAAACAAATAATGTACCAATAAATAACAGGTCTTTCGAGAAATCGAATCTTCATTGATAATATCACTGGCTACCGACATGTGGCGAGGTGACGGGAAGCGGCATCTAAGGCGCAAGGTGTCTAGTACTGCGATCGGTTTTAAGGCTTTTCCCTTGAGTGTGATCGGAATTAGAGTCAAAATACTTGAGTTGATCAATAAGAAAAGAAAAATCTCGACTACTATTTGCGGTAGTTTTTTTTTATATCTTCATTCATAGGGGTAGCCAGACAATTTAGATGAACCATATTTCACGAAATTTCTTTTGGGACAGGCAGAGATCTTGTTGCCATCTTTTTGTACACATCAAAGATACTTAATAATTAAATAGTACAAGTCTGCATTCGGGGGTCAAACTCGAGACCTCTCCTATCATTATTACATATTCCGACCAGCATTCCGACCAGATTCAGCTATTGTTAACAACCACTGAATGATTTATTAGTGTAATGTAGTGCCTTAATTAATATCAAAGGCAGTTTCACTATCATTCCAGTTTCAACATCATCCTTTCAGATATTCGATTATGAATTTTGGTTTTAATAAAAAATAATATTAGATATATTTTTCTAATCAAAATTCATAATACATATTTCAATTATAAAATATCTCCCTATATAATAAATATAAACCGTTTTAAAGAGCTCTTTTAAATTTTATTTGCTAGAAAAGTCTAGACCAGGTTATATTGCACTTAGTGTCAGCCAACCTTCTCACCTTCGCTTTAAGTTTAGAACTATTGGAACTGATCTCTGAGATCGAGAAGTATTCATACACAAGGGAAAATAATTAAAAGTAAGCTGTTTCGTATTGTTTCGTATTGAGATCGCGTGGCCCTTAGCGGTCTTGACATGTTAAAACTACACCCGATATAAAAATTACATGATATTTAATTTTAAATCTTTACTCGTTTCCCAATACAGGGGTAGACAGAGGTTTAGACGATTAAGTTCTTTCGAACCTACCTTTCTCCGAAGACAAGTTAACAAGGATATCGTTAGGAGTAATAAATTTTTCTCATTTTGTTGCTAGCGGGAATGTTACTCGTACACTGAGGGCCATTTTTAATGAAATGAATGCTCTATGCCCTATGTCGATGACGACTCTAATACCAATCACCGAACATCTAGACTATAGTGACTGTAAAAACTTAATCTCGGCCTACCTCGACCCCTTTTAATATTAACTTTCGCGCTGTATATTTTCTTCACTATTCGTTCTTCGCAAACCATTGAAGCACGCCCTTATCAATTTTAGTGATAAGTTCATCTTTCAAACCTACCATTTTGCGAATCTCGTTGTCTCGCTTCCGGTCGGCCAAGGTAACGCCGCACATTTTACGAAGAGATCGCATCTACATTCAACCTGCTTGTATGCTTCTTCTGGCATACCCAGGGTTCGCTGTCATATAACAAAGTCGGTACCAGCACTACGTTATTTATCGCAAGGCGTGCATTTTTACTACGCCCTGCCTTTGGACTAACGCAGTCACCGTTGACCTTGTTTCGGCCCATTTGGACGTTAAACATAGGTGACAGGTCATGCCCTACCCGCACACCGGCTTTGCAGTCACAATAGAGCGATTGCACAGCCCTTAGCAGTGGGCCATCCACACCATACCCGGGCAACAGTTCCCACATGTTCATCCTTACAACCTTATCAAATGCCTTCACAAGATCCACAAAAGCACAGAAAATCCTCTGGTTAGAAGCCAGAAGTTTTTCCGTGACCTCTAGCTATTCTCATCACATAAGTTTGGAAAGGTCTCAGTAGTTCTCAAGGATAAATTTAACTCAGTCGATAAAATTAAATCTATATTATTAGGCACAAAATATTTTGATTAGAACTGCGAGGCTATTTAACCAGAACGTTATTTTTTTCATTGGAGAAGAAGGTAAACGATGGTTCGGGACTATCACTGGTAGATAGCTGATGTTATAAAAAGTAACTTAGGCTACTTTTATTTTAGAAAAGTAATTAAGGTTCCGCGTTAAGTGTTAAACTGCGGGCAAATCCGCAGGGGCAACTAGTAAAGTAATAAGTTTCGGTAATCCTTGTTCTTTTCTTTTAAAATTAGTAGAATTATAAAAACTTCCCAGCTTTGTTAATTATTGGTGAAACATCAAACGATGCCATCAAACGAAAATTCAAAAATTCCATCAAAGTTGTAAGCGGAAAAAAGTCGTTGTTTACTTAATTATTAAACTTATATTGAAACTTAATTTACGTCCCTTTCCTAGATGGAAAACCTTATCTCTAAGTTCTCCCTGGCCTTTACTGCCTTAAAAATATCTTCTCGCTATTGCCAATACAGGGTAGACAGAGGTCTAGACAATTAAATCTTTCGGCCCACTTTCCACCGAATACATTTTGTCTTGATTATCAAGACAACGATATAAATGGTACATAAGTTTTTATGAAAAATCCCATTGGTACGAACCTGCCACCAGGTTATCGAATTCCGATCATCCGACCACTCGGCTATCATCACTTTAACTGCTCTCTGTTGCCTTGATTACATTTGACTAGATAATATGTAACGCTGTGTTAGTAATTGCGGAGTAGTTACGGGGTAAGAATATAACACCTACTTTCTTCCCGTGGCTGTCGTAAGAGGCAACTAAGGCAAAAGCCTTGAAAATAAATACATACATAGATATATATAAGAAGAACACATAAGTAGCTAAAGTCCTTGTGCTATGGAATCAGAAACAACAAAGGTAGACTCATATATAGATAGATAGGGACAATATCACGTACATTGCTCCGATCCCAATGTAAGATGCTAAAGCACTTGTGGTATGGGCATCAGAAACAACGAAGGCATCACAAACACTCAAACCCGAGAAAATGTAGAAAAAGTAGTTTTTCTTCATTGACCCTCCCGGGAATCGAACACGGGACCTCCAGATGGCGACACTTTGAAAACCGGTGTATACGCCACTCGTCAACGGAGGTCGTCGAGACGCGAGACAATGTAGAAAATGTCGTTTTCAACATTGACTCGGCCGGAAATCTAATCTAGCATCTTGAATTTGAATCAATATTTGGTGACATCATGAAAACCAGAGTATACGCTATCTGTCAACGGAGTCAACGGAGTGGCCGTTGACAGAACTCTTGATAGGTTGTAAAGAAGTTGATGAAAGAAGTTGTTGAAAGTTAATTGCGTAAGCGATCTTCTTAGTAAGCTAAATTTTCCAATAAATAAAAAAAGGCAGCGTATGTCAAATAATGTCTTTTGTAGACAAAATTTTGACACCAGTAGTGTTGTTTGACACCAGTAGTAGTAGTTTACATTATTGTAATTTTCATAAGCTCTCTGTTTAAAAAAATCGCTCACGTTACTCGCTGATAAATGTATCTTTCTATTAGTGAAAGAATTTTTAAAATTGGTTCAGTGATATAGGCGTTGCATCGTACCAAAGAAACAAACTTTACTTCGTATTTTTAATATAAATACAATTTATAATTATTTATGTCGAAGAATGAAGATTTTGATTTTCTGTAAAATAAAGTCCATTTAAAAGCCAGTAGGACACGAAAGTAACATTTTCTGAGATTGATGATCCGCACTGACTGATGTGCTGACTCAAAGCAAAACTGGGACGAAGTGGATTTGAAAAGTTTATTATTAGTTAAGAGGTACTTTGCTTTAAGAAAATATCTGTCTAACATGGACTTGTGTAATGTTTTATGAGTTACGTAGAGTGACACACAGTGCATTTCTGGCATAAATGGCCCAGCTACCTTTTTGTCATTAATTAAATCACAAAAAGTCCAGTATAACTTAAGGCATTAAAGGTCAATAAAAATTGCATCATAAAGGTGTAGGTGTCATTATCGTATTCATGCTTTATAGTTATCGACGATTACCATTAATGTTCATTATATTTGTATCATTAGTTGCGTGTACATAGAGTATTAGGGTTGTCACATGCAATAAAATGAAACGATAGTTACAATAGTATTGCCTGAAAAATCGTTTGGGGAAATCATTTAACTCGAGATGTATTCGTATAATGACAATTAGGGAACTTAACGTTTACTACTGTGGGATAAACCGACGTAATCACAAGCAATAACTCTACCAAGCATCTTCCTTAGGATCGTCCCATAGGATTTTACGTGACTCTTTTATTTTGGATTTTCTTAACAAGCGGAAACGACATAACAATGGATGCAACTGTACGTCATCAGTGAACTTGACTTCCAGGCCCGCCATTTTTTACTTTTTATCTTCACGCATTTTTTCTGGAACTGGGTTGGATAGAAGTCTAGGCAATTAAGTTCCTTTGACCCATCTTTCACCGAATTTTAAACAACGCGGCAGTTAGAGACTGTCGCTGTTTTTTACTAATATATTTTATCGTATTTTCATTATGTAGGCTTGACAGCGTCCGTGTCAGTAATTAATTTTGATCATTCATCTTATTCAACTTTCCTTTTAGCAACAAATTAGTTTTCAGCGACATTTTGGTTTTTTGCTTCTTAAAGAATCTGCTTCTCAATAGCTCTGGAAACATAAGAATTTTTATATCTATTTAATTGCTTTTCTGTTTATTCTTCTGATCTTTTTCTTAATAAATTTAAAATATGTGTGATATCGTGAAAATAATTTACCGGCTAGTTTGTTCATATAATAATATAATAAATTTCTAATATTAACTCAGGACTGTAAATGGTAAGTTTAAAATTATATTTACAGTCCTTAAAAAATAGTCACGAAAGGCGACTGATTAATTAATCGTAATTCGAGTCAAGAGACTCGAGTTCAATCCCCAGGACTGCTTTGTATCGTTGGCTGTGACATAAAGACGGCAACGGGCTCACAACTAGTCATGTTGTCCCAAAAATGTATTCGGTGGAAGATGGGTCGAAAGGACTTAATTGTCTAGACCTCTGTTTATCACTGTATTGGGAATGGCTTGAAGAAATTTTCTTAAAAATATCATATTTAAAAATAGTCAAATAAGGTACAGAGGTTCACTTAGTGCAATATAATATCCTTCAGTTCATTAAACAATATTTTAATGACAATAGTTACAACTAAAAAAAAATCTTTTTTAACTAGCCGAATAAAAAAGTAAAGATATTTTTTATTTATTTATTAAATCATACCTTTAATGTATACGCGGACTTAATGCATGAGGCATGTTCTGCCAGTCTACCTTTGGGTGATGCAGAGATTAGATGAAGTAGGTGAAGCAGATAAATTTAACAGAGACACAGACATAAAGTAAAGTAAAAAATATCTTCACGCAATTCCCAATACAGGGGTAGACAGAGGTCAAGTCTAGACAATTAAGTCCCTTTGACCCACCTTCCATCGAAGATATTTTCGGGACAACGTGACAGGTGGTGAGTCCGTTGCCGTCTTTATGTCCAAGCCAACGATATAATTTGTACATAAGTTTTCGAAAAACCTATTGGTACGAGCCTGCCATCTGGGGATCGAACTCGGGTCTCTTGACTCGAAATTCCGACCACCCATCCACTCAGCTATCGTGACACTTTCTTTCAAGAGCTTTCATGCTAATATTAATTAATTACTTTGCGAGTGTAGTTCTGTAGATAAAACCTTTAAAGTCACAGTAACTGTAAAAGTTAAAATTATTTAATTAACAAAGTCAAAGATAAAGTAATATTGTACAATTTACGCTTGTCTAAAGCTCTGAAGAACGTCAAAAACTGCATGGTTTGCAAAAACCAGACCTCATAGCACAGAAGAGAATTTTTTTTAACTCTATTTTACATTGATATTTACATTTTATAACAAAATAAATACATATCGATTTCGATTAATACATGTCAAACATAAAATTATTGTTTATTGGATATCTAATAGGAAGGGCAGCTAGGAGATTCCGGGTGCAGAGTAAGTCATCAGAGTGGTCGTCCATTTATTGAAATTTAATCTAAGCTATTTTAGCTATAGTTTGTTTATTTATTGTTATTTATCTTAATCTTAATTTAACAATACTGTGGTAGGCAGAGGTCTAGATAATTAAGTCTCTTCGATTCGCCTTTCAACGAAGACATTTTTTGAAACAACGTGACGAGACTGTGGCCGAAAGATAATACGTCCCAAAGAAGCTTCAGTGTAAATAAGGTCAACTTCTTGTCTAAATCTCTGCCTAGCCCAGTATGGGAAATCGAATGAAGATATATAAAAAAGTTAATACGTACAATTTCCTAGTGAATCGTTACTTCATTTTGATAGCAGTGTTTTTTTTATTGTAAATTTCAGTTTATCAATAAATTCACACCAATTTACTGATGGAAATGTAACACTGTATGGCTGAGTAGATTTTGATATTTGTTACTTAATTAAAACTTTAAATTCTTAATAACTTTCTAAAGCCTGCCTATTAAAAAGCTTTAGAAAGTTATTTAAGAAAAACTTTGTAAGATGGGTCGTTATAACTTAAATATATACGTTAATGACAGTAATCGCTGGGAATGGAATGATTGCTCCCCAGATATTTCAGAGAAAATAAACCTCTAATACTCAAACTGTAATAATAATAAAAAAAGAAAATGATTGCGCAGTTTCTATCAACTCTTTCTTCTGCGTTACATACATCTTATTACGAACCGGTGCTTGATCAAATAAACGATAAAAGAAAGTTTATTTTTTATTGAGATGTATAAATGATTTAATTTTATATCAGGAAAGCAAATCTACGGGCAAGAACTAGCTGAACCCATTTAAAATTTCCATAAGAATGTAAATATTCAGTATAAAGATTGAATAATATATTCCGTATATTATGACATAAGAATGTAAATATTCAGTATAAAGATTGAATAATATATTCCG
Organism: Sericinus montela; assembly: GCA_029286605.1. NCBI lineage: Eukaryota > Metazoa > Arthropoda > Insecta > Lepidoptera > Papilionidae > Sericinus > Sericinus montela. The sequence goes on from JAGSMR010000072.1 coordinate 4,954,133, forward strand.
TATATTATGACATAAGAATTTAAATATTCAGTATAAAGATTGAATAATATATTCCGTATATTATGACATAAGAATGTAAATATTCAGTATAAAGATTGAATAATATATTCCGTATATTATGACATAAGAATGTAAATATTCAGTATAAAGATTGAATAATATATTCCGTATATTATGACATAAGAATGTAAATATTCAGTATAAAGATTGAATAATATATTCCGTATATTATGACATAAGAATGTAAATATTCAGTATAAAGATTGAATAATATATTCCGTATATTATGACGTACGTAGGTGTTTAGGGTAATATATAATGGCATGATATTACGCACACATTATTGACATCGTATTACGCGCAAATATTATAAAATACAAATTAAGCACGAGTTCAAGATAAGGTTTTAAGTTTCACTTAAAACACCGAGGTCAAGGTTTTGCGTTCCAGCAAACCGTTGCTTATATTTTCGTTACGACTTCCGGGGAGAAAAGTGCTTAACGCTAAATTGTTATATAGCTTTCCAAAAAAAGGACAACCGCCTTCAAATACTCACTAAGAAACTCATTTTTAAAAGAGCTTTTGAAAATGAAAATCCCGTTCACTTAAAAATGTTTTAAATATTCTGCTCCGAAGATGTGCAGTATAGCTACGAATCATATTTCGTCATCTAGGTCATACGTAGTAGCTACGACACCTACGAGTGTCAGATGTAATACGAACATTAAAAAAAAAACATTTTTTAAATGAGCAGGCTACGAGCAGTCGGTTAATTTTGGAAGAGTTGCGTTGCTTACGATAAGAAAGGAATTAGGGATAGGGAAGGACAATAGTGATAGGAAAAAGATGAATGGAGGCATTACTCGTCGATGTTGTGCCACAAGGACATCGATTTTGTTAACAAATCGAAGCCCCTATTGAATTCCTTTAGCTATGCGTAAATTTTGGAATTTGTCTTTACGCCATTCCCAATAAAGGGGTTGACAGAGATCTAGATAATTACGTACTTTCGACCCACCTTCCACCGAAAACATTTTTTTGGGACATCGTAATAGGTGGTGCGTCCATCGCCGTCTTAAGCCAATGATATAATTGGTACTTAAGTTAAAAAACCCATGTTCACGAGCTTGCTACCTGGGAATTGAAATCGACTCTCTTGAATCCAAATCTCGATCACCCAGCCACTCGGCTATTGCTATTCCAAGGACAAATCAACCCTTTTATGCAGCATCAAAAACCTTTATAAGTCTTTCTAAGATTACATTGAAAGCAATCTACGGCATTGGACATTTACAAGATATTTGGTACTTTGTAGTAGTTATAATATTTCACGCTATCAATCATGGTGTAAAAATTATATCAAAAAGTTCCTAAGTTTTGTCTAGACGTTATAATATAATCGAAGCATCTCCGAGCAGCAGTTGGTCCAGCGAGGGAGAGGATTAACATATTTCAAGTTGCTGTTCGCTAACGATTCACTGAACTCGAAACAACGCGATTAACAATCAGAGCTTTTGCAGTTACAAACAAATGTTTATCTCTATCTCTCTGTGCTCATTAATATTTAGTAACTAAGTTTCAAGTTATCATAACATACCTTTACAGGCAAAACAAATCTAATGTTACAATAATATTTATTCTCTCTATATTATTCATAATTTTGAATTATGAATTTTTCAATTTGTATATTGTAATAGTCTAATGCTTAAACAAGCTTTTTGGGTTTTAATTATATTTTGAGTTTCTCTATAAACCTTTTCATATTACAATTTCGTTTCATTTTACAATTACAATTTTGTGTTAAGACAGACCAAGAAGACGATTGTTAATTTGTATTGAGGGCTTGAACGCAAAGATGAACACAGGTCACCGTCTGTAACTTTGTCGCAAATAAGATTCGGGGAATTGTGGGTCGAAAGGTAAAGTATTTTAACGAATCATAGTTAAAAAATTACGACTCTGATAGAATCGATCATGATCCTTCGCCATCTATTCTCTCTGGTCATACTACGTCAGTGATGGTGCTTGAAGATAAATAAATATAATTCCTTAGTTATTTTTTGTAAAAAATAACAAAAATTATTTCCCATCTAACTGTATACTTTAATACATTATGTTGAAGAAAAAATATCTTCACGCAGTTCCCAATACAGGGGTAGACAGAGGTCCAATCTAGACGATTAAGTCCCATTGACCCACCCTCCACCGAAGATATTATCGGGACAACGTGACCGGTGATGAGCTTGTTGCCGTCTTTATGTCCAAAGCCAACGATATAATTCGTACATAAGTTTTTGAAAAACTCATTGGTACTGCCACCTGGGGATCGAACTCAGGTCTCATGACTCGAAATTCCGACCACCCAACCACTCGGCTATTGTGACTTGTAGAAAGTAGTTTAAATAAATACCTCAGGGATTTCATGTATGTAGATAAGAGTTAATATTTGTTTCTTTACGTAAAAGTGGTGGAAGTGAATTCGCAACAATGCAGTGTTGTCTGCGGACTGCGAAGAGCTTCCAACGTAACTTTTCAAAGTATAAAAACTTTCGTAGAGCTTACATAGTAAGTTTGTATATACCCAGGAGATAAAAGGAGGGAAAGAAAATAATGAAGTCATTCTTTTATTTTTACCAACCTAACCGGAGTTCTCCTGAAATCAACAGCATTTTTCAACTCTCCGCAATATCGAACAGGTCGTCACTCGTCACTCCAAAAAGATTTAGCTGACTCGTTACAATTTGTCTTAGTTATGTCTACTTTGATAACGTCGCGCATTATGTACTTGCTGTACATCATGCGAAAAGGGTACCTACTTGTCAGGTTGAGTGCCCTGACCTGGGCGGATGTCCCTTCCACCAGTGTGCTTGACACTCGTATATCGAATAACTCTAATCGTAGAAACTTCGAAAGTGCGAACTTTCGATAGTAAGATGTTGTATTGTATAGTCCGCCACTAGCGTAGCTTATAATGTGCAGCCACAGATGTAGCCACAATAGTGTATCGTGTATGGCATAATGTAAAACTGTTAATGAGCTGCCTGTTGGACTTTATACAAGGTTCACGAGACGCGGCGCCTGTGCATCGACCACAGAATACGTTATGAATACGGGCCCGAACGAACACTGCGCGCGTTACGTACACTGGAATATTTTTAATACTGTTATGTACATGCTTCTTTCAGTTGTCAAAATCTTTTTGGCAACTGCCGACATATGACATGAAAATAATTTTTGGGACGATGTAACAAGTGGTGAGCCTGTCGCTGTATTTATATTCAAGCCATCGATAGAAATCGTTCATAAGCTTTAAAAAAACTCAGTGGTACGAACCTACTACCTGGGAATAGAATTCGGGTCTCTTGTCTGTTTTATCTTTGTTGAATTAATTATATAAGTGTTAAATTAATTATATCGACTAAATCTTTATTTTTTTCTCCCTGCAATGAACTTTACTAGGCGTTAAGTATGTAAGTAAGTCATCATGATATAACGTTGTTTGCAACATTATAGTCACACAATATAAAACTTACAAAGGCTCCTGTGGAGTTTGTTTTATGTACGGAAATCGGTAAAATCCCAAGCTGTAACTTACGACGGTACAGGAATCCAACTAAAACAAACCACTACAAGTTCATTAATTGATTGGTTTGCCTATTCTCTAACCATTATGAAACTTTTATCTAATAGAGTATAGGTACACATAATGGCCTATGATAAAACAAACTGCAGGAGTGATAAAACAAACTCTGAGTTCAAGTGACGTATACACCGGTTTCATGGTGTCACCAGCTCTAAAGTCCAGGGCTCGATGGATTACAGTAGAAAAACACTACTATTTCTACATTTCCTCAGGTCTGGTAGTTTTTCGTACCTTCGTTGTTTTCTACTCCAAAACAAAAGTGCTTTAGCTACTTACTTTGAGATGGGACATACGTACTTACGATGGGATCAGAGAAATTGTATGTGATGTTGTCCCTATGTATTGATTTTATTTACACACAGAACTCTCTATATGAAAAAATCGTCACGCCTGACTAGATCGGCGATGTCGTGCATACATACAAATATACTTGTAATTCGGCACATGTCCGTATCGAATTGACAACCTTCTTTTTAACTTCAAAAATACATTTTGTTCAAGCTTGCGTAAATTAAAATAATATATAAATAAATATAAGATTTGTTATTTTTCGGGTTCAGAATTAATCTCAAGATTTTCTACGTTCCAAGACAATTTAAGCGATATTTGTAAGTGATACATTTATCAGAAAGGAGCTTAGATCATAAGCGACTGAAGCCCGAGTAAATTTTTTTTGCTTACTTACTTATTACTTATTACGCACAATCCCTGACGGAGTAGCCAGAAAGAACAGAGGGCCGAGTGTCCCGATCCCTACATACTTCTTTCGCTTCTTTCAGATTCATTCTTCATACTTGCACGTCTAGGTATCCGAGTACTCTTGAGGGTCCTCTCTTCGAGCAATTTGCTCACATGGTCTTCGAAAGGTAGTCTCGGTCTACCTCGACACTTTTTAATATTAACTTTCACGCTATTTATTTTCTTCACCATTCGGTCTACACTCATTCGCTCAACGTGCCCAAACCATCGAAGCACACCCTTATCAATTTTTGTGTCAAGGTCATCTTTCAAACCTGCCATATTGCGAATCTCTTCGTTTCTCTTACGGTCGGCCATGGTATCGCCGCACATTTTACGAGGAGATCGCATCTCCAATTCATTCAACCTGCTTTTATGCTTCTTCTGGCATACCCATGTTTCGCTGCCATATAACAAAGTCGGTACCAACACTGCAATACATGCAAGGCGTGCACTTTTCACTACGCCCTGCCTTTTGACTAACGCAGTCAGGGCACCATTGACTTTGTTTCCGGCAACAACACGCCTGTCCACATTTAAATCAAATCTTCCATCCCGGCTAAACGCATTCCCCAAGTATAAGTATAGTAATTTCATTCACCTGTTCTAGACATTCCTGATTTACCCATATTTCGCACTTCGTTATTTCTTCATCCCTTTCAAATATTTTTTATATAATTTTGTTTGCATTCAGCAATAGTTATTGTACGGCAAATTAACTACATGACTATTAACTTATATTATCTGAAATATTAATTATATAACTTGAAGCAAAAATTTATTCAGCACCTATGTGAGATTAAACAGGAAAGCGATACCAAAATGAGACAATTATATCTTCCCGAATTCCCAACACTGAGGTAAACAGTGGTCTAGACAATGGAGTCCTTTCGACCCACATTTCACCGGATTTAATTTTAGGTAATTGTGAGAGTTGATGAAAGTGTCATCTGTTGACATTAGTCTACCTTCTGGGGATCGAACATGAGTCTCTTGATTTGAACTCCTATCACGCGAACACCCACTTTATCAATTTACTGAAGGAGATCCTCCAATATTTTATTTACATTCACTTTTGTATTTGTGACAAATTCAATGGCATAGCTCTAACATTTACAAAACAGACAAGTTAAATCACACCTGTCTTTTCACAGTTCAGAATCAGATATACAGTTCTCATGGGAGCAAAGAACATGACTCTTGACGCGCGCCTCCCCGCTGTGACGTAAATTGTAAAGTTAATGACGTAAGTGATATTCTTCACGATACGACTAGTATACTTTTCTTTACAGTACTCAATAGAACAACTAGAACAATTGTGTTATTACCACTGTCTCTACTACATTCTACTACAATAAGTAATTTTCAACGTACACAGTAGTATCGAATTACCTAAATAGAGTATTGCATTGCTATGATCCCAAAGTAAGTAGCGAAAGCATTTGTGTTATAATCAGAAACAACAGAGTTACTTGAAACACCTATACCCGAGGAAAATTGGTTTACTTCATAGATCTGTCCGTGAAACGAAACCGGAGCCTTAAAGTTGGCGACAACTTGAACCACGGTCGCATATTCGTCCACGGAGGTTGATTAACATTCATGTGCATCACACAAATGCCCCTAGCGGGATTCAAACACACAACACCCATCAGGGTCACTCTCAACTCAAACAACGTTGGAGTTGTTTACTGTTCAAAGAACTCATTTCTAGTGTAAATATAGCACATAATATATTATAGCTCATACTTTTCAATACGACGAGGACGCGCTGGCCTGTAATGTTGCGGGAGTAGTGAGCTTTTCGCATCAATTATGTGATTTACCTATAGCAATTTCACGTCATTTTTAGACAAATTAATTAATAAAATAAAATTAAATTGATTAATGTGTTTTGGAATTACATAAAACACATTAATCAATTTACAAATTAATCAATTGCAAAGTGTAGTGAAAATATATAAAAAAAATCTTATGTGGCGCGGAATTTTAAAAGGTGTCGTCGAGCTAGGCCGAGGTAGGCTATCTTTCGAAGACCAAAGACACGTCTAGGGAACGTGAGCAAATTGCTCGAAGAGGACATTACCTAGCTAAGGAGTTATTACAGACGCAACAATATATGCTATATTGTATTTAAAATATTCTTTAGGATATCTACTCGTGCGTGTAGAGACGCTCGCCAGTCGGCCGTACAAACATTTCACACGCTGTGACGGGAACGCCGGAGATAAAAGCCGCGTTAATATCCAGCCTCCTTTCATCCTAAAAGTCGTAAACCATGTAATGTCGCCCGTCAGATTTGCGTTAAAGTCAATTTCGCCGGATTCGCGCGTGTAATACGGGTAAATATATATCCTTTTATTACTTGCTAACTTTCGGCCTGTGGTTTCACCTTTTTTAATATATATGACATAGCCCTTTGGACCCACTTGTCACCTAAGCCTGTATGACACATGGTGGCATGTGGTGAGCCGATCGTCGTCTTAGTGCCTGTCTTGTATAGTAATGCGTAGTGTCTTAATTTCGAAGGCAGTGTCACTATCAAGTAATTTATTGAGTCGGTATTTAATACATTGGCAGTAAAACGAAAGAATCTAGTATTTAGAAAAAATTTACACAAAACGAGAGTTACCGACAACTTCCGATGACGAATGGCCAGCTCTGAGGTCCCAGTTTCGATTCCCGGTCGGGTCAATGTAGAAAACACACTGAGAGTTTGTGATACCTTCAATGTTTCTGATTCCATAATACAAGCTATGATGCATAAGCATGCTTGAGCTACATATTTTGGGATCGGATAATGTATGTGATGACATCCCCAAGTATTTACTAGTAAAATGTCTTATGCAATTAATTCTTCTTTAGCACCCGTTTGTTGTTCTTGTAACAATTATCAAATAGTTAAAAACGGCTAAACCCATGTTATAATAATCAGTGTAGGTACCGACTAGTTTCGGACCTAACCTATACATTGTGAGTACATTTTGTACGCCCCTAAACTCAAGCAATAACATAAACGCATCGCCCTCGCCATGATCTTCGTCACCGCCGGCGCGGCACAGGCGCACAGTGCGAGATGGGACGCCAGCGCGAACTCATTCCACACACCCTGATGAAGGACCTCCGATAGGTCTGAAACTAGTCGGTATCTACACCGTTTATTATAACATGAGTATAGCCGTTTTTAACTATTTGATTAATAATTTCTCAGGAAAGTTTAATTAATTTAGTAACAATTATCCTATCCTCCCAATCCTGGTTTCGAAATAGGCTACTAACGAAATAGCTTTAATTACAATGGTTACCGACTAATGACGGGTTAGACAGTTTGAACAACAGCAGTCCAAATATCGGCGGACTATTGACGAGCAGCAGCGTTTAACGTGCGAGGTGTCTGCGGATTGACAATCCACTCTCAAAGCGTTGCGATTGAGGCTAACTCTTCTTTGTGGAAGAGCCTTGACTAGCAGTGGATTATTACAGGTATAACATACATAACGGTCTGTAAAAATCCACTGCCTCTTCCATGTATAGTTTCTATAAAAGTTTCTATAAAAGGAAGGTACATAACACTACAAAAAACTGGATTATAACCTTAAATGACGGCCAACAAATAAATAGTTTACCTCGCAACCCTAATAAATCCTTTAGATAAGGTAGCAATTTACATTAAAGAGGAATCGGAATCCACTCATTACAGGCTAATTGGAAGCAGTAGCACTAACATTAATTGAATAAAGAAAGGTGTTTTCCTCAGCATTTACTTTTTTTACTTTATTATTTTCATTTTTTGTAATTTCTTTTCGAAAACCGAATTTCAGAAGTTGTTTATATTATATTATGTTCTCTAATCATCTTTGTTATAAATACATTTATTAACAAATAAACAAATATTAAACCTCATCCCTTATGTCTCATCATGTCATCCCTTATTTTGTGTCTATACGATACCTAAGGAAGGAAAGAGGATGGTATATTCTAGTGGCATAGGCCTATCCTATCCTCACCGATTATTTAACGTAATTACTGACATAGGAATGATAAATCAGTCGCGTACAAAGTGACGACTGGAATTCCTATCGCTTCACATCTGACAGGCGAATTAATCAAGCGATGGCGTTAAAGCTCTGTCGTGCCTTTATCGCAGTAGATGGCGTTACTGTTGCCGAAGTCTATCCACTGTCAATCACACAACACTGTGACATTATTGGATATGACCGGCAGATATTAATTATGATATAATAGCCGTATGTCACAAGATTACGTGAAATCGTAGCTAAATATGTATTATTATTGAAGTGAAAAGTTATTTATTGCCTTTGTGATTTGAGTCGCAATAATACGAAAATAAAGAAAATAATATAATATATGGTGAGAGAAACAAACTTTTGAAAAGTTAAATGGACGAGTTCCAAGATTTATAATAAATAAAAATCATTAATTAAAATAAATAAAATAAATATGTAAATACATACATAGATAGGGACAACGTCATAGATTGCTCTGATACCTAAGTAAGTAGCAAAGCATTTGTGTTATGGAACCGGAAAAAAAGAAGGTAATGTAGACACCTAGACACAAGCCAATGAAAAATTTTTATTCTACATTTACCTGTCCGAGAATCGAACACGGGACCTCAGAGCAGACGACACCATGACAATAAGTGTGTACGCCACTCGTCCACGGAGGTCGTCAATATCATAGCTCCTGAGCGTATAGTTTCTTTTCTACCGCATGTGAAGTACGTACGTGTTTATTTTATCATTCGTCAAAATTCGTCAAAAAAAAAAGTCACGATAGCCGAGTTGTTGGGTGGTCGGAATTTCGAGTCGAGAGACCCGAGTTCGATCCCCAGGTGGCAGTACCAATGAGTTTTTCAAAAACTTATGTACGAATTTCATCGTTGGCTTGGACATAAAGGCGGCGACGGGCTCACCACCTGTCACGTTGTCCCGAAAATATCTTCGGTGGAAGGTGGGTCAAAGGGACTTAATTGTCTAGACTTGACCTCTGTCTACCCCTGTATTGGGAATTGCGTGAAGATATTTTTATATTATTTATTATTTATTCGTCAAAATCTAGCGCAAATCGTCAAAAGCTAATACAAATCGTCTTTAGCAATATCTCCTACAAAATGTATTTATTTTATTTTGCTATTGACAAAAAAGCCACGATAGCCGAGTTGTTGGGTGGTCGGAATTTCGAGTCGAGAGACCTGAGTTCGATCCCCAGGTGGCAGTACCAATGAGTTTTCAAAACTTATGTACGAATTTCATCGTTGGCTTGGACATAAAGGCGGCGACGGGCTCACCACCTGTCACGTTGTCCCGAAAATATCTTCGGTGGAAGGTGGGTCAAAGGGACTTAATTGTCTAGACTTGACCTCTGTCTACCCCTGTATTGGGAATTGCGTGAAGATATTTTTATATTATTTATTATTTATTCGTCAAAATCTAGCGCAAATCGTCAAAAGCTAATACAAATCGTCTTTAGCAATATCTCCTACAAAATGTATTTATTTTATTTTGCTATTGACAAAAAAGCCACGATAGCCGAGTTGTTGGGTGGTCGGAATTTCGAGTCGAGAGACCCGAGTTCGATCCCCAGGTGGCAGTACCAATGAGTTTTTCAAAAACTTATGTACGAATATCGTTGGCTTGGACATAAAGGCGGCGACGGGCTCACCACCTGTCACGTTGTCCCGAAAATATCTTCGGTGGAAGGTGGGTCAAAGGGACTTAATTGTCTAGACTTGACCTCTGTCTACCCCTGTATTGGGAATTGCGTGAAGATATTTATTTATTTATTTTTACAAAAAAGCCTGAGAAATATTTTTAAATCAAAACTATTGTCCGCATTTATTTTTCACCTTACTATGTAAGCACAGAGACACAAATCAACATTTTTTTCGTGAACGTACTATAATATTAAATTAACTAGGTGCGTGGTGTGGTACGAATGTCACGTACGACACCTTATCATTTACAACCCTAATTGTTTTTGCGGGAATATTACTAGGGTTGCAAAGTTATCTTTTGAATGTATGTACATTCTTATTATATGGATAAAAAACACAACAGTCATGTAACTGAAAAAAAATTTTAAACAAATTCTGTCACACCTGACTATAAAAAAGTATTAATTCATCTAGTTCTCTTTAATTTTATAATCGGTACGCAACGGTGATGGCACACTAGGACATTGACCTCTGCGGTAAGGAAGAATTGGTATAACAGCCATGCTAGACAAGCAGATTTGCGATCGTCGTACCGGAAAAGAATTTTCGTCTGGTATTAATATAAATAATAAATAAACAAATACAAACATATAAATACAAACATAAACAAATATAAACAAATACGCACATCTCTTAAATTGCTAATATTCCAAAATAAGTTGCTAAAGCAGTTTTGTAATGGAATCGGAAACGACGAAGGTACCACAAACACATAGAGTATGTAGAAAAAGTGATTTTTTAAATAAACCTGTCGGAGAATCGAACTCTGGATCTCAGAGCTGGCGATACATTGCTTGGAGCCCAATATAAGCAGCTAATGCATTTTTTTAACAGTGGTAGAGCCACGCATCAGCTTTTGTTGTTGCTTGGATGGGCCAGCTCGACCGGGGAAGTACCCCGACCTCACAGAATACCGGCGTGAAGTAGAAGTCTAACAAACTTCTGCGTTTCGTCTGTTGCGTGTAGGTAATCAGCGGCCCACACACCCCCCTCCCCCAATTCTGGGGTGTGTGTCCTTTGAGAGATGGGGCGTTGTATATTTTTACGGCTACATTAATTTCCAAATTGTTGTGACTACATAAAAAAGATATTCTCTTTACTGTGATTTTAGGAGTCTGGATAGTTTAGTCCTCTTGACCCACAGTGTCATATCAATTAATATCTATATCAATTAATATTATATCAATTAATATTAATAATTATCTATCAATATAAGTAACATACATTTCCTCCATCGATATTTATTTATTATTCTACCACTTTACGTAATGAGGTCCCGGGTATATTATTATCTGCCTCGTCAAAATACAAAAGCAAGAAACGTGCAGTCTTCGAATATACGTAAATACGTTCAACGTAATTTTTCTGAATTTAAGATTCTGACTCCATGTTAGAACATGAACGAATAGTTTTATAAAAAAAATAGTGGACAGCGGACCGAAGTCTCGACAATAAAGTCTTTTCGACCCACCTTCCATCGAAGATATTTTTGGGACCACGTCACAGGTGGTGAGCCTGTCGCCGTCTTTATGTCCAAGCCGACGATATGAATCGTACATAGGTTTTGAAAAAATCTATTGGTACGAGCCTGCCACCTGGGGATCGAACTCGGGTCTCTCCAATCGAATTTCAATCACCCAACCACTCGGCTATAGTGATCTTTTTTTAATGTATATAAAATACAATACCATGGATTTCTTGTAAGTCTTTCTGGACAAAGTTTATCAATGAGTTGAGTAGCGGCTGAGTAGCGTGACACCAATTTTCAATTATTCTCACATTTCTTGTAAATTCAGCACATAAAAGTGAATGTGGACCACTCGACTCCTAAAGGGAGCGCTCGCATTAACACATTTCTTGTGCTCGTGATGCTTTCTTATAAATGACTACATTCGAGTGAAAATTAAAAGAGTGTTATTATATAAATATAATCCTTAAGTCCCTTCGACCCACCTTTCACCGAAGATATTTTCGGGACAACGTGACAGGTGGTGAGCCCGTCGCCGCCTTTATGTCCAAGCCAACGATATTCGTACATAAGTTTTTGAAAAACCCATTGGTACGAGCCTGCCAACTGGGGATCGAACTCGGGTCTATTGACTCGAAATTCCGACCACCCAACCACTCGGCTATCGTGAATCTTATCTGATACGGAAAAAGAGCATTGAAATTTTTTCACAATATACTAGCGATTTCTTTTGTTTACGCGAATACTAGACATTTTAAATAAAACGATTTTAGGATTTTATCGCGTTTTTAATTAATTTTTACAAACTATTTTTATTTACCCAAAAGAAAGGAATGAAAAGGGAAAAGGGTCTGTATGCAAGGAAAAGGGTCTTCTTGTGACAAACACTATGTTTAGTCACAAGAAAATCCACATGTATACTAGAACAAGAGAGAATGAGAGAAGTATGATCGATTTATTCCTGGTGGATGACCGACTGCGAAAACAGGTGATGGATACGCGAGTGTTCCGGGGTGCTGACCTGGGAACGGATCACTATCTAGTGATTACTAGATTTAGGGGTCTGTTCGCGGGTTGGCGCCACCGGACGGCGATACCAGAACCACAGTCGGTCGGTAGCATCCGAAGCTGGTAGCTTCAGGAAGCGGACACTAGGGATAAATATCAAGCAAGGGTAACCGAAAAGCTGGACAGCATCGATGTCAGGAAAGAATGTGTGGAAGAAATATGGCAGAGCCTTAGAGATGGAATGGTTAATGCAGCGGAAGACGTGTGTGGAACTGTGAAAAGAGGTAGTAGTAAAAAGGGTGATGCATGGTGGAATGACGAAGTGAAAGAAGCTGTAAATAAGAAAAAGAAAGCATGGTTAGACTACTTGGCCTCTAGTAATGATAAGAATATGAGAGAGAAGAGGAAAGAAAGATATAAGTTCCAGAAAGTTCACACGAAAGCATTGATTGAGGAAGTGCGTGAAAGGAGTAGAATGCAAGCGGACGAAAGGTTGTCGCACAACTTCAAGGAGAACTCCAAACTCTTCTGGAAAGAGGTTGGAAGGACCCGGAGTGGTACGACAGCCTTAAGAATGAATAAAGTGCTTTCGGGAACCAATGACGTCCTCTCAGAAAAATCGGACGTCATGCAGCGATGGAGCGAATTTTATAGAGAGATGTATGCGTGTGATGATCTTAGTGAGGGATCCCGTGACTGGGGGGTGACGCCGTGACTGGTACGCCAGACTCGGACCTCGATGACACTGAGGTCATCAGTATGAAAGAGATTGAATGTGCGATTAGAAGTTTGAAATGTGGTAAGGCTGCGAGACTAGACAGAGTTACTGCTGAAATAGTCAAGTATGGTGGGCCACGCGTCTGGGACAGCTTTCATCTGCTGTGCAATTTCTGCTGGCGAACGGGGGCTGTTCCGGATGATTGGCGATCCGCGGTCATTGTGCCTTTATATAAAGGTTCACATTATGACTGCGGGTGCTATCGGGCGATCAGCTTGACCAGTTTAGCAAGTAAAGTTTACTCGAAGGTTTTGACACGTAGGATGCAAGATAAATCGGAAAGATTTCTATGGGAGGCACAATGCGGATTTAGACCTGGAAGAGGATGCACGGATCAAATGTTTTCTCTCCGCATGATCACAGAGAAGCTTCTGGCTGCTAACCAGAAGATTTTCTGTGCGTTTGTGGATCTTGAGAAAGCATTTGATAAGGTTGTAAGGAAGAAAATGTGGGAACTGTTGCCGGGGTATGGTGTGGATGGTCGATTGTTAAGGGCTGTGCAGTCACTTTACTGTGACTGTAAAGCCTGTGTGCGGGTAGGGCATGACCTGTCCCCCATGTTTAGCGTCCAAACGGGCGTAAAACAGGGTTGTGTCATGTCTTCCTGGCTGTTCATACTGTATCTCGACAGCTGTTTACAGAAGCTGAAGCAGGTGAATGAAATTGTATACTTGAGGAGTGCGTTTAGCCGGGATGGAAGATGTGATTTAGATGTGGAAAGGCGTGTCGATGCAACTTTATTTTTATAAATGCAATAATAGAGAGTCAAAATGTGGAATGTGTTTATATACTGGGCGATTTCAATGCACAGTGAGTTGTTTTGTACTAAACTTATTAGTTTTTGTAGTGAAAAAAATTGGACGTGTCATGATATGAACCTACTACCTACGGATTCATATACTTTTGTAAGTGATGCACAAGGGTGCAGACGATGATTAGACTACTGTGTTGTGACTGCCGCAGCTAAGTTGTCTGTAATTGAGGCATATGTCTTGTATGATACGTACTGGTCCGATCACTTCCCAATCTAACATGTATGTGTGTTACCCTGTTCTAATATAGTTAATTGACTCAGGCGTTACTTTGCGGAAATTCATTGTAAAGTTGTTATTGAAAAAATTACTTCGCAACCCTCCGCCTGCAAATATAAAAAAAAAGGCATATGTTACCTGGTCCGAAGAGAAGAAGAGCACCACCCTTCCTCCCACAGATGCATGCACTAATTCCACTGTATGCACCACTACCACCACTACACTCAAACCAGGTAACATATACCACCACCGAAAACGCAACACGTGTATTCTCAAGCGAGTAGACTCTGCTATAAGCGACCGCGAATGCCTTGTTTTGAGGCGAAACGTTCGTGAAAAGTGGTGCACTAATGTAAATCATAAACAATTGACAGATGATATGTATAATGACATTGTTAACATACTGAGGAAGGCGGCGATACTCAGTTATTCTGATAAGATCCGGAATAGGTTGTTATTGGTTGAAATAGGTATGTCAGAGACACTCACAGGGTGGCTCGTGGGTTTTTTCAAATATGGGCTTTGAACGGTAAGCCTTCTAGTGGTATAATTTATGAAAATATGCGTAAGTCTAGAAATAGTTTTAAATCTAAGCTTAAATGGTGCCAAAACAACCAGAAACAGATTAAAATGGATATAATGGCTCAGTGTCATTCAAACAAAGATTTCTCTCGTTTCTGGAAAAACCAATGAGCTGAACTTAAGGCCAAGTCATCCTGTGAGCGTTGCTGGTTCCTCTGAGCCAACGGATATTGCAAATAACTTCCAGAGGTATTTTAGGATAAGTCCTGAACTTAGTACCGATTTGGATCAGAGGTTCGATACAGATAATTGTGGCGCAGATATTAGCATATCATTCTCTGCCATAGAAGTGGAAAACGTAATAAAAGACACGAAGAGAGGCAAATCTCCGGGCTATGACAGTCTCAGTCTTGAGCATCTAAAATATGCAGGTGATCATTTGCATAGAGTACTGGCCTTGTTTTTTACACTATGTATTGGAAACGATACCGAAATTTATATTTTTGGGAACTATATACCGAAAAATCTATTGCATACGATAGTGGTTCGTCATTAAAAATAAAACTGGGGATATCTCTGATCTTTGTAATTACAGACCGATCTCACTTCCTACAGTGATAGCGAAAGTGCTCGACAGTCTGCTTGACAAGCATCTGGGTATCAATATCATATTAAACGATTCTCAATTTGGCTTTAGATCTGGATTATCGTCAGAAAGCGCCATCTTGTACCTCAAGCAGACTATAAACTTTATAGTATAAAGTACTATACTGATAGAAAAACCCCAGTTTACGCGTGTTTTTTGGACCTTTCAAAAGCGTTCGACCCAGTGTCTTACAATGACCTTATGGAAAAAGCTCGAATTAGAGACAAGTGTGCCACGTGAGGTTATATCGTTGTTTAGGTACTGATACAATAATGAAACCAATCGTGGTAGAAGGGGTGGTTCTTTATCGGACTAATACCAAATAGAGTGTGGTGTGAGACAGAGGGGATTAAGCTCTCCTAAATTATTTAACGCCTATGTGAACAAACTGCTCGATAGGCATAGTAGTACGGGTATAGGTTGTTATATAGATGGTACTTGTATGAACAACATTAATTACGCCGACGATATGATGCTCCTAAGCCCGTCGATCAGCGCACTGAAAAGACTACTTTTCATTTGTGGAGAATATGCGGTTGCACTGGGTCTTAAATATAATGAAAAGAAAAGTATGCTAATGATTTTTAAAGCTGGTACTACAACTTATGCACTTCCCGAGGTGAAGCTTTGTGGCACTGCTTTCTCCTGTGTGTCTGAATACAAGTATTTGGG
This sequence comes from Sericinus montela, assembly GCA_029286605.1. NCBI lineage: Eukaryota > Metazoa > Arthropoda > Insecta > Lepidoptera > Papilionidae > Sericinus > Sericinus montela. The sequence goes on from JAGSMR010000072.1 coordinate 4,970,376, forward strand.
TTACTGGGTAACCCAGGACCTAAAAGATAATTTGGATATTGAAATGGAGCGTAGGTCACTGGCTATTCGATGCAATATGTTAGCTCGCAGGTTTGCAAAATGCTGAAAACTGGTTGAGGTGACATTTTTAAAGGCATATTGTCAGTCTTTTTACACCTGCAGCTTGTGGGTTGACTATACGCGTCGGGTATACAGTAATTTGAATATCCATTACAACAACGCCTTCAGAGTAATTAACAGTGGTAGAGCTACGCATCAACTTTTGTTGTTGCATGAATGTTGCTCGACCGGGGAAGTACCACGACCTCACAGAATACCGGCGTGAAGTAGAAGTCTTACAAACTTCTGCGTTTCGTCTGGTGAGTGCAGGTAACCGAATGGACTCTTGGGACTCTTCGTTTTTTCGAAACTGGATTATGTCATATGAATTTAATTATATGTCTCCATATGATTAAATGCTGTGATATTATATAAAAATGTAAAAATCAGAGTTCGCTCCTTACAAATATCTTTTATTAATGTTGATGCGTCAGAAAATCAAGTTTACATTGTACTTTCAAACTTATTAAAACATTCCAATCCAATTTAAACTTAAAAATCCAAATTAACTTATTTTTAACTAAGGGTATCCGCGTAAGTATATACTGTGGATTTTTGTGGTACACAACTTAAGGCAACAGTCACGGTAGCCGAGTTGTTGGTTTATCGGATTTCGAGTCCAAAGACCCGAGTTCGAACCCCAGGGGTCAGGTTCTACAAATGGGTTTTTTCAAAAACTTATGTACGAATTATGCTTAGGCTTGGATATGAAGACGGTGACGGCCTCACCACCTGTCACGTGTCCTAAAATATCTCCGGTTGAAGGTTAATCTTGACATAAATTCTGAATGCAATTTGTCTTAATTACTTGTTGCAACTAAAAATGATGTTCAATTGAGAAGAAAGATATTTAGAAGTATCGTACTGATTTCGTACTTCGCAATTAGTCCGGATTAGCTCGAGTTTAATTTTGAAGACACTTCTATTTACTTTATTCATTTTTAAAATTAAAAATAAATCACAAGATTGTAGAATGAAAATCCAGAAAATTTATTTTATATTAATGAATTAAAGTTTAAATTTTAAAAGTATTAAATAGAAAAATAATTTTTATAATTATTATACACATCTTAAAATCAACAGCATAATAAAATATCTAGATAGGTATAAAATATATTTATTTATTTATTTATCTTCACGCACAATCCCTACCGGGGTTGCCAGAGAGAACAGATCGCCAAGTGTCACGATCCCTACGTACTTCTTTCGCTTCTTTCAGATTCATCATCTTCTTCATACATGCACGTCTAGGTATCCGAGTACTCTTGACCCTCCCCTCTTCGATAAATTTGCTCACATGGTCTTCAAAAATTAGTCTCGGTCTACCTCGACACCTTTTAATATTAACTTTCGCGCTACATATTTTCTTCATCATTCGGTCTTCACTCATTCGCTCAACGTGCCCAAACCATCGAAGCACGCCCTTATCCATTTTTGAGACAAGGTCATCTTTCAAACCTGCCATATTACGAATCTCTTAGTTTCGCTTTCGGTCGGCCATGGTAAGGCCGCACATTTTACGAAGAGATCGCATCTCCACTGCATTCAACCTGCTTTTATGCTTCTTCTGGCATACCCAGGTTTCGCTGCCATATAACAAAGTCGATACCAACACTGCGTTATGTATTGGAAGGCGTGCACTTTTCACAACGCCTTGCCTTTTGATTAACGCAGACAGGGCACCATTGACTTTGTTCCCGACAGCGACACGCCTGTCCACGTCTAAATCAAATCTTCCATCCCGGCTAAACGCACTCCCCAAGTATACAATTTCATTCACCTTTTCTAGAAATCGAAATTAGCAACAGGTCAAACTTAATCAAACGCCCGGTTGTGTTGCCTATTGTAGCTGGAAATTTCCCCACCGTAACAAAAATAAGCATATCTCTCTTACTTGTTCGTCAGCACCCTGTGTCCACGAAAGGGCAAACAGCTTCGCCAGGAATTTATTCCATCCAGAAGCATTCACCAGAGTCTGAAACGTATAAACGTCCAACGAAGTAAGTTCAGTACAGATAACAACAACAGCACGAGAATATGAGATGAAACTGTGTAACCAATTATAGGTTTCTGGTGTTCACAGTAAATCCGCCGGTCGGCCTTAATAACAAAAAAGCGCGGGAACCAAATCGCCCTATGCGCTCGTAACGATCAACATATATTATGTTATTAATGACTTTTAGTTATACTTGTGCCAAAGGCTCGAATGTAGAACATTATAATCATTATTAAATACGGAACGACATCTACCAACATTAGTTTTAAATATTTCCACGCCATTCCCAATACTGGAATTAACAGAGATTTAAATAAATAAGTCCTTTTGACCCACCTTTTACTGGAGATATTTTTTGTGACAAGGTAATAGGTGGTAAGCCTGTCGCCGTCGTATTTATGTCCAAGCCAAAGATATCAAATCAAATAATTTATTTATTTACCGACAAAACAAACATACATTAATTTCACGATCGTCATTTTTTAATATAAATCGTGTATACATTTTGAATAAAATCCATTTCCTCGAGCCTTCCGCCTAAGAATCGATCACGGGTCTCACAACTCAAATTCCGATCACCCCACCACTCGCCTTTTGTAACTATAACTAAGTATGTTTTTATTCGACAAAAACACTGTATAACGTCCCACAAATGTGTACCGTGTGCAATAAATTTGTAATAAAAAAATATCTTTACGGTATTCTCTATACAGGAGTAAACAGAGGTCTAGACAGTTAAGTAGACACCGAAGATATTTTTGCGGACAACGTGACCGGTTACTTCAACTTTATGTAGATTTTATAAAAAACTACAAGACTCTGTGGCGACATCTATGTCTCCACATAAGAAGCTCGCTAATGGCGGATTCAGGAAACACATCGGCGATGCATATATACGATTACCGATAGCGCACACTGGTGGAGGAGACGTCCTCCCCAGGTCACGATCACAGCACATCGTCCTCTACAACTATGTGCTCATAATACTTGATTTAGTTACGGTTCTCTGTACAGATACCGTTCGTTATAGAAGCAAAGCGTCATAGTTTCATGCATAATATTATAGCCTTATAAAGCGAAGCTGACTTGACAACTTGTTTTTCTCAAGAACCATTTAGTTGTAAGCCTGCTTAGACAGTTGATTGTTGTTTTGTATAATATTAGATGTCACAAAGCGTGTGGCTATGTGACAAGTAGCTGTTTCTGCAAACGGTTTCATTGTAAAAGATGTTTTTTTTATTCTAGCATTGATGAATATTTTTATGACTGATGGACATTTATAAATAGGTTAGCGTAAAATTAATGTCATTTTTGTTATTTATGCTAATTCCTTAATTTTAATGAAATTCTTCAAAGTATCGCCTGACTCTATTTAGTATCTCCACTTGGTATGAGAATTTGTGCATAGTTTTAAACTGGACAATGCTGTGAAAGGTTTGTGTACAGGCGACTTCGTAAGAGGCAACTAAGGGAAAAGATTTTAGAATATGTGACAGAGACTACATACAAATGGCGGGATACCGGGAAGAGCAAACTGTTACTGGAAAAAAATCTTCCTTTTGTAACATTTAAAGAAAAAGAATTCACTACGGAGTTTCTTTCGCATGTTTCTTCTCCGTTAGACAAACCTCATTACGTATTGGTGGTAGATTACAAAAATACAATCGCCAAACGAATTCTACGTTAGATTTTTTTGTAACAAGTCGTTCTTCTTATTCTGTAAGTAACCGTCAATTTCATTGATGATAGAATTTTCTGGAAAAAAATATTATTTAGTCTTGCACTGCTATTAAGACTGCGATACGATTTTTTTGTAAAATTACTTCACGCAATTCCCAATACAGGGGTAGACAGAGGTCAAGTCTAGACAATTAAGTCCCTTTGAACCACCTTTCACCGAAGATATTTTCGGGACAACGTGACATTTGGTGAGCACGTCGCCGTCTTTATGTCCAAGCCAACGATGAAATTCGTACATAGGTTTTGAAAAACTCATTGGTACTGCCACCTAGGGATCAAACTCGGGTCTCTCGACTCGAAATCCGACCCGACCACCCAACAACTCGGCTATCGTGACTTTTTTAAAATTACAATAGTCTAATATTATTGCTTAAGCAACTATAAAACGTAGTCTAGACAAGAGTTGTTAAATTCAACGGAGCATATCTAATGACGCATTAAATTATTTTTATTTCCGATTTAATTCATAAATTGAACCTCAATTTAATTATAAATGGAAAATTATAGCTATTTTCCTACAATTATTTCTAGAAATATTATGACAGCGGTAAGATTGTATTGCTTACTGCACACTAAATTTGATGCTCAATTTCTGCTGAAATTGTTATCATTTATTGGTAAATTATAGACTTTTCACATATCGCACTGTACAAAATTTGGATTCTCTAAATTTTGTTAACTTGATATTGAATATATATGTGTTTTGTTTTATAATCACGCATTTTTCAATACGGGGCAGTGGGATGTACAGTCCTTGCGACATATCTTTTACGCAAGCCATTTTGCAACGATGTTGACAATATTGCTTAAAGATATTTTAATTACCTATTAACAGGTAAAAATATTTTTATATAACCTATTTAGAGGTTCGAAAAATTTCATGAAGGACATCCCCAATCCCCAATACAGGGGTAGACAGAGGTCCAGTCTAGACAATTAAGTCCCTTCGATCCACCTTCCACCGAAAATATTTTCCGGACAACGTGTCAGAAGGTGAGTTCGAGATACTGCACTTACTTATTTCTATATTTATTGTTCTATTACTTACCTGTACAATTGCACTGTAGATAGAGACCTCAAAAATTAAGGGTATATACAGTCGTAGGCTGGCGAATTGGCATCGCGCCCTAAAAGTTTCTTCCCTTCATCATCTCTTGCTGATTTTTAATTGATCTAATTTGATAGATATGTTTCAAGGTTGTTTTTCTTACCATCTGTCGATAGTCGTTGCTGAGGAACTCCGTGGAGAGAGGCGCATACATTGGTTGTCCTGGGTTGGGTTTCCGTACGGGTCAATGTAGAGAACCAATTTATCTACATTGTTTCGATTCTGCCTGTTTGTGGTACCTTCATTGTTTTTGATACCATGACACAAGTGCTTTAGCTACTAACTTCTGTAAATAAATAAAAATATATTCACGTAATTAACAGTGTTCTTAGCAGACAGGGTTGTTATTCTAGACAATTAAGTCCCATTGGACCACCTTCTAAAGAAGACGGATAGATCTTCGGGACATCGTGACAGGTGGTGAGCCCGTCGCCGCCTTTATGTCCAAGCCAACGATATAATTCTTAAATAAGTTTTTGAAAAACCCATTGGTACGAGCCTGCCACCTGCGGATCGAAATCGGGTCTTTTGACTCGAAATTCCGACCACTCAACTACTCGGCTATCGTTACTTTTTTAAATTACAGTAGTCTAATATTATTGCTTAAGCAACTATAAAACGTAGTCTAGACAAGAGTTGCTAAATTCAACGGAGCATATCTAATGATGCATTAAATTATTTTTATTTCCGATTTAATTCATAAATTGAACCTCAATTTCAATATAAATGGAAAATTATAGCTATTTTCCTACAATTATTTCTAGAAATATTATGACAGCGGTAAGATTGTATTGCTTACTGCACACTAAATTTGATGCTCAATTTCTGCTGAAATTGTTAACATTTATTGGTATTTTATAGACTTTTCACATATCGCACTGTACAAAATTTGGATTCTCTAAATTTTGTTAACTTGATATTGAATATATATGTGTTTTGTTTTATAATCACGCATTTTTTCAATACGGGGCAGTGGGATGTACAGTCCTTGCGACATATCTTTTACGCAAGCCATTTTGCAACGATGTTGACAATATTGCTTAAAGATATTTTAATTACCTATTAACAGGTAAAAATATTTTTATATAACCTATTTAGAGGTTCGAAAAATTTCATGAAGGACATCCCCAATCCCCAATACAGGGGTAGACAGAGGTCCAGTCTAGACAATTAAGTCCCTTCGATCCACCTTCCACCGAAAATATTTTCCGGACAACGTGTCAGAAGGTGAGTTCGAGATACTGCACTTACTTATTTCTATATTTATTGTTCTATTACTTACCTGTACAATTGCACTGTAGATAGAGACCTCAAAAATTAAGGGTATATACAGTCGTAGGCTGGCGAATTGGCATCGCGCCCTAAAAGTTTCTTCCCTTCATCATCTCTTGCTGATTTTTAATTGATATAATTTGATAGATATGTTTCAAGGTTGTTTTTCTTACCATCTGTCGATAGTTGTTGCTGAGGAACTCCGTGGAGAGAGGCGCATACATTGGTTGTCCTGGGTTGGGTCCCCGTACGGGTCAATGTAGAGAACCAATTTATCTACATTGTTTCGATTCTGGCTGTTTGTGGTACCTTCATTGTTTTTGATACCATGACACAAGTGCTTTAGCTACTAACTTCTGTAAATAAATAAAAATATCTTCACGTAATTAACAGTGTTCTTAGCAGACAGGGTTGTTATTCTAGACAATTAAGTTGGACCACCTTCTAAAGAAGACGGATAGATCTTCGGGACATCATGACAGGTGGTGAGCCCGTCGCCGCCTTTATGTCCAAGCCAACGATATAATTCTTAAATAAGTTTTTGAAAACCCCATTGGTACGAGCCTGCCACCTGCGGATCGAAATCGGGTCTTTTGACTCGAAATTCCGACCACCCAACTACTCGGCTATCGTTACTTTTTCTTAACTGACTAACTTTTGGGTAAGATCAATGTATGTGATGTTGTCCCATTCGATGAATGTCTTCGAGACATTTTTGAATGCATAAAAAAGGAGATGTAAGGTCTCAAGCTGAATTCCAAACGTAAAAACTTGCCGTCACAGACAGAAACAGCCAATATGAAGTTAAAACCAATAAAATTCCAACTGGCGTACTCTCCGGCCCTCCACCGTAAATTTAGAGACTGCAAAGTATCCAATAAATCTTTTCGGCGAACACTTGTAGCTTTTAAATCGAATCTCATGGTGTTTGCCACGCCGAAATATATAGCTATGTTTTTCATGAACGAAATTACGTGAAAAATCAAGAGATGATGATGATGATGATGGCTTCGGAGTAAGAATTTACGTTTTACTTTCTTCCCCTTGGTGATGTAAGAGGCAACTACTGGAAAAGCCTTAAAAATGCAATCGGTTACTCACAGATGGGATAGCCATCTGTAAAAATACCTGACGAAAATTCAGCAGACCGGTGAAGGACTACAGCATCTAAATAAATAAATACATACATACATTGGAACAACATTACATACTCTATCGCTATTATAATTAAACACTATGATCTCAAAAATTAAGGAGCTAAAGCACTTGTTTTTTGTTGTTGTTTGACACTGAGAAAATGTGGAAAAACTATTTTTTACATTGACACCATGATTTTTATTGTTTTTGCCGACACAATGAAAATCACGATAAGTCACGTTAGCTGAGTGGTTAGTTTATTAGACTTCTACTTCACGCCGGTATTCTGTGAGGTCGTGGTACTTCCTCGGTCGAGCCGGCCCATTCATGCAACAACCAAAGCTGATGCGTGGCTCTACCACTGTCTTACAGAATATCGGCGTGAAGTAGAAGTCTAACAAACTTCTGTGTTTCGTCTGGTGAGTGCAGGTATTTCGGGTGTTCATGGGCAGCGGTAATCACTTACCATCACGAGAGCCACCTGCTAGCTTGCCTCCCTTTTCCATAAAAAAAGAACTAATACTAGGTAAGTAATGTCGAGATAAAAAATAAATATATTCTCGCAATTCAAGGTTAAACATGTGACAGAATTTATGACCTGACTAGGTAGATACATATGAACATACTAAGTTGATAAAAAGCGTGTTTAAAATTATATAAAATAAATAAATATAAATATCTTCACGCAATTCCCAATACAGGGATAGACAGAGGTCTAGTCTAGAGAATTAAGTCCCTTCGACCCACAGGTAGTGTGCCCGTCGCCGTCTTTGCGTCCAAGCCTACAATATAATTCGCACGTAAGTTTTTAAAAAACCCATTGGTACGAGCCTGCCAAATGGGGATCGAACTCGGGTCTCTTGACTCGAAATTCCGACCACCTTACCACTCGGCTATCGTGACTTTTTAAAATTACAATAGTCTAATATTATTGCTTAAGCAACTATAAAACGTAGTCTAGACAAGAGTTGTTAAATTCAACGGAGCATATCTAATGACGCATTAAATTATTTTTATTTCCGATTTAATTCATAAATTGAACCTCAATTTCAATATAAATGGAAAATTATAGCTATTTTCCTACAATTATTTCTAGAAATAATTGTAGAAAAATAGCTTTAATTTTCCATCTATATTGAAATTAAGGTTTAATTTATGAATTTAATCGGAAATAAAAATAATTCAATGCGTCATTAGATATGCTCCGTTGACTTTAACAACCCTTGTCTAGACTACGTTTTATAGTCCTTAAGAAATAACATTAGACTATTTTAATTAAAAATAAATCGTATCGGATACTCCATGGCACAAAAAGAAAAGCCCGCTGCAGTATAAAGGGCCTTAATCATAAACGAAACCATTAGGCCAATCTAAATCCACGTCACCATTCAAGACCAGTATCAATGCGTTTTTTCAAAAACGTTTTTACGATTTATATTGTTGATATGACTTGGTCATACTTTTATTATAATACCATAGTTGAAAGATTACGTTCCGTTTTAAATGATAAGTAAATTGCTGTACTTACAAGTCTTTGGCCGTGAGGATATTTTTTATGCAACTCAAAACAGACAACCAATGATTTACCACGCAATCTTATGATAGAACCACTTTCATAGATTAATATGAACGACATTGTTTTGTTGTCCGTTCGTACTTTATGTATGGAACTATATTAAACATTTGCCAATAGAGATTATTTTACGAGGTTTTTATTACACGCTATCGTGTTTCGTACATGCCTTTCTAATTTAATAGAAGAGTAGACAGAGTTGCTATATATAATATTTGGAATTTTATATTTCAATACTTAGTTATCGAAATTTAGAGTAACTGTATTATTTATAGTTTCATAGATAGGCTCGTGACAATCGGTTGTTCGAAACTAATGTACGATTTGTATTGATTGCTTGGACATTCCGATAAGCGTTAGACTCACCAACTGTCATGATGCCACAAATAATAATAAGTAAAATAAATAAATATAAATATCTTCACGCAATTCCCAATACAGGGGTAGACAGAGGTCTAGTCTAGACAATTAAGTCCCTTCGATCCACCTTCCACCGAAGATGTTTTCTGGAAAACGTGACAGGTGGTGAGCCCGTCGTCGTCTTTACGTCCAAGCCTACAATATAATTCGCACGTAAGTTTTTAAAAAACCCATTGGTACGAGCCTGCCAAATGGGGATCGAACTCGGGTCTCTTGACTCGAAATTCCGACCACCTTACCACTCGGCTATTGTGACTTTTACAATAATAATAAGCAAATAAAGCCGAGGAAATAAATGTTAACAATTTCAGTCAAAATTAAGCAACTAAATTAGTGTGCAGTACAGTCCAACCGCTGTCACCATATTTCTAGAAATAATTGTAGAAAAATAGCTTTAATTTTCCATCTATATTGAAATTAAGGTTTAATTTATGAATTTAATCGGAAATAAAAATAATTCAATGCGTCATTAGATATGCTCCGTTGACTTTAACAACCCTTGTCTAGACTACGTTTTATAGTCCTTAAGAAATAACATTAGACTATTTTAATTAAAAATAAATCGTATCGGATACTCCATGGCACAAAAAGAAAAGCCCGCTGCAGTATAAAGGGCCTTAATCATAAACGAAACCATTAGGCCAATCTAAATCCACGTCACCATTCAAGACCAGTATCAATGCGTTTTTTCAAAAACGTTTTTACGATTTATATTGTTGACTTATATTGTTGATATGACTTGGTCATACTTTTATTATAATACCATAGTTGAAAGATTACGTTCCGTTTTAAATGATAAGTAAATTGCTGTACTTACAAGTCTTTGGCCGTGAGGATATTTTTTATGCAACTCAAAACAGACAACCAATGATTTACCACGCAATCTTATGATAGAACCACTTTCATAGATTAATATGAACGACATTGTTTTGTTGTCCGTTCGTACTTTATGTATGGAACTATATTAAACATTTGCCAATAGAGATTATTTTACGAGGTTTTTATTACACGCTATCGTGTTTCGTACATGCCTTTCTATTTAATAGAAGAGTAGACAGAGTTGCTATATATAATATTTGGAATTTTATATTTCAATACTTAGTTATCGAAATTTAGAGTAACTGTATTATTTATAGTTTCATAGATAGGCTCGTGACAATCGGTTGTTCGAAACTAATGTACGATTTGTATTGATTGCTTGGACATTCCGATAAGCGTTAGACTCACCAACTGTCATGATGCCACAAATAATAATAAGTAAAATAAATAAATATCTTCACGCAATTCCCAATGCAGGGGTAGACAGAGGTCAAGTCTAGACAATTAAGTCCCTTAAACCCACCTTCCACCGAAGATGTTTTCTGGAAAACGTGACAGGTGGTGAGCCCGTCGTCGTCTTTACGTCCAAGCCAACAATTTAATTCACACATAAGTTTTTGAAAAACCCATTGGTACGAGCCTGCCACCTGGGGATCGCACTCAGGTCTCTTGACTCGAAATTACGGCCACCGAACCACTCGGCTATCGTATGCCACAAATGAGATGATGAATTTTTTTAATAATTTTCACGCACAACAGGACTAAAGCGCTTTTAGAATACTGCCTACCCCAGTATACACAATACTGATATTCGAGTTCTGGTTTAGATTTATAGTTGTTTTTCATGAATTTGTATGTATGAAGTAAAGTCTGAATTAATGGTCTGCTTCAGAAAATAAAATTTGACTAATATGAAGCTAGTGTTATCCCCGAACGCTACAAACATTAAGTTATAAATATTCAAGTGGATCTATCATAGTTTTTCATTAAAACGCACTTTAATGCATGATCACGAACTCCAAAAAACTGCAGCTAAAGCTCTATAACTATAAATAAATATCTTCACGCAATTCCCAATACAGGGGTAGACAGAGGTCAAGTCTAGACAATTAAGTCCCTTTGACCCACCTTCCACCGAAGATATTTTCGGGAAAACGTGACAGGTGGTGAGCCCGTCGTCGTCTTTACGTCCAAGCCAACAATTTAATTCGCACATAAGTTTTTGAAAAACCCATTGGTACGAGCCTGCCACCTGGGGATCGCACTCAGGTCTCTTGACTCGAAATTACGGCCACCGAACCACTCGGCTATCGTATGCCACAAATGAGATGATGAATTTTTTTAATAATTTTCACGCACAACAGGACTAAAGCGCTTTTAGAATACTGCCTACCCCAGTATACACAATACTGATATTCGAGTTCTGGTTTAGATTTATAGTTGTTTTTCATGACTTTGTATGTATGAAGTAAAGTCTGAATTAATGGTCTGCTTCAGAAAATAAAATTTGACTAATATGAAGCTAGTGTTATCCCCGAACGCTACAAACATTAAGTTATAAATATTCAAGTGGATCTATCATAGTTTTTCATTAAAACGCACTTTAATGCATGATCACGAACTCCAAAAAACTGCAGCTAAAGCTCTATAACTATAAATAAATATCTTCACGCAATTCCCAATACAGGGGTAGACAGAGGTCAAGTCTAGACAATTAAGTCTTTTGACCCACCTTCCACCGAAGATGTTTTCTGGAAAACGTGACAGGTGGTGAGCCCGTCGTCGTCTTTACGTCCAAGCCAACAATTTAATTCGCACATAAGTTTTTGAAAAACCCATTGGTACGAGCCTGCCACCTGGGGATCGCACTCAGGTCTCTTGGCTCGAAATTACGGCCACCGAACCACTCGGCTATCGTATGCCCCAAATGAGATGATGAATTTTTTAATAATTTTCACGCACAACAGGACTAAAGCGCTTTTAGAATACTGCCTACCCCAGTATACACAATACTGATATTCGAGTTCTGGTTTAGATTTATAGTTGTTTTTCATGACTTTGTATGTATGAAGTAAAGTCTGAATTAATGGTCTGCTTCAGAAAATAAAATTTGACTAATATGAAGCTAGTGTTATCCCCGAACGCTACAAACATTAAGTTATAAATATTCAAGTGGATCTATCATAGTTTTTCATTAAAACGCACTTTAATGCATGATCACGAACTCCAAAAAACTGCAGCTAAAGCTCTATAACTATAAATAAATATCTTCACGCAATTCCCAATACAGGGGTAGACAGAGGTCAAGTCTAGACAATTAAGTCCCTTTGACCCACCTTCCACCGAAGATATTTTCGGGAAAACGTGACAGGTGGTGAGCCCGTCGTCGTCTTTACGTCCAAGCCAACAATTTAATTCGCACATAAGTTTTTGAAAAACTCATTGGTACGAGCCTGCCACCTGTATATAAATCGTATATAAGTTTTGAAGAAACTCATAAGCGTACCTGGAGATCGACCTCGAATATCTTGACTCAAGTTCCGACCACTCAGATATCGTGGCTTTATAAATTTTACGATTTTTAAACCTAAAAGTATAATTAAACATGTGTAATAAAACAAAAGTGTAATATAACATAATTCACAAAGAACTTAAATTCACTTAGGTTGGCGTCTTCATCACATTCAATGAATTTCGAGTGCATCTGATGTAACTCTAAATGACGACATTACAAATACTTCCTATAGAATTTTATTTAGCACACTCCCAGCTCGCAAGTACGCGACAAATTCTGGCTGACGTAAACAAATTACGTTGGATTAAATTACGTAAGTATTTTCAAAGACTCCACGTTTCTTTCTTTTGTATTTTGACGAGGTGGATGATAATATAATTACGAAACACATTTCCAGTTTTAATTCGATGCACAAAGTGATGTTCAAAAATCAAAGCCTCATAGTCACGATATGTTAATGAGTACTGATCTGTTAATGAGTACTGAAACTAATTTACTCCAAACTCTAAAACTTAGGTACTTATTTTATAAGTAAATTTTGTTGAGTAACTAATTATGTAAGAAGTGTCGATAGCCGAGTCGTTGGGTGATCGAAATTCGAGTCAAGGAACCCGAGTTCGATACTCAGGTGTTAGGCTCGTATGAATGAGTTTTTTCGGAAAACGTGACAGGTGGTGAGCCCGTCGTCGTCTTTACGTCCAAGCCAACAATTTAATTCGCACATAAGTTTTTGAAAAACTCATTGGTACGAGCCTGCCACCTGTATATAAATCGTATATAAGTTTTGAAGAAACTCATAAGCGTACCTGAAGATCGACCTCGAATATCTTGACTCAAGTTCCGACCACTCAGATATCGTGGCTTTATAAATTTTACGATTTTTAAACCTAAAAGTATAATTAAACATGTGTAATAAAACAAAAGTGTAATATAACATAATTCACAAAGAACTTAAATTCACTTAGGTTGGCGTCTTCATCACATTCAATGAATTTCGAGTGCATCTGATGTAACTCTAAATGACGACATTACAAATACTTCCTATAGAATTTTATTTAGCACACTCCCAGCTCGCAAGTACGCGACAAATTCTGGCTGACGTAAACAAATTACGTTGGATTGACTTACGTAAGTATTTTCAAAGACTCCACGTTTCTTTCTTTTGTATTTTGACGAGGTGGATGATAATATAGTTACGAAACACATTTCGAGTTTTAATTCGATGCACAAAGTGATGTTCAAAAATCAAAGCCTCATAGTCACGATATGTTAATGAGTACTGATCTGTTAATGAGTACTGAAACTAATTTACTCGAAACTCTAAAACTTAGGTACTTATTTTATAAGTAAATTTTCTATATAGTTTGAGTGTTTGTGGTACCTTCGTCATTTCGATTCCATAACACAACTGCTTTAGCTACTTATTTTGGAATCTTAGCAATTTAAGATATGTGATCCTCTTTATCTATGTTTATGTTTGTTTATTTATTGTGTGTGGTTTATGGTGTAAGAATATATCACGATCTTTCTTCCCGTAGATGTCGGGAAAGGCTACTAAGGGCAAAGCCTTTTAAATACCATTGGCTACCAAACGATGCTAGATATGCATATCGAAAATACCAGTATACCAAATAAAGGCCAGTATGTATGTATGTATTAAGTTGTTTCTTATTAATGCGAAAATATAGAAAAGCAAGCTCTAGTAACCGTGCATCTTATTGTGAGTAAACAGTTTGTAACATGTTTTATTTATTGTCCAATAACAATCCGTCAATGTGTCGAATGCGTCAAAGAATCAAAATGTCGGAGGAATTGCTTTCGACGTTAAGTGGATTTTTCTCATTGATGTGTTCGTTTGTTTTTATACATTATTCACATTTTGTTTAACCTAAAAAAATAATTTAAATAGTCACGACAGCTGAGTGGTTGGGTAATCGAAATTGGAGTCAGGCGACCCGAGTTCGATCCCGAGGTAGTAAGCTCGTACCTACGGGTTTTTATCAAAAAACTTATTTTTAAGTACGATTTACATTGTTGGCTTAGATATAAAAGACGGTGACAGGCCCACTATCAGTCACGTTGTCCCAAAAATTACTTCGATAAAAGGGGGGTCGAAAAAACTTAATTTTCTACCGCAGTATTAGGAGTGGCATGAAGATGTTTATTTATTGTCCAATAACAATCCGTCATTGTGTCGAATGCGTCAAAGAATCAAAATGTCGGAGGAATTGCTTTCGACGTTAAGTGGATTTTCTCATTGATGTGTTCGTTTGTTTTTATACATTATTCACATTTTGTTTAACCTAAAAAAATAATTTAAATAGTCACGACAGCTGAGTGGTTGGGTAATCGAAATTGGAGTCAGGCGACCCGAGTTCGATCCCGAGGTAGTAAGCTCGTACCTACGGGTTTTATCAAAAAACTTATTTTTAAGTACGATTTACATTGTTGGCTTAGATATAAAAGACGGTGACAGGCCCACTATCAGTCACGTTGTCCCAAAAATTACTTCGATAAAAGGGGGGTCGAAAAAACTTAATTTTCTACCGCAGTATTAGGAGTGGCATGAAGATGTTTATTTATTGTCCAATAACAATCCGTCATTGTGTCGAATGCGTCAAAGAATCAAAATGTCGGAGGAATTGCTTTCGACGTTAAGTGGATTTTTCTCATTGATGTGTTCGTTTGTTTTTATACATTATTCACATTTTGTTTAACTTAAAAAAATAATTTAAATAGTCACGACAGCTGAGTGGTTGGGTAATCGAAATTGGAGTCAGGCGACCCGAGTTCGATCCCGAGGTAGTAAGCTCGGGTTTTTATCAAAAAACTTATTTTTAAGTACGATTTACATTGTTGGCTTAGATATAAAAGACGGTGACAGGCCCACTATCAGTCACGTTGTCCCAAAAATTACTTCGATAAAAGGGGGGTCGAAAAAACTTAATTTTCTACCGCAGTATTAGGAGTGGCATGAAGATGTTTATTTATTGTGTGTGGTTTATGGTGTAAGAATATATCACGATCTTTCTTCCCGTAGATGTCGGGAAAGGCTACTTAGGCGAAAGCCTTTTAAATACCATTGGCTACCAAAAGATGCTAGATATGCGAACGAATAAAAAAGAGATTCGAAAATACCAGTATACCAAATAAAGGCCAGTATGTATGTATGTATTAAGTTGTTTCTTATTAATGCGAAAATATAGAAAAATAAGCTCTAGTAACCGTGCATCTTATTGTGAGTAAACAGAAGTCACGGTGTATTTCTTTTAACTTACATCCTCTAATTTACTTAAATAAGGAGCATCATGTGCGTGGCGTACGGTTGTAGTGAATCTTTCATAAAAGCTGATGCGTTTTTTCAAGTCTTTTTCTCATATTGAGGCCTTATTTATTTTATTCTGTCCTGCGAAATTTGAGCAGTTTGAAAATCCATTTATTGAAACGAAAGGTAGAAGACTCATAGTAATGTGTGTTCTCAAATTACCCCGTCAGAGATAACATGTGATGTTATAAATGTTGCTGTGTAATTTATCACGAAAGTTACGGCATTGTAATAAAATTTTTGCTAGAGACCAAAAAGGTACCTAAACGAAATTAATATACAAACATCTAAAATTCCATTAAGAAATGTTGTTAGTATTAACTCACTTTTACATTTCAATTTTCAATTCTTTATATCCCGAGGTGATGTTACTTTTTATTTATACAAAAGTTGAGTCATGCGATTGAGGAAAAAGATTAAAAGTTGTGAGTTAACAAGACATAATCTCCACTCCGACGCGCCGGCCCCGCGGGAACTACGGAAAAACCTTCTTACACGACATGGAATACGATGTAAGAACACCTTACGCACATTTTATCGAGTCGAAAGAAGCTTTTAGCAATAAATTTATTTAATAACACACACCCCAGAATTGGGGGAGGGGGGTGTGTTGGCCGCTGATTACCTACACTCACCAGACGAAACGCAGAAGTTTGTTAGACTTCTACTTCACGCCAGTATTCTGTGAGGTCGGGGTACTTCCCCGGTCGAGCCGGCCCATCCAAGCAACAACAAAAGCGATGCGTGGCTCTACCACTGTTAAAAAAATGCATTAGCTGCTTATATTGGGCTCCAAGCAATGTAACGCCGGCTCTGAGGTCCAGTGTTCGTTTCTCTGACACTTTAATATAAGAAATAATTTTTTCTATATAGTTTGAGTGTTTGTGGTACCTTCGTCATTTCGATTCCATAACACAACTGCTTTAGCTACTTATTTTGGAATCTTAGCAATTTAAGATATGTGATCCTCCTTATCTATGTTTATGTTTGTTTATTTATAATTTATATTAATACCAGACCAAAATTGTGCAGACCGGTGACCTAAAATGGCATTTAAGGTCTGGTCTGGTACGACGATCGCAAACCCACTTGTCAAGCATGGCTGTTATACAAATTCTTCCTTACCGTAGAGGTCAATGTCCTAGTGTGCCATCACTGTTGCGTTCCGATCAAAAAATTAAAGAAAACTAGATTAATTATAACTTTTTTATAGTCAGGTGTAACAGAATTATCTTCAAAAAAATTTTTCAGGTACATGACTGTTTTATTTTTTATCCATATAATAAGACTGTACATTCAAAAGCAATATTCCTACAAAAACAATTAGGGTTGTGGATAAGGTGTCGTACGTGACATTCGTACCACACCACGCACCGGGAATATTATTGTACGGTCGGCAAAAAAAATTGCTACCTTTGTGTCTTTGTGCTTACTTAGAAGGGTGAAAAATAAATGCGGATAATAATTTTGATTTAAAAATATTTTTAAGTCTTTATTGTCAAAAGCAAAATAAAAAAAGCGTTTTGTAGGTGACATTACTAAAGACGATTTGTGCTGGCTTTTGACAGAAAACGAATGATAAAATAAACATGTACATACTTCACATGCGGTGGAAAAAAAACTATACGCTCAGGAGCGATGACATTGACGACTTCCTTGGAAGAGTGGCGTACACACTGATTTTCATGGTGTCATCTGCTCTGAGGTCCCGTGTTCGATTCTCTGACAGTTTAATATAAAACATCAATTTTTCTATATAGTTTGAGTGTTTGTGGTACCTTCGTCATTTCGGATTTCATAACACAACTGCTTTAGCTACTTATTTTGGAATCTTAGCAATTTAAGATATGTGATCCTCCTTATCTATGTTTATGTTTGTTTATTTATAATTTATATTAATACAAGACCAAAATTGTGCAGACCGGTGACCTAAAATGGCATTTAAAGTCTGGTCTGGTACGACGATCGCAAACCCACTTGTCAAGCATGGCTGTTATACAAATTCTTCCTTACCGTAGAGGTCAATGTACTAGTGTGCCATCACTGTTGCGTTCCGATCAAAAAATTAAAGAAAACTAGATTAATTATAACTTTTTATAGAGTTTGTTTCTATCATCACATTAAATAATTTTCTTTATTTTCGTATTATTGCAATTCAAATCATAAAGGCAATAAAGAACTTTTCACTTCAATAATCATACAGCTACGACATCTCTTAATCCAGTAACATACGACATCTAATTAATAGCAGTCTGTCGTGTCCAATGATACCACAGTATTCTGTAACTGACAGTGGATTGACTTCGGCAATAGTAATATCATCTACTGCGATAAAGGCACGTCAGAGCATTAACGCCGTCGCTTGATTGATTCGCCTGTCCGATGTGAAGCGATAGGAATTTCAGTCGTTACTTTGTACGCGACTGATTTATCGTTCTATGCTAGTAATTACGTTATATAATCGGTGAGGATAGGGTATGCCTATGCTGCTAGAATATACCATCCTCTTTCCTTCCTTAGGTGTCGTAAAGACATAACATAAGGGATGACATGACAAACAGCTTTAATATTTGTTTGTTTAAAAATAAATGTATTAATAATAAAGATGATTAAGACGGAACATAACATAATATAAACAACTTCGGAAATAGCATTTTCGAAAAGAAATTACAAAAATGAAAATGATAAAATAAACATGTACGTACTTCACATGCGGTAGAAAAAAAACTATACGCTCAGGAGCGATGACATTGACGACCTCCGTGGAAGAGTGGCGTACACACTGATTTTCATAGTGTCATCTGCTCTGAGGTCCCGTGTTCGATTCTCGGACAGGTAAATCTAAAAAAAAAATGTTTCTACATTGTCATGTGTCTAGGTGTTTACATTACCTTAGTTGTTTCGGATTCCATACCACAAGTACTTTGCTACTTACTTAGGTATCAGAGTTATATCTAAGTGATGTTATTGTTATATGTATGTGATGTTATAGGTATATATGTGATGTCCCTGTATGTAATTACATTTTTATTTTATTTATTTTATAATCTTGGCATTCGTCTATCTAACTTTTATAGAGTTTGTTTCTATCATCACATTAAATAATTTTCTTAATTTTCGTATTATTGCAATTCAAATCATAAAGGCAATAAAGAACTTTTCACTTCAATAATCATACAGCTACGACATCTCTTAATCTAGTAACATACGACATCTAATTAATAGCAGTCTGTCGTGTCCAATGATACCACAGTATTCTGCAACTGACAGTGGATTGACTTCGGCAATAGTAATATCATCTACTGCGATAAAGGCACGTCAGAGCATTAACGCCGTCACTTGATTGATTCGCCTGTCCGATGTGAAGCGATAGGAATTTCAGTCGTTACTTTGTACGCGACTGATTTATCGTTCCTATGCTAGTAATTACGTTATATAATCGGTGAGGATAGGGTATGCCTATGCTGCTAGAATATACCATCCTCTTTCCTTCCTTAGGTGTCGTAAAGACATAACATAAGGGATGACATGATGAGATATAGGGGATGAGCTTTAATATTTGTTTGTTTAAAAATAAATGTATTAATAATAAAGATGATTAAGACGGAACATAAAATAATATAAACAACTTCTGAAATTCCGTTTTCGAAAAGAATTTACAAAAAATGAAAACGATAAAATAAAAAAGTACAAGCTGAGGAAAACACCTTTCTTTATTCAATTATGTCAGTGCTACTGCTTCAACTTACACATAATGAGTGGATTCCGATTCCTCTTTAATATAAACTGCTGTCTTATCTAAAGGATTTATTGGGGTTGCGAGATAAACGACTTAATTGTTGGACTTTGAAGTAGGTTCTAATCCGTTTTTTGTAGTGTGTTATGCGATAGTTTTCTTTAAGTGTGACCAATTTTAATTATTATACTTTGTTTAATAGGCTTTATATGTTTTATTACATGAAATTACTACATACATGAAAGAGGCAGTAGATTTTTACAGACCGTTATGTATGTTATGCCTGTAATAATCCACTGCAAAACAAGGCTCACCCACAAATCCGGCCCGAATCCGGCAAAATTGACTTTAACGCAAATCTGACGGGCGACATTACATTACACTTTTAGAATGAAAGGAGGCTAGATATTAACCCATCACAGCGTGTAAAATGTTTGCATGGCCGACTGGCGAGCGTCTACACGCACGAGTAGATATCCTTAAGAATATTTTTAATAAAGTATAGCATGTCTTCTTTCCTTTCCTGTTTCATTTTACATAGGTGCTGAAGAAATTTTCGTTCTAAAGAAATCGTAAATTTTTCAGACAGTGTAAGTTAATATTGGTGTAGTCAATTTGCTCAAAGTAACTATTGTTGAATGCAAAGTTAACCCGAGCTTCAGTCGCTTATGATCTTAGCTCCTATCTGATAAATGTACGTACAACAATCACTTAAATTGTCTTGGAATGTACGAAATCGTGAGATTAATTTTGAACACGTTAAAATGACATAGCCTTCCTTTTAATTTGTTTATATATTTTTTTAATTAAAGTAAACTTTAACAAAATGTGCTTTTAAACTAATTTAAAAATATCAATTCTTTCTGTATATATTCAATTCGATATGGACATATGTAATTAATAATTAGATTCAAAACAAATAAAGGTATATAAATATTTGTATGTATGTGCGCAGAAGGGCGTG
Organism: Sericinus montela; assembly: GCA_029286605.1. Taxonomy (NCBI): domain Eukaryota; kingdom Metazoa; phylum Arthropoda; class Insecta; order Lepidoptera; family Papilionidae; genus Sericinus; species Sericinus montela. The sequence goes on from JAGSMR010000072.1 coordinate 4,991,080, forward strand.
TACATGTGCACGTTTATCTACGTATTTTTTCAATACTGTACAATGAATTATAACCTTTTTTTATTGGAAAAAATATTAAATTTTTTATTAAAATCAAACTTTGCACCACTTGATTTCTTAATTGCGTTAAAAAATATACACGATAGTCGAGTGGTTGGGTGGTCGGAATTTCAAGTCAAGAGACCCGAGTTCTATCCCCAGGTGTATTGTGAATTGAGTGAATATATTTATTTATTTATTTTATTTTTATAAAAAATATAGCATATATCAAGTAAAATCCAATAAAAAAGCATACAAATTCCGCCAACACTGCTGCTGTGTGCCGATCCTTTAACTGCTATATTTTTAAATCAAAATTTGAGAGAAGACCTTATCCCAGCTATTAGCGTTAAAGAGCTCCTACTTTACTTTCACTTTACCGAGATTTAAATGTACTCTTTTAAAGACTTTCAAACATGTCACGTACGTGCACGTATCTGTGGAGGGAGGGTGGTGCTCTTCTTCTCTTCAGAACGGTATAATGCCAATTTCTTAATATCTTCTCGCAATTTCACAATATATAGAGTTCTACAAAATTAAGTGCTTCTGACCCACTTTTCCCGATGCTCATTTGGGATAACTGGTGGTGCACCATTTATTTTTATAAAAAATATAGCATATATCAAGTAAAATCCAATAAAAAAGAACTTTTCACTTCAATAATCATACAGCTACGACATCTCTTAATCCAGTAACATACGACATCTAATTAATAGCAGTCTGTCGTGTCCAATGATACCACAGTGTTCTGTAACTGACAGTGGATAGACTTCGGCAATAGTAATATCATCTACTGCGATAAAGGCACGTCAGAGCATTAACGCCGTCGCTTGAATGATTCGCCTGTCCGATGTGAAGCGATAGGAATTTCAGTCGTTACTTTGTACGCGACTGATTTATCGTTCCTATGTTAGTAATTACGTTATATAATCGGTGAGGATAGGGTATGCCTATGCTGCTAGAATATACCATCCTCTTTCCTTCCTTAGGTGTCGTAAAGACATAACATAAGGGATGACATGATGAGATATAGGGGATGAGCTTTAATATTTGTTTGTTTAAAAATAAATGTATTAATAATAAAGATGATTAAGACGGAACATAAAATAATATAAACAACTTCTGAAATTCCGTTTTCGAAAAGAATTTACAAAAAATGAAAACGATAAAATAAAAAAGTACAAGCTGAGGAAAACACCTTTCTTTATTCAATTATGTCAGTGCTACTGCTTCAACTTACACTATAATGAGTGGATTCCGATTCCTCTTTAATATAAACTGCTGTCTTATCTAAAGGATTTATTGGGGTTGCGAGATAAACGACTTAATTGTTGGACTTTGAAGTAGGTTCTAATCCGTTTTTTGTAGTGTGTTATGCGATAGTTTTCTTTAAGTGTGACCAATTTTAATTATTATACTTTGTTTAATAGGCTTTATATGTTTTATTACATGAAATTACTACATACATGAAAGAGGCAGTAGATTTTTACAGACCGTTATGTATGTTATGCTTGTAATAATCCACTGCAAAACAAGGCTCACCCACAAATCCGGCCCGAATCCGGCAAAATTGACTTTAACGCAAATCTGACGGGCGACATTACATTACACTTTTAGAATGAAAGGAGGCTAGATATTAACCCATCACAGCGTGTAAAATGTTTGCACGGCCGACTGGCGAGCGTCTCTACACGCACGAGTAGATATCCTTAAGAATATTTTTAATAAAGTATAGCATGTCTTCTTTCCTTTCCTGTTTCATTTTACATAGGTGCTGAAGAAATTTTCGTTCTAAAGAAATCGTAAATTTTTCAGACAGTGTAAGTTAATATTGGTGTAGTCAATTTGCTCAAAGTAACTATTGTTGAATGCAAAGTTAACCCGAGCTTCAGTCGCTTATGATCTTAGCTCCTATCTGATAAATGTACGTACAACAATCACTTAAATTGTCTTGGAATGTACGAAATCGTGAGATTAATTTTGAACACGTTAAAATGACATAGCCTTCCTTTTAATTTGTTTATATATTTTTTTAATTAAAGTAAATTTTAACAAAATGTGCTTTTAAACTAATTTAAAAATATCAATTCTTTCTGTATATATTCAATTCGATATGGACATATGTAATTAATAATTAGATTCAAAACAAATAAAGGTATATAAATATATGTATGTATGTGCGCAGTAGGGCGTTTACATGTGCACGTTTATCTACGTATTTTTTCAATACTGTACAATGAATTATAACCTTTTTATTGAAAAATATTTAAATTTTTTATAAAAATATAAGCTGAGGAAAACACCTTTCTTTATTCAATTATGTCAGTGCTACTGCTTCAACTTACACATAATGAGTGGATTCCGATTCCTCTTTAATATAAACTGCTGTCTTATCTAAAGGATTTATTGGGGTTGCGAGATAAACGACTTAATTGTTGGACTTTGAAGTAGGTTCTAATCCGTTTTTTGTAGTGTGTTATGCGATAGTTTTCTTTAAGTGTGACCAATTTTAATTATTATACTTTGTTTAATAGGCTTTATATGTTTTATTACATGAAATTACTACATACATGAAAGAGGCAGTAGATTTTTACAGACCGTTATGTATGTTATGCCTGTAATAATCCACTGCAAAACAAGGCTCACCCACAAATCCGGCCCGAATCCGGCAAAATTGACTTTAACGCAAATCTGACGGGCGACATTACATTACACTTTTAGAATGAAAGGAGGCTAGATATTAACCCATCACAGCGTGTAAAATGTTTGCATGGCCGACTGGCGAGCGTCTACACGCACGAGTAGATATCCTTAAGAATATTTTTAATAAAGTATAGCATGTCTTCTTTCCTTTCCTGTTTCATTTTACATAGGTGCTGAAGAAATTTTCGTTCTAAAGAAATCGTAAATTTTTCAGACAGTGTAAGTTAATATTGGTGTAGTCAATTTGCTCAAAGTAACTATTGTTGAATGCAAAGTTAACCCGAGCTTCAGTCGCTTATGATCTTAGCTCCTATCTGATAAATGTACGTACAACAATCACTTAAATTGTCTTGGAATGTACGAAATCGTGAGATTAATTTTGAACACGTTAAAATGACATAGCCTTCCTTTTAATTTGTTTATATATTTTTAATTAAAGTAAATTTTAACAAAATGTGCTTTTAAACTAATTTAAAAATATCAATTGGATATTTATATGATCTTCATGTTGTTATAATTCAGAAATATTATCCTCTACTTACGGCTAAAGATATCTTAAATTTGCAAAACGTTCGAAAGAAAATTCCCTCTGGCGTGAAATTGTATTGCCTTCTCTTTGACGGGAATCGACAAAATGTTGTTTAGTATTAAATACGAAATGTTTAACACACTGCAAAAATATCAATGAGATATTTAAAACTATTTTACTATTAAACAAAATAGATTTAAGCTGTAGAGAAGTCGGAAAGAAAAATGGTTCCAAAATATATGTACATAGTCATGTTTTAAATTCTGTCACATGTTTAATATAAAATAATTGAAACAAGTTTATTCATTATGTAACCACATATATACCAAAATGAACTTAACAAAACATAGATTCTTATGACACTAAAGTTTATTCAACATGACCTCTGTGATTTTGAATACAGGTCTGCAATCTGCGCTGCCAGTCGTCTATCGCAGCACGAACGAGGTCCATGTCAGCTCGGTACTTGGAACTTGAACTTGGAAGTTGAACTTCGTTCAAACTGCCGCAGTTAAACTCGTTGCTGCTGTAATTAACATAACTCAACCGTTTTAAAGTTTAAGATTCGCTTCTGAAAGTTCCCAACCTGAATGTTATATTGACGATTATTGACAGGCACAATTATTTGACGACTTCTGTTAACCAGTGACGCCGGTTTTCTTAGCGTTGCCAGCTCGGGACAAAGGGTCAATATAGAAAAGCTAAAACTTTTTTCGGATCTGCGCATAAGTAGTACCTTCTTAGTTTCCGATTCCATAACGCAAATGTTTTAGCAACTTACTTCAGGATTAGAGCAATGTACAGGATGTTGACTCAATTTTTGTTGACAAAAATTGAGTCAACATCATCAAAACATAAACTTTGCTACGTGTAGTTTCGCAGACAAAGCGAGCAGAGCAGTACCATGCATGCAACGCCCGTACTGTAGTTTGTAGCGCAACAGCGTTCTGTTGTAAGGCAATTACTTGGCTTGCTGTTCAATTTGTATCGACTGTTGACTAGCTCAGCTTCTGTCAGTCATTGTACATATTAACGAGTAATAAAAAAATATACATCAATTGTTATTTTGTTACAAATTAAAGTCAACCTAAACATGTACCTACCTGTGTATGTTGTACCGTTCGCTTGGACGATAAGACAGCGATAGGCTCACCACCTGACTCGTTGTCCCAAATAAGCTTCGATGAAAAGTGGCTCGAAAGGTTTCATAGTCTAGACCTACGTCAAGTTCATAGAAAGCCTACGTCGAACTACGTATGGATAATTGTGATAAAGTTATATATTTAAAAAAATATTCAAATATGTCTTGAATCGACATATTATTCCTAAATCGGATTAAATATTAATTGGATATTTATATGATCTTCATGTTGTTATAATTCAGAAATATTATCCTCTACTTACGGCTAAAGATATCTTAAATTTGCAAAACGTTCGAAAGAAAATTCCCTCTGGCGTGAAATTGTATTGCCTTCTCTTTGACGGGAATCGACAAAATGTTGTTTAGTATTAAATACGAAATGTTTAACACACTGCAAAAATATCAATGAGATATTTAAAACTATTTTACTATTAAACAAAATAGATTTAAGCTGTAGAGAAGTCGGAAAGAAAAATGGTTCCAAAATATATGTACATAGTCATGTTTTAAATTCTGTCACATGTTTAATATAAAATAATTGAAACAAGTTTATTCATTATGTAACCATATATATACCAAAATGAACTTAACAAAACATAGATTCTTATGACACTAAAGTTTATTCAACATGACCTCCGTGATTTTGAATACAGGTCTGCAATCTGCGCTGCCAGTCGTCTATCGCAGCACGAACGAGGTCCATGTCAGCTCGGTACTTGGAACTTGAACTTGGAAGTTGAACTTCGTTCAAACTGCCGCAGTTAAACTCGTTGCTGCTGTAATTAACATAACTCAACCGTTTTAAAGTTTAAGATTCGCTTCTGAAAGTTCCCAACCTGAATGTTATATTGACGATTATTGACAGGCACAATTATTTGACGACTTCTGTTAACCAGTGACGCCGGTTTTCTTAGCGTTGCCAGCTCGGGACAACGGGTCAATATAGAAAAGCTAAAACTTTTTTCGGATCTGCTCATAAGTAGTACCTTCTTAGTTTCCGATTCCATAACGCAAATGTTTTAGCAACTTACTTCAAGATTAGAGCAATGTACAGGATGTTGACTCAATTTTTGTTGACAAAAATTGAGTCAACATCATCAAAACATAAACTTTGCTACGTGTAGTTTCGCAGACAAAGCGAGCAGAGCAGTACCATGCATGCAACGCCCGTACTGTAGTTTGTAGCGCAACAGCGTTCTGTTGTAAGGCAATTACTTGGCTTGCTGTTCAATTTGTATCGACTGTTGACTAGCTCAGCTTCTGTCAGTCATTGTACATATTAACGAGTAATAAAAAAATATACATCAATTGTTATTTTGTTACAAATTAAAGTCAACCTAAACATGTACCTACCTGTGTATGTTGTACCGTTCGCTTGGACGATAAGACAGCGATAGGCTCACCACCTGACTCGTTGTCCCAAATAAGCTTCGATGAAAAGTGGCTCGAAAGGTTTCATAGTCTAGACCTACGTCAAGTTCATAGAAAGCCTACGTCGAACTACGTATGGATAATTGTGATAAAGTTATATATTTAAAAAAATATAGCATATATCAAGTAAAATCCAATAAAAAAGCATACAAATTCCACCAACACTGCTGCTGTGTGCTGATCCTTTAACTGCTATATTTTTAAATCAAAATTTGAGAGAAGACCTTATCCCAGCTATTAGCGTTAAAGAGCTCCTACTTTACTTTACCGAGATTTAAATGTACTCTTTTAAAGACTTTCAAACATGTCACGTACGTGCACGTATCTGTGAAGGGAGGGTGGTGCTCTTCTTCTCTTCAGAACGGTATAATGCCAATTTCTTAATATCTTCCCGCAATTTCACAATATATAGAGTTCTACACAATTAAGTGCTTCTGACCCACTTTTCCCGATGCTCATTTGGGATAACTGGTGGTGCACCATTTATTTTTGCATGCGCAGGCAATATATTTTTATAACAACATCTCAATAATTCACAAAACGTATTTTTAAATATATTTTCGGCAGAAGTAACAGATCTTTCAGGGGAAATGGGTACCTATAACATTTTAAACTTCCAAAGCAGTGCGCCAAACGTTTTGATTTAAGTCCATGTCAGCTCGGTACTTGGAACTTGAACTTGGAAGTTTAACTTCGTTCAAACTGCCGCAGTTAAACTCGTTGCTGCTGTAATTAAGATAACTCAACCGTTTTAAAGTTTAAGATTCGCTTCTGAAAGTTCCCAACCTGAATGTTATATTGACGATTATTGACAGGCACAATTATTTGACGACTTCTGTTAACCAGTGACGCCGGTTTTCTTAGCGTTGCCAGCTCGGGACAAAGGGTCAATATAGAAAAGCTAAAACTTTTTTCGGATCTGCGCATAAGTAGTACCTTCTTAGTTTCCGATTCCATAACGCAAATGTTTTAGCAACTTACTTCAGGATTAGAGCAATGTACAGGATGTTGACTCAATTTTGTTGACAAAATTGAGTCAACATCATCAAACATAAACTTTGCTACGTGTAGTTTCGCAGACAAAGCGAGCAGAGCAGTACCATGCATGCAACGCCCGTACTGTAGTTTGTAGCGCAACAGCGTTCTGTTGTAAGGCAATTACTTGGCTTGCTGTTCAATTTGTATCGACTGTTGACTAGCTCAGCTTCTGTCAGTCATTGTACATATTAACGAGTAATAAAAATATACATCAATTGTTATTTTGTTACAAATTAAAGTCAACCTAAACATGTACCTACCTGTGTATGTTGTACCGTTCGCTTGGACGATAAGACAGCGATAGGCTCACCACCTGACTCGTTGTCCCAAATAAGCTTCGATGAAAAGTGGCTCGAAAGGTTTCATAGTCTAGACCTACGTCAAGTTCATAGAAAGCCTACGTCGAACTACGTATGGATAATTGTGATAAAGTTATATATTTAAAATATTCAAATATGTCTTGAATCGACATATTATTCCTAAATCGGATTAAATATTAATTGGATATTTATATGATCTTCATGTTGTTATAATTCAGAAATGTTATCCTCTACTTACGGCTAAAGATATCTTAAATTTGCAAAACGTTCGAAAGAAAATTCCCTCTGGCGTGAAATTGTATTGCCTTCTCTTTGACGGGAATCGACAAAATGTTGTTTAGTATTAAATACGAAATGTTTAACACACTGCAAAAATATCAATGAGATATTTAAAACTATTTTACTATTAAACAAAATAGATTTAAGCCGTAGAGAAGTCGGAAAGAAAAATGGTTCCAAAAAGATATGTACCTAGTCATGTTTTAAATTCTGTCACATGTTTAATATAAAATAATTTAAACAAGTTTATTCATTATGTAACCACATATATACCAAAATGAACTTAACAAAACATAGATTCTTATGACACTAAAGTTTATTCAACATGACCTCTGTGATTTTGAATACAGGTCTGCAATCTGCGCTGCCAGTCGTCTATCGCAGCACGAACGAGGTCCATGTCAATATCGGCGGCTGCCTTAAACAAGGATGTCTTGAGTGACTCCAAATTGGAATTATGCTTTGAGCACTCCTTTTCCTCCAAGTGTTGATATATTTTGTAATCCAACGGATTCAAATCGGGACTGGAGGAGGGCCAGTCTTCGTGCCGGATGAAGTTTATTTCACGCGCCGCCAGCCAGTCTTGTGTGCTCTTCGCTCTATGAGCTGGCGCCGAATCTTGTTGGAAATCCCAGTGCCTGTTATTGAACATGGTATGAAAAACAGGTTCCACAAGGTTCGTTAGGACTGTATTTTGATACATAACTGCATTCGTTTTTACACCTTTCTCACAAAAATGTACCTTTGTTAAGCCCCACTAAGAAACTCCCAACAATACCATGAGCGAGGATGGAAAATGATCTCATTGGACATGCGGAATACAGTTGCTCGCTTCTTCACTACTGTGTGCGTACACCTTATCAGTTTGTTTGTTGTAGCTCTCTTCTACGGTAAAAATTTTGTCATCCGAAAAAAAAATCCCCTATATAATTTTCCCGCGTACCACTTCATCAAAGCGCGGCATCTTTCAGTCTCAGGTCCATTAAACAAGCATTCAAAAGATGTCCTTTTTTTCTTCGATATGCCCGAAGCCCTAAGTCTTCATTTAACACCCTTTTCACCGTGGTTCTTTGAATTTGCGCCTTCACAGCTTTTATCACTGCTGGAGTCCAAACTGACCGAAGGCGACCACTTCTTGACCTGTCATCTACACTAGAGTCTTCATTGTATCGTTTGATGGTACAATAAACGAATCTTTTGGTTATATTCAAATTTTACTGTATGTCAAAAATTTGAATTACCGCAACGATGCAACGCAATAACTGCAACACGGTCTTGTTTAAGCATCCACTCCATATTTAAAAATTAGTAAAATTCTAAAAATTTACAGTTTTAGTTTCATGAACAATTCGAACTCAATAAACTTTTTTGTGTCCAGCATTCTAAAAGAGAAGTTTACTGTGTGACAATACTTATGACCTTACCATGTATATACGACTGTATAACAGTCATACAGTCGAATATTTATCAAATTATCTTGAGCAATACCTCTTCGACGTTCGATCGCAACTACGTACCGAGTTCCTCCCGTGGCCACGGATGCTGTAAAGCATCCGAGATGTCGAGATGTCAAAAAAGTTTTAAAAAACTGCATAAAACGCTAAAAATTAGTAAACAATCGTTTTATTTTAAACTCTACCACTTTCAGGTTTTGGTAATTCAAAGTCATTACAATAGAATGGACTATACCCTCGAATACATCCCATACATAATCCATAACCGGAAGGGAAGGCTGCGTTCTCTTGCACGCCGCATGGCGAAATATTAGAGGCAGTGCGCTACTCTCGACATGTTAATGTCAAGCTATGTTGTGGTCTTAAAGTTCTTCTATATACCATAAGTCACGATAACCGAGTGGTTGGGTGGTCAGAATTTCGAGTCAAGAGACCCGAGTTAGATCCCCAGGTGGCAGGCTCGTACCCATGGATTTTTAAAAAACTTATGTACGAATTATATCGTTGGCTTGGACATTAAGACGGCGACGGGCTCACCACCTATCTCGTTGTCCCGAAAATATCTTCGGTGGAAGGTGGGTCAAAAGGGTCAAAAGGTAATTGTTCAGACTAGACCTCTGTCTACTCCTGTATTGGGAATTGCATGAAGATATTTATTATATATTTATTTACATAATGTTGACGGCCATTATTAATAAAACACACTAATTAATCCTTCTAATTTTTTCTAAAAATTCTTTTACATCGCTACTTTTATTTTGTAATATTTGTAGTATCGATTTTTTTTTCTTCTCTGGACTGTGTTTTCCATGACAATTTGTAATAGTACCAAATAAATCATTACCTACTTTACGTTATGTTCATACATTACACAGTACATTACATTACATTATGTTCAGATGTCTGTGTTTTGTCTGTATTAAGGGATGTGTCCGTTTGTCACGATGACTTACGAACAAACTGACGTATCGAGACGACTTTTTACAGATTAGTTACAGAATTTGAGTAACTGTTTCATAATTTATATCAATAGCCTTGTACGCGTAGTTTTTTGATTTTATTTATTCCCTTTATTAAAAACATCAGAGAATAGGTAATTATATTATACTATTTATTTTGGATTAATAATTAAAAAAAAGTACTAGACCGGCACTTTTTATTTTTTTAAATGATATAATATTGTTACTTGTTTCGAAGGTTAAACAGGTTTTGAAATCGGTAAAGCCTTTAACAATGAGGCTATGAACTTTAGAACTCAACATCAGGCGTTTATCGTCTATTGTTTAAGTACAGATTCAATATTGAGTACTTGGTTTAACTAAGGTTTAGTTATGCTCAAGTCCTATGAAAGAGTTAATTATGTAATGTTATTGATAGACACATGTTGCGATGTAATATCTACGTAAAAATTTATCGCCCACTTTCTTCTCGTGGTTGTCGTATGAGCTGACGGAAAAGCTTGAAATGGTAATAAATTATCAAAAGATTCCAATCAAAAGTTAAGCGCATCGTGCAGCTACTGGCTGCGTTTAAGCTGCAAAGTGTATGGTACTGTCGAGAGTGGCGATTACGGTGAATTAACCTTACGAAAGAGGCCTATACCCTGCAGTAGATTTTAAAATACTTTTATCAGTTATGATAAAAGTATTTTTAAAAATCTTTTTAGAAAATCTAACGACAACCCTCTGGTCTAGTTGATAGTGACTCTACCTTCGAAGATAAGGATCGGGAGTCTTAGTCCCGTCTTAGTCTAGTCGCTCGGGGTGGATTTATGTAATGACTAAGAATCTAAACTTCTGTCTACCTCAATATTGGGAAGATGCATGAAGCCACTCCCGCTACGGTAAAGAATAGTCGACAGGATTATCACCGCCACTCATGTCATCGCAGCGCGTGATTTTTGCTGCGCCATGCCGTACATCAAACGGTGTATATTATATATGGAAATACTATTATTAAAGAAGTAATAAGTAGATATTTCTTGGTCTCTAATCAAATCCGTCTATTCTGTTTTATTCTCCTATATTGGGTAACAATATAAATAGGAGAATAAAACAGAGTAGATGGATTTGCCGATAGCAAATGGAATCGTAATTGGAGAGGCTTATGTTCAACAGTTCGATAACTCGACGCTCGTTTCAAATAAGAGCTTTAATAAAGTGGACTGTTAAAGCTACCAAGAAAACAATAAAAGAATTAATAATAGTATCAAAGAAGTACAAAAGCACATAATATTGTGTATACTTTAATAAATAAAATATCGGCAGGCATATTCCCCTTACAGAGGTCGACAGATGTCTAGACAACTACGTTCTTTTTATAAATCATCAGTAAAAACATTCATATTCTTTACTTAAATCTATGCCCTTACCGGGATGCGAACCTTAAACCATTTTCTTCCAAAGCAGATTAAATACCGACGAAGCTGACAGGTTAAAATCAAGTTTGAGTCGCTCCTAGTCAATCTACGTTCGTAATTATTTTTATGTGAGATACATCAGTCAGTGTCTTAAGAGCGAGATAACTACTTTATGGATATGAAAGGCAGGAAATGAAATGCAATAAAATCAAATTATATAATTTGTTTTTCGACATAAGTAACACAATTGACATCACATCCATTTATTGTCATTTGAACGGTTATGTTCTTGAAGTTACGTGGAAGCGTATTAGTAATTAATAATATTTAAAAAAATAAAAAATGTTTCTTTGTTGAATGATAGTAAATTAGTTTCTACATTTTAGTTCAGCTAGCTACAAAAGCTTTTTTTTTTGTTTTTACTACTATATTTTTAGGAACAAATTTAACGAAGTATTGTATTCCAGATTGTTAATATGACGTTTTAAAGTGGATGAAAACTACGTTCAAAGATTCCATTACATAGATACATATGAACATACTAAGTTGATAAAAAGGGTATTTAAAATAGAATCATGTAATATGTATGTGTGTATGACTTCAGCATATATTATTCAAATAAGGAGCTATGACATTATGGCGTATGGCGGCATCTCGTGTTACTTAATTAATTATAAACTTTTTCTCAGAAATATTAACACGGAATTATTACAAATATATACATCGTGGTATTAGAAAATTAATTAACGTTTTAATGAAGTAAATTATTTTAAAAGTATCGAAGAAAATTTAAGCAAATTTCTATCAAATACATTATATCTGATAAAAATTTCTTCCACGGCAGGTTTCATATGGAAGCCCAAAACTTCTCAGCGAACTATGAAACAGGATTTGTTTGGGTATCTATACTAGTCTGATCAATAATAATACATACATTGATATGCTAACATCACATACATTGCTCGGATGCCAAAGAAAAAAAAATTTTAAAAATAATATGAAAATGTGGATCACCGTGGACGAATACGTACATACGTACAAACCATTTTTATGGTGTCTGAGGTGTATGAGGGCTTGGGTTCGATTCTCGGTCGGTCAATGGTGCTCGGTCAAACAGTTTTTCTACTTTTTCTCTGGGTCTGGGGGTTTTTGAGTCCATAAGACAAGTGCCTAAGTTAGTTAGTTTGGATCAGGGCAATGTATGTGATGTTGTTCTAAGTATGCATAAAGTTCAAAGTATGCATTTATTTATAGAGTGTAACTTTAACTATCTGAATGTGGCCACAGAGCCATCACATCCACTCTTATCTTTAGTACAAATCCTGTAATTTTCAGGGGTGAAAAAATAAAAAGTCATCCTCTGCGGACTTCCTACACCTCTCATTAAAATATTGTTATTTTGATGCGTGGTGCACAAATTAACGTAAAAATTTATTCCTTTATTTACTATCATAGAAGTACATTAAAAAATTTAACAAAATTATGTTAAATTTATGCTTACGAGTATTGTCAATTACAAGTCCATAGTTTATAAAAAAAGTTATCACTTTTATAGTGCATGACATTTACAGTATTATAATTAAATACAAACAAATTGATACAAAGTGTACAAACGACTCACTTCCCAAGTATACCAAGCCCCAAGTGTAGCCAAGTGGTGGGGTGATCGGATTTCGAGTCAAGAGATCCAGGTTCGATCCAGGAAATACGCTCGCATCAATGGGTTTCATCAAAATTACGATTTTTTTATTTATTTATTTTATAGAGAAGCGAGGCAAACGAGCAGGTGGCTCGCGTGATGGTTAGTGATTACCGCCACCCGTGAACATCCGCAATACTAGAGGCATAGCAGATGCGTCGCCATCCTTTGAGAAAAATATAGGCTATTTTCTTGAAGGTACGTTGACTTGGACATAAAGAAGGCGACGGCCTCACCACCACGTAACAACGTGGTCCCAAAAATATCTTCAGTGGAAGTTGGGTCAAAAGGACTTAATTGTCCGGACCTCTGTCTACCACTGTATTGGGAATGGCATGACGACATTTTGTATACAAGGTTCTGTTTACCCGAAATTGAATATGTTTCAACGACCTTCGTAGTCGAGAGGCGTTCCCAACGATTTTCAATGTGCAAGCTCTGCGTTTCCGGGTTTGGTTCCCATACAAGTCAATCTAGAAAACGACTCTCTCTATATTGTATGGGTGAAAAGGGTGAAAAAAAGTGCAAAAGCTAACATTTTGTGTCATTGAGTAACAAAAGTCCAAGAGTTTCTTCAAACCTTCAAATATATGATATTGTTAGGGTGAGTAATGACCAATGAGATAGTAGCGTCTAATTCTCGCTGCACCCACAAAAATAAAGTAGTCGACATAAATAACGCGGTACGTGGACAAAGGAAATAATTACGAGGATCACAAAGGCTACATGCTTTGTGAGGGGAGCTTTTACAATGCGTCGCGTCGCTCCGAACGCGAATCGCGAACACTTAGCGATTGCCGTGACCTTCGAGGGAGTTTATTGCTGAATAAAAATATAGGATTTTTTTATCATGGATAATATTAGAGCTCTCCAAAACATAACACACTTTAACCGGGTTATGTATAGTGTAAAGTGTTACTAACGATCATAAATGTCGAAAGCCTTACAGCGATATAAAAAAAATCGTAGACTCTCTCTTTAGAAGTCGCTAGAATCAGCGCCACATTCCTACTTTTTGCCATGTGTTTACGATATAAGGATATACCTTTTTCTTTCCGTGTTGTGTAGTAACTGACGACTTATAAATAAATATCATCACGCCATTCCCGATACTGGAGTAGGCAACTAAGTCCTTCCGAACTTCCTATCACCGAAGACATTTTGTGACAACGTGACAGGTGGTGAGTCTAATCCAATCTTTGTCTAATCCAACAATATAAAAGTTTTGTGAAAACTTATTGGTATGAGCCAACAACCTGGAGATCGGTACTTCGATCACCGAACCACTCGGCCAACACGACCTTAACCTATTACTACTAATGAAAAAGCCTTACAATGCAATTGACTACCGACAGTTGGTGGTGTAACTATAAATGAATGAAATATACTCCAGTGTACCCCGTTGCACTCAACAACAAACAGCATACACAGATAAATAATAGAAAACCATTTCAAAATATACCAGACTAAAATTCAGCAAACCGATGATGGGCAGCAGCGTCCACGGTACAAGGTATCTGCCGCTGTATTCGCCAACCACTTGTTAAACTTGCCAATTTAAGCGAACCCTTCCGTAAAGAAAAGCTTTATTTACATTCTGCAGAGAACTTTTACAGGTCGTTATGTATGAATGACCAAGACGTCAAATCAAAGAAAATAAATTACACTCGGTGCTAGTTTGTCACTTTATTTTTGTACGTATTCGCGGCCAAACGGTGCAGTTTTTGTGCGGCGACTGTGAAAGGTTAATGAGTTCTGTCGGTGCTCTAATTGCAGCCGCACGTGCTCCCCGTTGACGAGGCCGGTGCGGATATTCACGATGTAATGCACCCCTAGAAGTTATAACTTTTAACTAAAACTATTATTTACTGCATTTTACCGCGTTTTATTTGTTTGTTTAGAACTTCCCGACTTATGTCCTAATTATCTTCATTAGTCATCAAAAATATTATGTACGTAAATAAGGCGAAAAAAGTTTATAAATAGAATTTGAAATAGACAACCCGAGTTTGATCGCTGAAATAAAGTGAAGGCTCGTCCATGAGTTAAAGAACTTGTTTTGAAGAAATCGGACGATAAGTGACTTACAAGCTCTCCCAACCTACCTATCTCATTGTTCTCAAATAATCTGGTAAATGAGTAAAAGATATAAGTTATCTAGACCTCTAACTACCCCAGCATTAGAAACGTAATCGTGAGCTTTTTTCAGTGCATAAAAATATTGGAGTCACACAAATACGAGTTTAAATATATACGAAATAATAATATTATATTAACGAGCTCAGTACCCTTTATATGCTTCAAAATCCCATTTATATTCAATGTATTGACCATTTGTTTTTCATACAAACCCAACGAATCCAACGTAAACCACTATTAGTTCATTCAAATGTTTTGTATGCCTATTTTCTGAGAGGAAAACTTTTATTGAAAATTACAAAAAAACTGGTTTTATAAGCCGAGCTGTTGGGTGCTCAGAATTTCGAGTCTAGAGACCCGAGTTCGATCCTCAGGTGGCAGTACCAATGAGTTTTTCAAAAACTTATGTACGAATTTCATCGTTGGCTTGGACATGAAAACGGCGACGGGCTCACCACCTGTCACGTTGTCCCGAAAATATCTTCGGTGGAAGGTGGGTCAAAGGGACTTAATTGTCTAGACTTGACCTCTGTCAACCCCTGTATTGGGAATTGTGTGAAGATATTTTTTTATTAAAAAGCAATTGGTTATGTTTTTTTATACTATTAAAAAATTGTAGTGAATTTTCAAAATTAATAATCAAAACATACAACTGACAAATTTATAGTAATTGCTTTTAAAACGTTCCAGCGAAGGACACATTTTTATACGATGTCGTGAAAACAACTTTAATAGTTTATAAAAGGTTATTTTGCCTGCTTAAATTTGTAAAATCGAGACTCTATTTTAAATATTGCAATGACCGTAATTTCAAACGACACAGACGCCGAAGCGTGTACATACTAAAAATATTAAAGTAGTACACATTAAATATAACCGTATGTAAGGATCGTGACACTTGGCGATCTGTTCTCTCTGGCTACCCTGTCAGAGACTGTGCGTGAAGATACGTAAGTTTAAAAAATATTCCAGTGTACGTCACGCGCTCAGTGTTGGTTCAGGCCCGTGTTCATAACGTATTCTGTGGTTGATGCACCGGCGCTGAGTCTCGTGAACTTTGTATAAAGTCCAACAGGCGGCTCATTAACAGTTTTACATTATGCCATCCATGATACACTATTGCAGCTACATCTGTGGATCCACATTACAAGCTACGCTAGTGGCGGACTATACAATACAATATCATCAAAGTTTCTACGATTAGAGTTATACAATATACGAGTGTTTTTTTTATAGAAAAGGGAGGCAAACAAGCAGATGGCTCACGCGATAGTCAGTGATTACCGCCGCTCATGAACACTCGCAATACCAGAGGCATAGTAGATGCGTTGCCTGCCTCAGAGTGTCCCCAGAATTGGGGGAAGGGGGGTGTGTGGCTCTACCACTGTGAAAGTTGATGTGTGAAAGTTGTTGTTTGTGGTAGAGCCACGCATCAGCTTTTGTTGTTGCATGAATGGGCCGGCTCGATCGGGGAAGTACCACGACCTCACAGAATACCGGCATGAAGTAGAAGTCTAACAAACTTTTGCGTTTCGTCTGGTGAGTGCAGGTAACCGGTGGCCCACACACCTCTCTCCCCCAATTCTGGGGGAGGGGGGGCACTCTAAGGGAGGCAACGCATCTGCTATGCCTCTGGTATTGCGGGTGTTCATGGGCGGCGGTAATGACTTACCATCACATGAGCCGCCTGCTCGTTTGCTTCCCTTTTCCATAAAAAAAAAGTGTCAAGCACACTGGTGAAAGGGACATCCGACCAGATCAGGGCACTCAACCTGACAAGTAGGTATTCTTTTCGCATCATGCGCAACGTTATCAAAGAAGACATAACTATGACAAATTGTAGTCAGCTCTAAATCTCTTTGGAGTGACGACCTCCTTGATATTGCGAAGAGTTGACAAATACTGTTGTCTCAGGATCATTTCCTGTAGTTGATCCGTCGACTTGTCATATTGCGGTGGATGTGGTGGACATAAAGACGGCACACGAGGTGTTTCACCGCGTCAAATGCCAGTGGAAAATTATGAAGGGGTCCACATGAATCACCGTCGACGGGGCTGCGGTAGTATGCGAAAGCATTTCTGAGGCCTCGACAAAAGACGCTAAGAAGATAACCATGGGGTTTTAGTCAGAAGGAGTCCGCCATAACCGTTGCGCCTTTGCGGCGGATGGATATCCATAAGGATTTCCCCACGAAAAAAAATCATTCCTTGCGTTAATCTGTGGGTGGAAGTTTCAGAATAAATCTTGTTAGTTTGTTAAAAATATAAAATTAGTCCATTTTTTGGTTCCCTCCTTTTGTCTCCGGGATATGTGCAATCTTACTCTCTATGTAAGCTCTACGAAAGTTTTTATACTTTGAAAAGTAACGTTGAAAGCTCTTAGCAGTTCGCAGACAACATTATAGTGATTCTTGTAAAGTAAATCGTCTTTCCTCACACGTACACTGCAGTGTGGCAGATTCACTTTCTCCACGTTTACGTTAAGAAACAAATATTAACTCTTATCTACATACATAAAGTCCCAGATAATTTCATTAACACTGCTTTCAACTTAATGTATCAAAGTATTCAGTTGAGTGGGAAATAGTGTTTTTACTAAAACTAACTATGGATTTATATTTATTTATCTTCAAACACGATCCTGACGTTGTATAGCTAGAGAGAACAGATTGCGAAGGATCATGATTGATTCTATCAGATTCGTCATTTTTAGTAAGTAAGTTTAAAAAAATCTCTCATTGCGAATGGAGACATAGACCCTGAATTTGATATTATGAAAAGCAATGGCAAGAACTGAAAAGAGATGGAAGATATTTGCAGATGAATACGGTATGCTTGCTCGAAGAAGGGATAATAAAGAGTACTCGGATACTGACGTGCGTGAATGAAGAAAATGATGAATTTCAAAGAAGTCAAAGAGGTATGTAAGGATAATGGCACTTGGCGATCTGTTCTCTCGAGCTACCCTATCAGGGATTATGCGTGAAAATAAGTAAGTGTGTAATGTTATACACAATAAATTTTAGAAATTATTAAAAGAATGTTCTATTTAAAATTAGTTCCATTTTGTTCGAGGGATTGCATAACTAGCTCAAAAGGATTTAATTCAATTAAAATCCTCGAGGGTGCAATGTAGAAGCGGAAGTATTTCAGATCGCGAATGTTCCCGCGGCGCCTCTCTCATTTTGTGTGGAATTTATCAGCATATGTCAATAGTATATATAAACGACAATTCGTTAATAAGCATTCTACATTTTTCTTTTATACAATTTCTCTGGGGTAGGCCCGAAAATATCTTCGGTGGAAGGTGGGTCGAAGAGAATTAAATATCTAGACTAGATCTCTGTCTACCCCTGTATTGGAAACTGCGTGAAGATATTTATATTTTTTTTTTCTCTGGGGTAGCCAGATGTACATTTGATATCTATTTATTTTTTATTTAAAAGGGTATAAAGGGGAAATAAAGTTTAAAGGAAAGAATTGATCACAGAGTTTCTTGTCAGTTGTTGTTGTCAAAATTCATCAGAGTTTTGTTCTATAACATGCATAATCCAACACCGGAGTAGACATAGATAAAGACAGTTTAGACCTTTTAACCCACAATTCCCCGAAGCTAATTACAAATCGAACATACGTTTTGAAAAACATCTTGGTTTGTCTTAACACACTTACCCCTTGTTTTTAATTTACTTTCCACGCTTGTAATATGAAAAGGTTCATAGAGAAACTCAAAATATAATTAAAACCCGAAAAGTTAGTTTAAGCATCATACAATTACAATATACAAATTTAGAAATTCATAATTCAAAACTGCGTTGAGAGAACGAATTTTATTATTACATTAGATGTGTTTTGCCTCTAAAGGTATGTTAAGAGAACTTGAAACTTAGTTACTAAATATTAATGAGCACAGAAAGATAGAGATAAACATTTGTTTGTAACTGTTAAAAGCTCTCATAGTTAATCGCGTTGTTTCGAGCTCAGTGATTCGTTAGCGAACAACAACTTAAATATGTTAATTCTCTCCCTCGCCGGACGAACTGATGCTCGGAGATGCTTCGATTATATTATAACGTCTAGACAAAACTTAGAATTTTTTGATAAAATTTATACACCATAATTGATAGCGTGAAATATTATAATTATTACAAAGTACCAAATAACTTGTAAACGTCAAATGCCGTAGATTTCCATCAAAGTTACCTTACAAAGACTTATAAATGCTACTGCTGCTGCATTAAAGATTCGATTCGTCCTTGGAATCACAATAGCCGAGTGGTGGGTGATCGGAATTCGGAGTCAAGAGACCCGAGTTCGATCCCCAGGTAGCAGGCTCGTGCCAATGGTTTTTTTAAACTTAAGTATGAATTATATCGTTGGCTTAAGAATTAAGACGGCCACTGGCTCACCATTAATTACGATGTCCCGAAAAAATGTCTTCGGTGGAAGGTGGGTCGAAAGGATGTAACTGTCTAGATCCATGTCTACCCCTGTATTGGGAATGGTGAGAAGATAAATTTTAAAAATTGTTCACAGCTATAGGAATTCAATTGGGAGCTTCGATTTGTTAACAACATCGATATCCTTGTGGCAGCGACATGGACGAGTTATGACTCCACTCCCTTATCCTCCTCCTATCACTATTATCCTTCCCTTTCCCATTCCTTCTTTAATGGTAAGCAACGCAACTCTTCCGTTGTTGAAAGTTTCTATGGCACATCTGATTAACCGACTGCTCGTAGCCTGCTCACATAATTTTTCATGCGGCACTCGTAGGCGTCGTAGCTACTGTAGATAACGTAGTAAGACTCGTAGCGGTAGTGCATATCGTCGAGGTATATTCAAAACATTTTTAATGAACGCGATTTTTTTTCGAAAGCTCAATTTTCTAGTTAGTGAGTAGTTGAAGGCTATTACCCTTTCTTGGAAGCAAAGATTTTTCCGGTTCCTGTCACGCAAACGGATTCAATTCCCGGTTTGGTCAACGTAGTAAAACACTATCTATATAAGTATGTTAGTATTTATAAAGTAATTAAATTTTGTTCGTATGTTTAATGCAGTACCACAAAAAGAGGTAATAGAGATGGTGACGGCGCTATAGTTCGGTAACTATTTTCAAGCCTTTTATCTCTAACAACATCCACAGGAATGAACGGGTTTGTTGAATATTTATATAAAATATTTAGCACTCGACACGACGGTACGGCAATGTAAAATACATAACTTGCTATAACTAGGAGCTTCTCGCTAACAATTTTGCGATAAGCGCTTTCCTCCCCGGAAGTCGTTACGATAATTTAAGCAATGGTTATCTACTGGAACGCAAAACCTTGACCTCGGCGTTTTTAAGCGAAACTTAATCTCTTATCTTGAACTCGTGCTTAATTTATAATTCATATCGTGTAATATCACCCTAAATACCTATATAAGTTGTCTTAATATACGGAATATATTATTAATCTACATACTGAATATTTGCAACCTTATAAATATTGTGTATAGGTCCAACTAGTTCTTGCCCGCAGATTTGCTCGCGTGACATCAAATTAAGTCATTTATATATCGAAATAAAAATAAACTTTCTTTTATCGTTTATTTAATCAACCACCGGTTCATAAAAATGTTCATCTAACGCAGAAGAAACAGGCGATAGAAATTGCGCAGGTATCCTCTCTTTTGATCAATGTGTTTTTATTATTACAATATAAGTATTAGGAGTTCCTTTTCTCTGAAATAGCTGGGGAGCGATCATCTTATTCCCAGGGATTACTGTCATTAACTTATATATTTATATTATAACGACCCATCCTACAAAGTTTTTCTTCACTAAGTTTCGAAAGATTTTTAGTAGGCAGGCTTTAGAAAGTTATTAAAGAATTAAAAAGTTCTGAATTAAGTAACAAATATCGAAATTTGCACAGCCATACACTTGGTGTGAATTTATTGATGGACTTACAATTAAAATAAAAAAAAAAACACTTTTATCAAAATGACTTAGTGTTTTACGAGGAAATTGGTAGTATCACCTTTTTATTCATTCTTCGCCTAATTTCCCATACTGGGTTAGGCAGAGATTTAGACAATTAAGCCATTTTTGACCCTATTTTCACTGAAACTTGTTTGGGACGTGTTATCTTTCGGTGACAGTCTCATCACGTTGTTCTCTGCACTCGGAATCTCCTGGCTGCCTTGCCCATTAGACACACAATAAACAATAATTTTAAGTTTGTTAATGAAATAATTTAAACTTTTACAGTTACTGTGTCTTTTAAAGTCACAGTAATTGTAAAGGTTTTATCTTCAGAACTACCTTTATAAAGTACTCAATTTATTTTAAATAAAATTCAAAAATAAATTAATTGTTTACAAAACACAACACCTGAGCCTGCTTTGTGAGACAAAAGGCTTTCCTAACGAGTCGGCTAAAAATAATCTTACACGTCACATCTTGTTCAATTATATTAGGGACTACGGGAGTCTGAAATTATTCATTAAAATTTTTACCAGAAAAGTTATTATAAAAAAATCAGACACGGTTCTATTTCCAAAGCAATATTTTACTTTGACTAAAATTCAAAAAGTATTTACAGAATTAATGGAGAGTATCGGAGCAATATTTGTCATGTAGTCCCTATATATTTATATACTAATTGTTTAACGAGAATAGAACGTCCGATGGTCTCTTGGTATATAAGTTTCACGTACAATAAGATTCAACGCGAGACTTTGTCCGCGCATTATATAATAATAAATATCTTCACGCAATTCCCAATACAGGGGTAGACAGAGGTCATGTCTAGACAATTAAGTCCCTTCGACCCACCTTCCACCGAAGATATTTTCGGGACAACGTGACAGGTAGTGAGCCGTCCGCGCATTATATTGACATTTAGAAAATCCACTGAAGATTGTGGAGTGACATCGACATACGAATTCGCCACCTCTTCCCGTGGATAGTGTAAGAGAAGCCAAAGGGAAAACATTGTAGGTGGGATATACCCTGCATTTGGACGAAGCGTTTTGCTTCGTCGTTCATAATTCGTACAGCAAAGGACTGGAATAATTTGCCTGCATCAGTCTTTCCGTCCGATTACAATGTGGGTGTCTTCAAGAGAAGAGTGAATAGGCTCTTTCTAAGCTAGTGTGCCTACCAACAAAAACTACATCGCCACTTACCATCAGGTGGGATTGTAGTTAAACGCTAGCTTATAATGTTAAAAAAAAAAAAAAAAGATATATACCGATGGACAGCGGAACAAAAACCTTGAAATATAACCATGCGGTAGCAGCCTGATGGCATAATATGATATTCGGTACTGCGATCGCTAATCCCACAAGCGTGGCGATTGTTGCAATTCTTACTCTAATAAGTTTTTGTAATAGTTGCAAAACTTACAGTGATAAGTATGTATGTACGTGTAATTGTTCAAAGTTAAAACTTTGACGTAATAAACCTTGAATGGTTAATTGACTCAGGCGTTACTTTGCGGAAATTCATTGTAAAGTTGTTATTGAAAAATTTATTACTTCGCAACCCTCCGCATGCAAATATAAAAAGGTGTATGTTACCTGGTCCGAAGAATTTTATATTTGCATGCGGAGGGTTGCGAAGTAATAATTTTTTTCAATAACAACCCTTGAATGCCAAAAAAATTTACAGACATATACTAAATGCGTAAACTTTTTTCTTAAATAAACAACGAAACCACACAGCAAACAAGCGACGAGGTCCAATTCCGCAATTCGCGGAAGAAGACATCAAAGCCATTGTAATACTGAAGGCTTGGAAATGACACAACGAGTGTTTGAATTAACAGGGGAAGGCAGAGCTCAGGGGAAATACATTACAATTATAGGAGTAACTTGAATATTTCTTTTCTTTTGCAATTCACTTTTGTTTTTTATTATGTTCTGACAATTTAAAAAAAAAATAAAAAAAAAATATCTTCACGCAATTCCCAATACAGGGGTAGACAGAGGTCAAGTCTAGACAATTAAGTCCCTTTGACCCACCTTCCACCGAAGATATTTTCGGGACAACGTGACAGGTGGTGAGCCCGTCGCCGCCTTTATGTCCAAGCCAACGATGAAATTCGTACATAAGTTTTTGAAAAACTGATTGGTACATTCTCTAGGCGATCCACTCTGGTCTTGACTCGAATTCCAATCACACAAGCACACGACTATCGTGAAAATACCGTATGACATTAAATAAAGTGAATATGAAAGTGAACATCAATGAATATTTTAACGTCATGCACTATTACCTAGAGACAACAAAAGCAAGTATAAATTACTTCAAATTTCATACAAATTCGAGATATAAATTTCGTTTCTGAGAATCTGCTTTTTAGACGTTTTGAAATGAAATTCAAACTGATTTCAAATTCTATCAAGTGTCACGATATATAATATTTTTTATTAAACAGAACACTTAAATAATTTTTCAGATATTATCGTCTCCTACTCGTAAGTTTCAAATTCACCAACTCAATCGTGCAGCTATAGTAGTAGTGTAACTAGTGTCCCGTTGTCTGTACGTTTGTAGCTGCAAAATCATTTTACCGTAAATAAGCGTGCTTCTTAAGATAGTTTATAAGAATTTATCTGTGCAAATAATTATTTTAATATTTACACCAATTGTCATCTACATCCCTCATAAAATATTTTTTTATATCAACCGGTTTCGCTTACGGTTTGGCATACGCTGCCAAATAGTAATGCTGCCCTGCTGCATAGAAATACTCTGAAGATACCGTATTTATGTAACAAAATATAAATATCTTCACGCAATTCCCAATACAGGGGTAGACAGAGGTCAAGTCTAGACAATTAAGTCCCTTTGACCCACCTTCCACCGAAGATATTTTCGGGACAACGTGACAGGTGGTGAGCCCGTCGCCGCCTTTATGTCCAAGCCAACGATGAAATTCGTACATAAGTTTTTGAAAAACTCATTGGTACTGCCACCTGGGGATCGAACTCGGGTCTCTCGACTCGAAATTCCGACCACCCAACAACTCGGCTATCGTGACTTTTATCTGACAACTTCATTTTGTTAATCTACTCTAAGAATATTCAACTGTGAATTTCTTTGAGAAATTCACACTTTATTCAGTATATAACCCATGGCGCACAAAATTATTAAAATTTACATTATATGATTTATTTTCCGAATTTTCAGACAATATTTCCTCAATCTTTTTTTTAACTACCACGAAGAATACATTTTTTGTTTTGTTAATTAATATATGAAAAGCTCACCACTAGTCATATTATCCTGAATAGTAAGCGGTTGATGCGACTAAAATGTGAATACCAAAACACTTCTGCCCCCTTGTACACATTCATTTTATTTAGTACTTATTTTTTTATATCAACCGGTTTCGCTTACGGTTTGGCATACGCTGCCAAATAGTAATGCTGCCCTGCTGCATAGAAATACTCTGAAGATACCGTATTTATGTAACAAAATATAAATATCTTCACGCCATTCCCAGTACTGGACAGAGGTCCAAACAAAGTCCTTTCGACCCACCTTTCACCGGACACATATATTTTGGGACATCTTGACAGGTGTCACCGTCTTCATGTCCATGCCAACGATATAAATTATAATGATTATAATCTTTATTAAAATCTTTATTGATAAACCAAATAAACAGAATCATGAATCGTACACAGGTTTTGAAAAACTGATTGGTACATTCTCTAGGCGATCCACTCTGGTCTTGACTCGAATTCCAATCACACAAGCACACGACTATCGTGAAAATACCGTATGACATTAAATAAAGTGAATATGAAAGTGAACATCAATGAATATTTTAACGTCATGCACTATTACCTAGAGACAACAAAAGCAAGTATAAATTACTTCAAATTTCATACAAATTCGAGATATAAATTTCGTTTCTGAGAATCTGCTTTTTAGACGTTTTGAAATGAAATTCAAACTGATTTCAAATTCTATCAAGTGTCACGATATATAATATTTTTTATTAAACAGAACACTTAAATAATTTTTCAGATATTATCGACTCCTACTCGTAAGTTTCAAATTCACCAACTCAATCGTGCAGCTATAGTAGTAGTGTAACTAGTGTCCCGTTGTCTGTACGTTTGTAGCTGCAAAATCATTTTACCGTAAATAAGCGTGCTTCTTAAGATAGTTTATAAGAATTTATCTGTGCAAATAATTATTTTAATATTTACACCAATTGTCATCTACATCCCTCATAAAATATTTTTTTATATCACTCCATTTTTAAAGAAATTTAAAAAAAAACTTTCATTGACAGAAAACTCAAAAAATATGTTTTACTTCTTAATTCGGCTAGTTAAAAGGTTTTTTTTTAGTTGGAACTGTTTTTATTCAAATATTGTTTAATGTACTGCAAGATATTATATTGCACTGTATGAACCTTATTTGACTCTTTTAAGTATGCTATTCTTTAAAAAAAATATCTTCACGCCATTCCCAGTACTGGACAGAGGTCCAAACAAAGTCCTTTCGACCCACCTTTCACCGGACACATATATTTTGGGACATCTTGACAGGTGTCACCGTCTTCATGTCCATGCCAACGATATAAATTATAATGATTATAATCTTTATTAAAATCTTTATTGATAAACCAAATAAACAGAATCATGAATCGTACACAGGTTTTGAAAAACTGATTGGTACATTCTCTAGGCGATCCACTCTGGTCTTGACTCGAATTCCAATCACACAAGCACACGACTATCGTGAAAATACCGTATGACATTAAATAAAGTGAATATGAAAGTGAACATCAATGAATATTTTAACGTCATGCACTATTACCTAGAGACAACAAAAGCAAGTATAAATTACTTCAAATTTCATACAAATTCGAGATATAAATTTCGTTTCTGAGATTCTGCTTTTTAGACGTTTTGAAATGAAATTCAAACTGATTTCAAATTCTATCAAGTGTCACGATATATATTTTTTATTAAACAGAACACTTAAATAATTTTTCAGATATTATCGACTCCTACTCGTAAGTTTCAAATTCACCAACTCAATCGTGCAGCTATAGTAGTAGTGTAACTAGTGTCCCGTTGTCTGTACGTTTGTAGCTGCAAAATCATTTTACCGTAAATAAGCGTGCTTCTTAAGATAGTTTATAAGAATTTATCTACTGCAAATAATTATTTTAATATTTACACCAATTGTCATCTACATCCCTCATAAAATATTTTTTTTAAATCACTCCATTTTTAAAGAAATTTTAAAAAAAAAACTTGCATTGACAGAAAAGTCAAAAAAATATGTTTTACTTCTTAATTCAGCTAGTTAAAAAGGTTTTTTAGTTGGAGCTGTTTTTATTCAAATATTGTTTAATGTACTGCAAGATATTATATTGCACTGTATGAACCTTATTTGACTCTTTTTAAGTATGCTATTCTTTAAAAAAAATATCTTCACGCCATTCCTAACACATTGATAAACATACATCTAGACAATTAAGTCCTTTCGACCCATCTTCCACCGAAGCCATTTTTGGAAATCGAAAAATTTACTTGTCGAACTAAACCAGAATAAAATAGACTGGTCCATCAGTCTGTGAGATGTCTGATATTGCTATTCCCAAAACAATTGAAAAACGTGGCAATTACGTCAAATCCTCTTTATTATTGGTGGTGGATTACTGGTGGGACTTAAATTATGTAGTGACATATACAGGCAGACACTTTGTATGTATGTTGAGTAATCATTTTTAAATTTAGACATGTATTCGAATTACAAAACGTTGACATCATAATATTAAGGACACGGCTTTATTATCTCTTCGTAATTCTTATGAATATATTGATTTAATTCTATTAGAAATTCCATCCTGTTTTTCCGCCTTTTGCGATATTTTTCTTTTTATCATTTATCGTTCACTTTACGACCTAATTAATCGCAACTGCTGAACAAACATACGGCCCGTAATAGTCTATTACTAGGCATAGCCTTCTCGCATGGCAAGGTTTGCCATAATCGCCACGCTTAGCAAGCGGATTGGCGATCGCAGTACTAGACACTTTGCACCTTAGATGCCACTTCCCGTCACCTGTCTCCTCATTTTGTCAGGTATTTTCATGAGGTGTTCTCGCCACATGTCGGTAGCCATTGATAATATTATTTGATTTATATGAACATCATTTGTTTAACCTTTACATTTTTTTGTTTACCATGGACGGGTTTCCATATCAACTAGTTTTTACACTGCCTGTCCATAAAATGTCCTGACCGTAAAAACATAGCTTGCTTCTGGTAATTAACCGTCACTTGATAAAAACGATTCGATTGTTGGACATAGGAACATGACATTTTTGTAAAAATAACCTTTATATTGTACAAATTTGACCACAGTTTGACATAAAAATCAGTGCTTTTCATGTCGTCGGTAGCTCTGAGGTCTCGGGCACATTTAACTATAGTTAAATTGTCTAGATTTCCTAGGGTGTTTGTAATACTTTAGTTGTTTCCGATTCCTTAACACTGATGCTTACTTATTGCTTCTGAGTCAGAGCAATGTATGTGATGCTATCCCTATCTATATATTTAACTTATTTAATAAAGAAGAAAAATTATACAATTTACTGATACCATAGAGTTCACCGACGCGAAAAAAAGTTATAACTTTTTAATAAAACTTATCAAAGTCGTTTCCTTTGTCTGATCAATCAATAGAACTATCTCAACACAACTGAATTTTAAATGACTTTGCGAAGAGGCCTTTGCCAGTTCAATATCTAGGACAATTTAATTTTATTACTGAACCTGTCAGTTTTCTTATATCGAGCTTTAGCTCTGGTAATGAAATGCAACTCAAAAATTAATTAAAACTAACTTTGCCATTTCGTTGATACTTACAATAAAAATGTTTCTTTTCTAGTTTTACGTGGTACAGATGCCGTGTGGCATCGGCATTTTCTTCTCATGCGTTTCGTAATTTCGCTTGACAAACGAAGGGATTATGAAAATCCTGCTTCCGAGGCAGGTTACATCCCGCAGTGGACTTTTACAGGCCGTTAGGTAAGTAGTAATTAACGCTAGTGTCCCGTTGTCTGTACGTTTGTAGCTGCAAAATCATTTTACCGTAAATAAGCGTGCTTCTTAAGATAGTTTATAAGAATTTATCTACTGCAAATAATTATTTTAATATTTACACCAATTGTCATCTACATCCCTCATAAAATATTTTTTTTTAAATCACTCCATTTTTAAAGAAATTTTTAAAAAAAACTTTCATTGACAGAAAAGTCAAAAAAATATGTTTTACTTCTTAATTCGGCTAGTTAAAAAAGGGTTTTTTTTTTAGTTGGAGCTGTTTTTATTCAAATATTGTTTAATGTACTGCAAGATATTATATTGCACTGTATGAACCTTATTTGACTCTTTTTAAGTATGCTATTCTTTCCTAACACATTGATAAACATACATCTAGACAATTAAGTCCTTTCGACCCATCTTCCACCGAAGCCATTTTTTGGGAATCGAAAAATTTACTTGTCGAACTAAACCAGAATAAAATAGACTGGTCCATCAGTCTGTGAGATGTCTGATATTGCTATTCCCAAAACAATTGAAAAACGTGGCAATTAGGTCAAATCCTCTTTATTATTGGTGGTGGATTACTGGTGGGACTTAAATTATGTAGTGACATATACAGGCAGACTCTTTGTATGTATGTTGAGTAATCATTTTTAAATTTAGACATGTATTCGAATTACAAAACGTTGACATCATAATATTAAGGACACGGCTTTATTATCTCTTCGTAATTCTTATGAATATATTGATTTAATTCTATTAGAAATTCTATCCTGCTTTTCCGCCTTTTGCGATATTTTCTTTTTATCATTTATCGTTCACTTTACGACGTAATTAAACGCAACTGCTGAACAAACATTCGGCCCGTAATAGTCTATTACTAGGCATAGCCTTCTCGCATGGCAAGGTTTGCCAAAATCGCCACGCTTAGCAAGCGGATTGGCGATCGCAGTACTAGACACCTTGCACCTTAGATGCCACTTCCGTCACCTGTCTCCTCATTTTGTCAGGTATTTTCATGAGGTGTTCTCGCCACATGTCGGTAGCCATTGATAATATGATGATGAACATTGAACTTCTCGAAAGACCCGTTATTTATATGAACATCATTTGTTTAACCTTTATATTTTTGTTTACCATGGACGGGTTTCCATATCAACTAGTTTTACACTGCCTGTCCATAAAATGTCCTGACCGTAAAAACATAGCTTGCTTCTGGTAATTAACCGTCACTTGATAAAAACGATTCGATTGTTGGACATAGGAACATGACACTTCTAAATTTTTGTAAAATAACTACAAAAAAAAAATTGTACAAATTTGACCACAGTTTGACATAAAATCAGTGATTTTTATGTCGTCAATAACTCTGAGGTCTCGGGCACATTTAACTATAGTTAAATTGTCTAGATTTCCTAGGGTGTTTGTAATACTTTAGTTGTTTCCGATTCCTTAACACTGATGCTTACTTATTGCTTCTGAGTCAGAGCAATGTATGTGATGCTATCCCTATCTATATATTTAACTTATTTAATAAAGAAGAAAAATTATACAATTTACTGATACCATAGAGTTCACCGACGCGAAAAAAAGTTATAACTTTTTAATAAAACTTATCAAAGTCGTTTCCTTTGTCTGATCAATCAATAGAACTATCTCAACACAACTGAATTTTAAATGACTTTGCGAAGAGGCCTTTGCCAGTTCAATATCTAGGACAATTTAATTTTATTACTGAACCTGTCAGTTTTCTTATATCGAGAAGCTTTAGCTCTGGTAATGAAATGCGACTCAAAAATTAATTAAAACTAACTTTGCCATTTTCGTTGATACTTACAATAAAAATGTTTCTTTTCTAGTTTTACGTGGTACAGATGCCGTGTGGCATCGGCATTTTCTTCTCATGCGTTTCGTAAGAGGCGACTAAGGGCTCGACTAAACTAAAGCCTCTACTATGGATATGGCAAACAATAAACGACAGGAATTACATCACGAAAAATACCAGATCCAAATTAATCACACCGTGACGTGCAGCGCCGCCAATCCGCTTGACAAACGAAGGGATTATGAAAATCCTGCTTCCGAGAGCGGGTTACATCCCGCAGTGGACTTTTACAGGCCGTTAGGTAAGTAAATGATTACAACGCAGCTTGAAGACAATTCAATGCAATCAAATCTGCAGTAAAAGATTATTTCTGTGTGTTTAAGTGTATTTTTTAAAACATTGAAGGTAGAATTGTAGGTAGAAACCAAGACAAGACCTAGACCCTGGCCAATGAGGCCCTTTCGACCCACTTTTGACCGAAGATTATTAGGTGACAGGGAGTCTAGTCGTTTTAAACATTTATACAAAAACATCATTTACGTAGATACGTCATCAGTGTATATAAACATCCATGACTAGCGTAAAAATATTCATTAAATTATAAATAAAATAAATATCTTCACGCAATTCCCTACACAGGATTTGACAGAGGTCTAGTCTAGACAATTAAGTCCCTACGACCACTTTCCACCAAAGACATTTCCGGGACAACGAGACAGGTGGTGAGCTCGTCATCATCTTTTTGTCTAAGCCAACGATATAATTCGTATATAAGTATTTCATAACCCTATCAGAACTACCCACCTGCCACCTGGGAATCGAACTCGGGTCTCTCGACTCGACATTCCAACCATCCTACCAGTCGGCTATCGTGACAATTCATAACATTAAAGAGAAATTTATAACTTCAACTGATACGGGTGGTATTTGAACCCCCGAACTTTTTTAAGTTTTACGTTTGCGGTACCGTGGCACTGTTGTCAAGTTCAGTGTGAATTATATGCTTTAAAATCAATTAAATTTGCACAAATATTCAT
The DNA here is from genome assembly GCA_029286605.1 of Sericinus montela. Classification (NCBI taxonomy): domain Eukaryota; kingdom Metazoa; phylum Arthropoda; class Insecta; order Lepidoptera; family Papilionidae; genus Sericinus; species Sericinus montela. The sequence continues at coordinate 5,022,148 of JAGSMR010000072.1, forward strand.
ATTCATTACAATAATGTTTGTCCCTAGTCGAATTCGAAGGGATGCCCTTAGCTTTGAAGGCAGGCTCCCTACCATTTAGGTCCTTTCTATCTCTACTATTGAGTTTAGCCGCATTATTTTCTTGAATTTCATTTGTATTGAATTTGGACATACACAGATCTAGATAACTTATTTCATTTACGTTTTACCTATTCGAATCAACGTGAACTCGTGGAAATCCAAAGCCTAATAAAAACAAAATTTAAAAAGAAATATTTCACTCTTTTTTCTATATATTTTATTCTTTATATTTTTGCTTGTAATGTAATAAATAAATAATAAATAATGTAAACATACATAAGGATTTGCGGGAAATATAATATATCATTTATAAATATTTCATTTTTATAGTTGCTGGAAGTCGATGTATGTCGACCGTTCACTGTGGAAAGTTTTGGGGGAGGCCTATGTTCAGTAGTGGACCCTTGATAGGCTGTATAGAAGGCGAAGATAAGGATAGCGTCACCTACATTGCTCTGATCCCAAAGTAAGAAGCTAGCACTTGTAATATGGAAGCATAAATAATAAAGGTACGACCAAGACAGGGAGATGAGAATTTGAATCTGTAGATCTGAGTTCGATCCCCGGGTTCTTACGCGCTGGTGCGCTCTTCATCTCTTCGGGCCAGTAATCTAAACCTAAGTAATATGCTTCTTTTATTGTGCACACGGAATGTTGCAAGATAATTTTATGCTAACTAATCTATTAATTCTTTATACTTTTACAAGATATATATATTAATTAAACCCTTAAGTTATGAACTTCTATGTAAAATATGACAGTATAGCTTTTAATTAAACCTTTAAATTAATAAATAAGTTAAATTTTATAATCTTAATCTTTACGATTTCTCTCTAGTCCGCATCTGTGGAGATGCTTCTCCTGGCGACTGTAAAAAGAACTAACTTTAAATGAAACACAAACCGACTGTAGGTACCTTAATGAAACATTAAGGTAATGCTTAAGATTGCAATGTTTTTAACTTATTAAAGGACGACGGCAGTGGACGAATACACACCGATTTTCAAGATGTCGCTAGCTCTGAGATTCAATTCCCGGAAGGGTTAATGTTCCTACATTAGTTACCACTAAGTGGTTTTGCAAAACACTAGTTGCTAGTGACCCTGCCTTCGAAGCTTACGTATATTTCAGGCCCTAGTTTTACCGACGCCACTTTAACCGTTGTCCATTGTCTAATGGGTTCATACTTTTCATTAGGTTAATTTGACGTCACTAACACATTTGTAAGTGACGTCAAATTAACATAATGAAAAGTATGAGCCGATGTGAGTATGATATGTATATCTTTTTCTTTCCACCTGCTGAACTAAACCTGCTGGACACAGGCCTCCCTAGAATTCGCCACAAAGAACGGCCATCAAAACAAGATGGTGCGACGACTTTGGAAAAACGGCGAATGTTGCAGGGAGTCGATGGATACAGGTGGCTGAGGACCGGTCATTGTAGCCATATACAGTGATATGCAAGTGTAAATATAGCATACAAATATATCATGCTATATTCATATGCTATATTTATTACTTATAACTTATAAGTCACGATAGCCGAGTGGTTGGGTGGTTGGAATTTCGAATCAAGGTGGCAACCAGGCATCCCAGGTGGCAGGCTCGTACCAATGAATTTTTCAAAAACTTTTATACGTTGTAATTATATCGTTGGCTTGGACATAAAGACGGCGACTGGCTCACCACCTGATTTTATTACTTATTTCTATCAACAATAAATAACTCTAAAGACCCGATAGCTTAATTGGTAGTAACCCTGAATTCCGAGCTGAGGGTCAGTTGCTCGAATCCCCGTAGAGGAAAATATTTGTGTGATGAATATGAATATTTGTACTTGAGTCCGGTCGTTTGTAGTAAACGTTAAAATCTTTATGTATTTAAGTATATAGTACCGATGGTTCGTGGATGACGGCGATAGGCTCAACACCATTCAGGTGTCTCAAAGAGGCTTCGGTAAAAAGTGGGTCGAAAAACTGAATTGTCTAGATCTCTATCTGTATGTTTATAAACACGTGACAATGTTGCGAAACTATCGATATAATGCGCGCACAAAGTGTCAGAGTTTCAATTCTTTTTATTCTTAGGTGATGTCACTTTTTATTTATACAAAAAATTAGTCGTGCAATTGAGGACAAAGATTAAAAGTTGTGAGTCAACAAGATATAATCTCCACTCCGTCGCGCCGGCCCCGGGGGAACTGCGGAAAAACCTTCTTACACGACATGTAATACGATGTAAGAACACCTTACGTAAATTCTATCGAGTCGGAAGAAGCTTTCAGCGGAATTAATTTATTTGATATTCGATTCGGTGTTTTATCAGAATTAAGATGACTGGAAAATTCAATAAAAACAGTTCGCTGGGTTTGCATTGTATTGAATTATTTCCAATATATTGTACTTATAAGGCTTGCAACACAATAACGCTATTAACTACGTACAAACATGAAACTGAAACCATTGACAAACTATGAACGCACATGTTTTCATGGAGTCGTTAGGTCTGGAGGTCCTGGGTTTGATTCTCCGACGAATTAATTTATAAAATCACGTTTTCCATTTTTCCACATTATCTCGGTCCTAAGTCGGAGCCTTCCATGCTTCCGATTCCACAACACAAATGCTTTACCTGCTTACATAGGGATCAAAGCAATGTATGAGACGTATCTACGTATATATTTATGTATTTACTATTATTATTAAACTATATCGGCATAGAGATATTATGGTACAAAACCGTATGTATAAGAGTCCTACTCGCCATCGACCCGTTCGGACGTTCATTGAAAAGGTGATTTAAAAAAATGGTAATTATGTACGAAGTGTTAGCAATAATGGTATCGCCGGCTCTGAGGTCTAGAGTTCGATTCTTCGACAGGTTTATGTTAAAAAATCACTTTTTCTACATAGTCTAAGTGTTTGTGGTACCTTCGTCGTTTCCGATTCTATAACAAAACTACTTTGGCTACCTATTTTGGAATCTTAGCAATTTAAGACATGTGATCCTTATCTATGTTTGCATTTGTTTATTTATAATTTATATTAATACTAGACCAAAATATAATATAAAAAGTCACGATAGCCGAGTGGTTGGGTGGTCGGAATTTCGAGTCGAGAGACCCGAGTTCGATCCCCAGGTGGCTGGCTCGTACCAATGGGTTTTTCAAAAACTTATTTAAGAATTATGTCGTTGGCTTGGGCATAAAGACGGGGACGGGCTCACCACCTTTCACGTTGTCCCGAAAATATCTTCAGTGGAAGGTAGGTCGTAGGGAATTAATTGTCTAGACTAGACCTCTGTCTACCCCTGTATTGGAAATTGCGTGAAGATATTTATTTATTATTATTTATTTATAATACTAGACCAAAACTGGTTAGACCGGTGACCTAGAGCATCATTTAATGTGCGTGTTTGGTACGACGATCGCAAACCCACTTGTCAAGCATGGCTGTTATACAAATTCTTCCTTACCGTAGAGGCAATGTCCTAGTGTGCCATCACTGTTGCGTTCCGATCAAAAAATTAAAGAAAACTAGATTAATTATAACTTTTTTATAGTCAGGCGTGACTGAATTTTCTTTAAACAATTTTTTTAGATACATGACGTTTTGTTTTTTATACATACAATAAGAATGTACATTCAAAAGATAACTTTGCAACCCCAGCAATATTCCTACAAAAATAATTAGGGCTGTAAATGATAAGGAGTCGTACGTGACATACGTACCACGCACCGGGGGATATTATTGTACATACAAAAATTGTTGACTTTGTATCTTTGTGCTTACTTAGTAGGGTGAAAAAGAAATTTGGATAATAGTTTTGATTTAAAGATATTTTTCAGGCTTTTTTGTCAAAAGCAAAATAAACAAATCGTTTTGTAGGAGATATTACAAAAGACGATCTGTGCTAGCTTTTGACAGACAACGAATGATAAAAAAACATTTACGTAGTTCACACGCGGTAAAAAAGAAACTATACGCTCAGGAGCGATGACATAGACGACCTCCGTGGACGTGTGGCGTACACACTTATTTTCATGGTGTCGTCTGCTCTGAGGTCCCATGTTCGATTCTCGGACAGGTAAATATAGAAAATTTTTTTTCTGTATTGTCTTGTGTCTAGGTGTTTACATTACCTTCGTTGCTACCGATTCCATAACCCAAGTGCTTTAGCATCTTAAATTGGGATCGGAGCAATGTATGTGATGTTGTACATATCTATGTATGTAGTTTCTTATTAATTTATTTATAACAAAGATGATTGGAGAAAAAAGTAAAATATAAACATCTTCTGAAATTTGGTATTCGAAAAGAAGTTACAAAAAATTAAAAAGCTCAGAAAAACACTTTTCTTTATTACTCAATTGATGTTAGTGCTGCTGCTTCCACTTGAGATACTGATTCCTCTTTAATGTAAATTGCTGTCTTATCATAAACATTTATTTGGGTTGTGAGATAAACATCGTAATTGTAGACTGACTTAGAAGTAGGTTATAATACTGTTTTTGTAGTGTGTTATTCGATACGTTTATTCAATGGTAACCTATTTTAATTATTATATTTTATATAAGGCTTTATATGTTTTATTTTTTTGCGGCGAAATTGCCTTTAACGCAAATCTGACGCGCGACTTACATGCTTTACGACTTTTCGAATGAAAGGAGGCTGTATGTTATCGCGGATTTTATCTCCGGCGATCCCGTCATAGCGTGTGAATGTTTTTACGGCCGACTTGCGAGTCGCCTTCTCTCGCACGAGTAGATATCCTAAAGAATATTTTTAATAGAATATGTTGTATTGTTGTGTATGTATAAAATCCTTGGAAATTTCGGCTAGGTAATGATCTCTTCGAGCAATTCGCTTATAATATAAGACCTAGACTTCTCGTTGGTCTTCGAAAGTAAGTCACGGCCTAGCTAGACACCTTGTTCCCGGCAGCCACACGCCCGGACAGCCACCTGAATCACTTCTTCCATCCCGGCTGAAAGTTTTATTAAAAAAAATTCAAAATTTTCATTTACAAAGCCATGCTAAGCTTTTTACTTTGAAATAATTTTTACATAAATTTATTATCATTATCAAAGGTTTTTTATTACAGTTAACTGTATTAATGTGTAACTGACTGTTGTTGAAGTGACTTTTAATGTATTTGACGCAGTATGTGTAACAATTGAGCTATTTATTTGGCTACATTCAGTACCTGAACTGTCAAAGCCTCTCTGTCAACGTGATCCCGGTATCAGTCACACTGACTTTGCGCACGTCTCGATTCTCGATCGTGTGTAACATAAACTACACAAATCCTACGTATTTGTGACTGTGCGCAGTTTGTTACAAAGAAGTAAATTCTGTAAATCTCATAATAAATATCGCGGATCCTTTATTTGAGCCCATATGCAAAAGTGAGTAAAGCTTAGAACGAAGCTTAGAAAGTAACGATAGCCGAGTGGTTGGGTGGTCCGAATTTCGAGTCGAGAGACCCGAGTTCGATCCCCAGGTGACTCGTCCCAATGGGTTTTTCAAAAACTTATGTACGAATTGTGTCGATGGCTTGGTCATAAAGGCGGCGACAGACTCACCACTTGTCACGTTGTCCCGAAAATATCTTCAGTGGAAGATGGGTCGAAGGGACTTAATTGTCTAGACTAGACATTTGTCTACGAGATTCAAATATTGACAAAATACCCCGGTATTGAAAAATGCGTGAAGTATCTTACGCTGTTAATTATGTCAAATCTATTTTACGAGAGAACACAGTGTTCTACAGCAGATTTTTACAAGCAGAACTTGTAAATGGGTTAAAAAAAGTTTTAATGAGATATAAAAAATTCAGTATAGCCGAGTGGTTGGGTGATCGGAAATCGAGTCAAGAGGCCCGCGTTCGATCCCCAGGTTGCAGACTTGTACCAATAGGTTTTTTCAAAAACTTTACTTAACTAACGTTTTACGTACATTTTATATCTTTGGCTTGGACATAAAGACGGCTACAGACACACAACATTTCACGTCGTCCCATAAAATGTCTTCGGTGGAAAGTTGGTCGAAAGGACAAATTTTCTGAACTTCCTGTCTACACCAGTATTGGGAATTGCTATGGATATTGTTTTCTGTTATGAAGATAAAATACTAGGATCATAACTATCGTAAATAATGGGCTGAACTTTTTGCTAAAATCCAATGCAATGGATTTCTCTCGTTTTAAGTTTCACAGCGGAAGCAAGCGCCCGAAGGTGCCCGCAGCTGTGGAGGCGGAATAACTTTTTAATCTCAAATCTTTTTGTTCTCATGAAGTGGAATTTTGTTGTATTCAACGTTATTATTATTTTTAACCGACTTAAAAAAGGAGGAGTTTCTCAATTCGGTTGTATGTTCTCATAAGTCAGTCGCATGTAAAACGATTACGAAAATTCTACTTTGTTTGAAACGGTATACTTGCAGTTTGGTTTCACGAAGTTAATGTTTCTGTTCATGTCAACAAATACAAGTATAAATTATCTGAACTATGATGGCACCTGATATGTGTGAGTTCTAAATGTAATAATTTCATGAACTTGTTTTACGTCAATAAATTTTATTTCAATTTATTCAGTAAATTAAAGTCAATGAATTTGTCTGAAAATGGCGTGAAATTGTTAAAGGTAAACCACATAATTCATGCGAAAAGCTCACGAGTCGCGCAACATTACAGGCTCGCATATCTTCCTCGCTCCGGTAACCGTCCTCAGCGCGTTATTAACGTTAAATTAACATACTGACAAGAATGAGCTATGAAATAATATATTGTATATGCTGTATTAAAATGTTTTATCAACAATAAATAACTCCAACGGCCAGAGCGGTCTATACGAAAACATTTTTTTTTATATTTTCCCGGATCTGGATCTATAACACAAAAGCTTTAGCTACTTTCTTTGGGATCAGAGCAAAGCATATTCATGTATCTAATTCGATATTACAATGTACGTTGAATGTTACTTATTGTATATGTATTAGTGTTAGTTATACATGTAGTAGTGACAGTGGTATTTAACGCAATTGTTGTATTTGTTCTATTGAGTAAAGGAAAGTATACTATCATAAAGAATATCAGTGACGTCATTAACTTTACAATTTACGTCACAGCGGGGAGGCGCGCGTCAAGAGTCTTGTTCTATTGCTCCCCGGAGAGCTTTACATCTGATTCTGAACTGTGAGGAGACAGGTGTTATTTAACTTGTCTGTTTTGTAAGTGTTACAGCTATGCCATTAACTTTCTAATAAAAACAAAAGTGAATGTAAAAAAATATTAAAAGATCACCTTCAGTCAATCGATATCATGGACGTTCGCGTGATAGGAATTTCCCCAGGAGGTTGATCCCCAGGAGGTAGACTGATGTCAAAATATGACAGACCATCACCTCTCACAATTTCCAAAATAAACTCCGTTGAAATGTGGGTCGAAAGGACTCCATCGTCAAGAACACTGACTACTCCAGTGTTGGGAATGCGGGAAGATATAAAAAAAATATATTCATTTTCTATCTAGTCACTATATTGCTTTCAAGATAAAAGGAATACTAGCTCGAGACTCTGCGACGTGTGTCTGTGTGTCTATTCACATGCGGTAGAAGTTGACCTTCTTATCATCAGATTAATGTTTGAGAGATTTATTATTGCTTCAGCAATGTCTTGTTTAGAAAACCCCTTCTCCAATTAAAGCTCTAACCAAAGCTTTTCTAAATAATCAGTTGTGTATCTTTTTGCTATTGCTTTCCTGTTTCATTTCACATAAATGCTAAAGAAATTTTCTCTTCAAAAGATATAACGAATATTTCTTAAAATATAAGTTAATACTGGTGTAATTGATTTGCCTTAAAATAACTATTGCTGAAACAAAATTATCTCAGGCTTCAGTTGCTTAAGCTCCTGTCTGATAAATGTATCATGTACAAATATCACTTAAATTGCCTTGGAACAAACGAAATCTTGAGATTAATTCTGAACCCGTTAAAACTACAAAGCCTCCCTTATGTTTATTTATGTAGTATTTTAATTTATGCAAGCTTGAACAAAATGTGCTTTTCTCGAATGTACGTGGAAGCGTATAAGTAATAAATAATGTTTTAAAAAATAAAAAAATAAAAGTGGCAGAACTGAATGATAGTAAATTAGTTTTTACTTTTTAGTTCAGCTAGCTACAGAAGCGTACCTTTTTTTTAGTTTTTGCAACGACTATATTATTAGGAACAAATTTAACGAAGTATTGTATTCCTGATTGTTAATGTGACGTTTTAAAGTGGGAGAAAACCATGTTCGAAAATTCCGTTACATAGATACATATGAACATAATAAGTAGATAGACACTAAGTAGAAGATAAAAAGCGTGTTTAAAATAGAATCATGTAATATGTATGTGTGTATGTCTTCAGCATATATTATTGAAATAAGGAGCAATGATATTGTATCACATGTATATTGATAATTATAAATGTTATATTATGAGCAACTCATATCATTTACCAGGATTTACACCTAGTCGAAGAAACGAAGGCAGTATTGATGTAAGGATGTAAAAGGTTTACCACACAACAAAGGAACCTAAAAAATTAAATAAATGAAATAATAAAATCAGTAACAGTTATTTTCACGATGGTACCCAGTGCGGCTCGAACAGTTACAACTGAGCTCGTGTAGAAGGAACATGTAACTGAAAACTTGTATTATTTCTTTGCAAAGTTCCTGTTGCGAGTCGTTAGAGTGCTTCTTATTCGTCTACTTGTTTAATCTTAAAATTTTACACAGTTCTGTGAAATACTTCAATTGTTTTGTTTTCTTTCTATTTCTATTGATGTTTTCGAAAAGAAAATCTTAATAATAGGAATTTTCAAAAAAAATAACTTTTTCTGGGGGTGAATAAAGGTAGAGACTGTTTAATGCTTTCTTTTTTTAACTTCAATTTTCACCGCCTAGCGAAAACCTTGGTTTTAAAAAAGGATAATCTTTCTGTAATTTCTTTCTTAATAGCCATGAATCCATTCATCCATGCTGAACGTTAAAAATATTGTTAAAAAATGTTGTAAATATAATAAATAATTTTCTATGTTGGTTTATCTATGTATGTTTCTTATCACCATCCAATTGCTCAGACACTGGGTATCCCACTTTGAGACTGGAGAGCGTTTGTGATTGTTCAAGAATTTAAAAAAATATGACACCGAGTCTCAGTGTACAGTGTACAGTCTATTTTTATTATTTACAATTTAGTTACTTCAGCTTATTAACAGAATGTTAAATTAATTTTCAATTTAAAAATACCCTAGGGTAACATATTTAGCGAAATATAGGTTATTTATAAGTTTTAGTTATGATATCCCGATATAAAACACTTGAATCAACTCAAAGGCCTTGCTCGCGTAATAACGATTATCGATGGCGGCATCTCGTGTTACTTAATTAATTATAAACTTTTTCTCAGAAATATTAATACGAGATTATTGCAAATATATACATCGTGGTATTAGAAAATTAATTAACGTTTTAATGAAGTAAATTCTTTTTAAAAGTATCGAAGAAAATTTAAGCAATTTTCTATCACATACATTATATGTGATAAAAATGTCTTCCTCGGTAGGTCACATATGGAAGCCCGAAACTTCTCAGCGAACTCTGAAAGAGGATTTGTTTGGGTGTCTGTACCAGTCTGATCAAGAAAATAAATTTTATACCATAGTATATAATGACGACCTCCGTGGACGAGTACGTATACACCATTTTTTATGGTGTCGCCTGCTCTGAGGGCTTGGGTTCGATTCCCGGTCGGTCAATGCAGAAAACAGTTTTTCTACTTTTTCACGGATCTTAGTGTTTGTGAGTCCATAACAAAAGTGCCTAAGCTACTTAGTTTGGATCAGGGCAATGTATGTAATGACCAATCGGATAGTAGCGTCAAATTCTATCTCGCTGCACCCACAAAAATAAAGCAGTAAAACATAAGTAACGCGGTACGTCAAAAAAGGAAATAATTACGAGGATCAAAAAGGCTACAAGCTTTGTGAGGGGAGCTTTTACAATGCGTCGCGTCGCTCCGGACGATTGTCACGTCGCGCGGCCGTTAGAGGGACACTTAGCCATTGCTATGAAAAATATAGGCACCGCTTATCATGGACAATATTATAGCTCTTCGGAATATAACACACTTTAACCGTGTGATGTATTGTGTAAAGTGTTATTAACTATCATAAATGTCGAAAGCCTTACAGCGATATTAAAAAAATCGTAGACTCTCTCTCTTTAGAAGTCGCTAGAGTCAGCGCCCCATTCCTACTTTTTGCCGTGTGTTTATGATACAAGAATATAACTTTTTTTTCCGTGTCGTGTAGTAACTGACGACTAATAAATAAATATCATCACTGGAGTAGACAAGTCCTTCCGAACTAAGTCCTTCCGAACCTCCTATCATCGAAGACATTTTTTTGGGACAACGTTGTGGAATTGAGGGAATTGGGTGGTGAGTCTAATCCATCCTTTGTCTAATCCAATAATATAAAAGTTTTCTAAAAACCTGTTTGTATGAGCCGACCACGTGGAGATCGGTACTCGAATTCCGATCACCGAACCACTCGGCCATCATGACCTTAACTAATTATTACTAATGAAAAACAGATAAACAATACAAAACCATCTCGAAATACACCAGACTAAAATACAGCAAACCGACGGTGGGCAGCAGCGTCTACTGTACGAGGTCTAGGCGCTGTTTTCGCCAACCGCTTGTTAAACTTGCCAATTTAAGCGAACCCTCTCGTACGGAAAAGCTTTATTTACGTTCTGTAAAGAACTTTTACAGCCCGTTATGTGTGTATGACTAAGATTTCTCTATGTACGTCAAATCAAAGAAAATAAATTACACTCGGTGCTAGCTTGTCACTTAATTTTTGTACGTATTCGAGGCCAAATGTTGCAGTTTGTGTCTGCGACGATTTATTTTAATGAGTTCTGTCGGTGCTCTAATTGCAGACGCACGTGCTCGTCGGCGGACAACGCTGGCGCGGAAATTGACGATGGAATTTATCCTTAAAAGTTATAACTATTAACTAAAACTATTATTTCCTGAATTTTATCGCGTTTCATAAGGCAACAAAAATATAATGTATGTAGTAAATAAGGCAACAATAGTATGGTAAAAAGAATTTGAAATAGACTACTCGACTTCAATCTTAATGGTAAAGGCTCGTCCGTGAGTTTAATAAAACTTTTGTAGTTATGTTTGGTCAATAAGAGTATAGCAGGCTAATACAACAATATGTATCACATTGTCCCACATAATGTGGTGAAAGAGTGAAAGACATAAATTATCAAGACTATTCCTAAATACTCGTAGAACAAAAAAGCTCACGACTACTTTTGCAATACTGGGGGTATTACAAAAGTAGTCGTGAGCTTTTTTGCATACACCTAAATATTGGAGTCACGTCTCACTTAAACGAATACATGATTAAATATATACGAAATATATTTAATCATGTGTTAATTTATCGAAGTCAGTCCTCTTTATTTGCTACAAAATTCTATTAATATTCAATGTATCACCAAAATAAAACAAATTAGACACAATCAAAAAAAGCCGCCGCTTTTTCGGTTCGCGCACGTGACGCGGTTTTTCATTCTGATGAAATTACACATGTATGGATTAACAAGTTGCTTTTTAATATTCATTGTTTTTAAATATGTCAATAAAATTATTTTAATACCTGAGATTTTTTTATCTTCACGCATTTCCTAATACAATGGCAATCAGAAGTTTTTTTTTTAAAGAAAAGGGAGGCAAACGAGCAGGTGGCTCACGTGATGATAAGTGATTACCGCCACCCATGAACACCCGCAATACCAGAGGCATGGCAGACGCGTGCCTCCCTTAGAGTACCCCCACCCCCCCAGAATTGGCGGAACGGGGTGTGTGGGCCACCGGTTACCTGCACTCACCAGTCGAAACGCAGAAGTTTGTAAGACTTCTACTTCACGCCGGTATTCTGTGAGGTCGTGGTACTTCCCCGGTCGAGCCGGGCCATTCATGCAACAACAAAAGCTGATGCGTGGCTCTACCACTGTAAAAGTTTACACAATTTAGTTCTTTCGACCGACTTTTCACCAGAGCTTATTTTGGGTCGAGAATGCCTGAGAGGTGAGTCTTTCGCCGTCTTTATGTATAGTACGAGACTGCCACCTGTGAATCGAGCTCAGGTCTCTTGATTCGGGGATCACCGGAGCACTCGGCTATAGCAGCTTCTAAGACATTAAAAAATAAGATATTGAGAGATTTACTTAAATGCACTGCAGGACATAACGGTTCCCCGTAAGAAACATTTGTTATAAGCACACGCGTCCACTACAAGGGAAACGAACTCCGGTATCTTGACTCGAATTCCGAACACCCAACCACTCGGTTATCGTGACTGTTTTTTATCTTTGTTGAATTTTTTTTAATTTAAAATACGCTTTACTGCGTTACATTGGAGAACAAACCGTGGTTTCGTTCTTTCTTACTGCAGTGGACTTTACAAGCCGTTAAATATGTAAGTAAATGAAATCCTATAACAAACCCATTATAATTGTGTAGTGATCGCGTAAACACAATAAATCATCGTGATATAACGTTGTTTGCAACATTAACGTCACACAACATAAAACTGTCAGAAAGGCCCCCGCGGAGTTTGTTTTATGTGAGGAAATTGGTAAAATCTCTAGCTGTAACTTACTACAGTTCGAAGAGACCATTTATTTTTCATACAAACCCAACGAATCCAACGAAAACCACTATTAGGTCATTCAAATGTTTGGTATGCTTATTTTCTGAGATGAAAACTTTTATTGAGTTGGTTGACAAAAAACTGGTTTTATAAAGCAATTGATTATGTTTATTTTATACTATTACAAAATTATACTGAATTCTCAAATTTAAAAATAAAACATAAAATAGAACCATTTATTAAAATCAACGAAATGAATTGTCAAAAATAATTGAAACAGAATAATTAAAATTGAATTACAAAACACACAACTGACAAGTTTATAGTAATTGCTTCTAAAATGTTCCGGCGAAATAAACATTTTGTTACGTTGTCATGTAAACAACTTTAACAGTTTATAAAAGGTTATTTTGCCTGCTTTAATTTATAAAATTGAGACTCTATTTTAAATATTGCAAAAACCGACACAGACGCCGAAGCGTGCACATAACCGTATTAAAAATATTCCAGTGTACGTAACGCGCACAGTGTTGGTTCAGGCCCGTATTCATAACGTATTCTGTGGTTGATGCACCGACGCCGCGTCTCGTAAACCTTGTATAAAGTCAAACAGGCAGCACATTAAAAGTTTTACATTATGCTATACATAATGCTTATAAAAACTACGCTAGTGGCGGACTATACAATACAAGATCTTATATCGCACTATCGAAGTTTCTACGATTGATAGTGTTGCAAATTCACTTCCACCACGTTTACGTAAAGAAACAAATATTAACATATAGTTACAGCGATTTTATCTTTAATCCACGAGAAAGCCGGTTTCTTCAGGTGAATATTTATATAAAATATTTAGCACTATGGTACGGCAATGTAAAATACATAAGTATCCTAGCTATGTAATAACTAGGAAGTTACGAATAACGAATAACGAAAGTAATGAATTTAGCGATAAGCACTCTCCTCCCTAAAAGTCGTAACGATAATTTAAGCAACGGTTGTCTGCTGGAACGCAAAACCTTGACCTCGCCGTTTTTAAGCGAAACTTCATCGCTTATCTTGAACTCGTGCTTAATTTCTAATTCATGTCGTGTAATACTATCTTAAACGCCTACGTATATTGCCATAATATGCGGAATATATTATTCCATCTATATACTGAATATTTACAACTTCAAAATTGTATATGAGTTCAACTAGTTCTTGCCCGTAGATTCACTTGCTTGATATCAAATTAAATCATTTATTCATGGAAATGAAAATATCCTTTCGTTTTTCGTTTATTTGAATCTATCTATATACCAGTTCGTAATAAGGTTCATCTAGCGGAGAAGAAAGAGGTGATAAAAACTGGGCTAGTATCCTATCTTTTGGTCAATGTTTTCTTATTATTACAATTCGAGTATTAGAGGTTTATTTTCTCTCTCACGATAGCCGAGTTGTTGAGTGGTCGAAATTTCGAGTCGAGAGACCCGAGTTCGATCCCCAGGTGGCAGTACCAATGAGTTTTTCAAAAAACTTATGTACGAATTTCATCGTTGGCTTGGACATAAAGATGGCGACGGGCTCACCACCTGTCACGTTGTCCCGAAAATATCTTCGGTGGAAGGTGGGTCAAAGGGACTTCATTGTCTAGACTTGATCTCTGTCTACCCCTGTATTGGGGTATAAATTTAGATTATAACGACCCATCCTACAATTTTTTCTTTAATAAGTTTCTAAAGCTTGTTAAAAGGCAGTCTCTAGAAAGTTATTAAAGAATTAAAAAGTTCTTAATTATGCAACTAATTCCGAAATATTCACAGCCATACCATGTTACATTTATATCAGTAAATTGGTGTGAATTTATTGATGGACTTAAATTTAAAATAAAAAAAAACTGGTATCAAAATGACGTAATGTTTCACTAGGAAATTGTACGTATTTTCTCTTTTGTATATCTTCGGTCAATTTCCCATACTGGGTTAGGCAGAAAAGTCATTTTGGACCTTATTTTCACCGAAGTTTATTTGGGACGTATTCTCTTTAGGAAACAGTCTCGTCACGATGTCCTAAAATGGTCTCTTTTATAGAAAAGGAAGGCAAACGAGCAGGTGGCTCACGTGATAGCAAGTGATTACCGCCGCCATGAACACCCGCAATACCAGAGGCATAGCAGATGCGTTGCCTTCCTTAGAGTACCTCCCCACCAGAATTGAGGGAGGGGGCTGAATGGGCCACCGGTTATCTGCACTCACAAGACGAAACGCAGAAGTTAGACTTCTACTTTACGCCGGTATTCTGTGAGGTCGTCGTATTTCCCCAGTCGAGCTGGCCCATTCATGAAACAACAAAGCTGATGCGTGGCTCTACCACTGTTATAAAATCTCTTGTTTTTTATTTTAATATATTTTTTTGGATTTTTTTAAAATCCAATAATTCAAAAAAATCCACGATATTCTCGACTCTCGACAAAATCTTTTGTCGAGTGATATCGACAAATGATTTTGCCACCACTTCCTGTTGGTTGTGTAAAAGAAACCTGAGGGAAAAACATTGTAAGTGTGATGGATACCGGTGGAAAACGGAACAAAAATCAATAAAACACCATGCGATAGCAGCCTGGTGGCATTCCATGATATCCGGTATGGCGATAGCTAATCCCTCAAGCGTGGAGATTGTTGCATAACTTACTTATGGAGAAAATATAAAGTGCAATAATAGGTATGCATGTACGTCAAATTGTTAAAAGTTAAAACTTTGACTACATTTGTTAGAACTTTTCTTAAATAAACAACGAAACCACACAGCAAACAAGCGACGTGGTCCAATTTGCAATTCGCGGAAGAAGACATCAAAGCCATTGTAATGATAAAGGCTTTGAAATGACACAACAGTGTTTGAATTAACAGGAGAAGGCAGAGCTCTGGGGAAATACATTACAATTATACGAGTAACTTGAATATTTCTTTTTATTTTAATTCACTGTTGTTTGTTATTATGTTCTTACAATTTCATTTTGTTAATCTACTGTTAGAACATTTATTTCTTTGAGAAATTTTCACTTTATTCATTATATAACACATGACGTAGAAAATGATTAAAATTTACATTAAATGATTTATTTTCGGAATTTTATGTATTTCTTCAATATTTTTTATTTACCACGAAGAATAATTGTTTTGGTAATTAATCGATGATAGGCTCACCACTTGTTTTCCTAAATAGTAAACAAAGCGGTTGATGAGACTAAAATGTAAATACCAAAATACTTCTGTACACATTCATTTTATTTAGTACTTATTTTTTTAAATCAACCGGTTTCGCCTGATGCCATACGCTGCCACATAATAATGCTACCCCGCTACATAGGAATACTGTGAAGATACCGTATTTATGTTACAAAACATAAATATCTTCACGCCATTCCCAGTGCTGCACACAGGTTTAAACAACTTGACAGATGTCATCGTTTTTATGTCCATAGTAACGATATAAATAGTACACAGGTTTTGAAAAACTGATTGGTAAAAGCCTGCCACCTGGTCATTCTCTATGTGATCCACTCTGGTCTTGACTCGAATTCCGACCACACAACCACACGACTATCGAGAAAATACTTTATGATATTTAATAAAGAGAATATGAAAGTGATCATCAATGAATATTTTAATGTCATGCAATATTAACTAGAGACAACAATAGCGCGCAAGTATAAATTACTTCTTATTTCATTCTCATTTGAGACATAAATTTCGTTTCTGTGAATCTGCTTTGTAGATGTTTTGAAAGGAAATACAGCTTCTATAGAGGTTAACTATCCAAGTGTAAGCTTTGATTATCAGCGCGTTTATGATTTAACTGTATCCAATGTAAGCGCTAGTAACATTTTGTTTAATTGCAATATTATTTAGAAAATAAAAATGCAATATAAAAATGTATTATGATATAAAATTTATTCAATAGAACTCTGCATAGTTAAAAGTGATTATCAAATGTGCAATACTAATGGAAAGTTGAATCGGATGCCCAGCTCAGCCAGTTCCAAATTGTCAGGCATTAATTGGTAGAAAATTTATTTCAAATCCGATTAACTGTCACGATACAAAATATTTTTATTTACCACGAAGAATAATTGTTTTGGTAATTAATCGATGATAGGCTCACCACTTGTTTTCCTAAATAGTAAACAAAGCGGTTGATGAGACTAAAATGTAAATACCAAAATACTTCTGTACACATTCATTTTATTTAGTACTTATTTTTTTAAATCAACCGGTTTCGCCTGATGCCATACGCTGCCACATAATAATGCTACCCCGCTACATAGGAATACTGTGAAGATACCGTATTTATGTTACAAAACATAAATATCTTCACGCCATTCCCAGTGCTGCACACAGGTTTAAACAACTTGACAGATGTCATCGTTTTTATGTCCATAGTAACGATATAAATAGTACACAGGTTTTGAAAAACTGATTGGTAAAAGCCTGCCACCTGGTCATTCTCTATGTGATCCACTCTGGTCTTGACTCGAATTCCGACCACACAACCACACGACTATCGAGAAAATACTTTATGATATTTAATAAAGAGAATATGAAAGTGATCATCAATGAATATTTTAATGTCATGCAATATTAACTAGAGACAACAATAGCGCGCAAGTATAAATTACTTCTTATTTCATTCTCATTTGAGACATAAATTTCGTTTCTGTGAATCTGCTTTGTAGATGTTTTGAAAGGAAATACAGCTTCTATAGAGGTTAACTATCCAAGTGTAAGCTTTGATTATCAGCGCGTTTATGATTTAACTGTATCCAATGTAAGCGCTAGTAACATTTTGTTTAATTGCAATATTATTTAGAAAATAAAAATGCAATATAAAAATGTATTATGATATAAAATTTATTCAATAGAACTCTGCATAGTTAAAAGTGATTATCAAATGTGCAATACTAATGGAAAGTTGAATCGGATGCCCAGCTCAGCCAGTTCCAAATTGTCAGGCATTAATTGGTAGAAAATTTATTTCAAATCCGATTAACTGTCACGATACAAAATATTTTTATTAAACAGAGCAGTTAATACTTTTCAGATATTATCGTCTCCAATCGTATTAAATAAATATTTTTAGATACTGAGAATAAGATTTATGACTTCAATCCGCAGTTTAGGTACCACACAGTATATTTTATAATGAAAATATCATGAAAAATATCGCTGTCTAGTGACCAAAACAACTGTACAAATCGGATAAAACTTTTGAAAAAGCTCATTGGTAATAGCCCAACTCGGATCTCTACCTTGATTCTCATTTTTAAACTGATAGAAAAAAGGGCCCTCAGCAGCGCCTCGCTCCTGAAGCACATCATTTGCATGATATCTTCATTATCGCGTCTGGCGACTTAATCTCAGCCCTGTTAAGCTATGATGTCCTAATTTCATTAAGCGAACACATCTTCAGTTAACTGGTCTCTCCAAAACATATTCTAGGTAAGGGTTCAACAAAACTATTGTAACTATCGTTTAATTTAATTACATGTGACAACCTAACACTCTATGTACACGCCACTAAACAAATATAATTAACATTAATGATAAGCGTCGATAGCTATAAAGCATGTATACAATTATGACATTATAACATAATTGACATTCATAAATTAAAAAAAATTTATGAAAAAAAAAAAAAAAAAAAAAAAAATTTATGAAAAAAAAAAAAAAAAAAAAAAAAAAAAAAAAAAAAAAAAAAAAAAGGTGGCTCAGTTTTTATGGCATAAACGGTCAAAAGTGTATCACAAAAATCACGGAACCTTCCATAAATCTATATTAGATAGATATTAATACATATTTCCTTAAAAGCAAAGTACTTCTTCTTAACTAATATAAATTCTTAATAATAAAGTCGATGTCTCGAAGCTGCACTTACAACTAAATGAAACATAGAAATATAACTTTACCTCCATCACACTTTTCGCTTCAGGAGATATCAAAGCTAATGTTATAAAAGGGTCGGGAAAGTCAAATGTCTCTCAGTGAACGTAACCGGAGCTGAGTATCGGCACATCTCTCACTTCCTCTCGTGTAATACTATCTTAAACGCCTACGTATATTGCCATAATATGCGGAATATATTATTCCATCTATATACTGAATATTTACAACTTCAAAATTGTATATGAGTTCAACTAGTTCTTGCCCGTAGATTCACTTGCTTGATATCAAATTAAATCATTTATTCATGGAAATGAAAATATCCTTTCGTTTTTCGTTTATTTGAATCTATCTATATACCAGTTCGTAATAAGGTTCATCTAGCGGAGAAGAAAGAGGTGATAAAAACTGGGCTAGTATCCTATCTTTTGGTCAATGTTTTCTTATTATTACAATTCGAGTATTAGAGGTTTATTTTCTCTCTCACGATAGCCGAGTTGTTGAGTGGTCGAAATTTCGAGTCGAGAGACCTGAGTTCGATCCCAGGTGGCAGTACCAATGAGTTTTCAAAAACTTATGTACGAATTTCATCGTTGGCTTGGACATAAAAAAGAATGGCGACAGGCTCCTGCCTGTCACGTTGTCCCGAAAATATCTTCGGTGGAAGGTGGGTCAAAGGACTTCATTGTCTGAACTTGATCTCTGTCTACCCTGTATTGGGGTATAAATTTAGATTATAACGACCCATCCTACAATTTTTCTTTAATAAGTTTCTGAAGCTTGTTAATAGGCAGTCTCTAGAAAGTTATTAAAGAATTAAAAGTTCTTAATTATGCAACTAATTCCGAAATATTCACAGCCATACCATGTTACATTTATATCAGTAAATTGGTGTGAATTTATTGATGGACTTAAATTTAAAATAAAAAAACTGGTATCAAAATGACGTAATGTTTCACTAGGAAATTGTACGTATTTTCTTTTGTATATCTTCGGTCAATTTCCCATACTGGGTTGGGCAGAAAAGTCATTTTGGACCTTAATATCACCGAAGTTTATTTGGGACGTATTCTCTTTAGGAAACAGTCTCGTCACGATGTCCTAAAATGGTCTCTTTTTATAGAAAAGAAGGCAAACGAGCAGGTGGCTCACGTGATAGCAAGTGATTACCGCCGCTCATGAACACCTGCAATACCAGAGGCATAGCAGATGCGTTGCCTTCCTTAAATACCTCCCCACCAGAATTGAGGGAGGGGCTGAATGGGCCACCGGTTATCTGCACTCACAAGACGAAACGCAGAAGTTAGACTTCTACTTTACGCCGGTATTCTGTGAGGTCGTCGTATTTCCCCAGTCGAGCTGGCCCATTCATGAAACAACAAAAGCTGATGCGTGGCTCTACCACTTATAAAATCTCTTGTTTTTATTTTAATATATTTTTGGATTTTTTAAAATCCAATAATTCAAAAAATCCACGATATTCTCGACTCTCGACAAAATCTTTGTCGAGTGATATCGACAAATGATTTTGCCACCACTTCCTGTTGGTTGTGTAAAAGAAACCTGAGGAAAAACATTGTAAGTGTGATGGATACCGGTGGAAAACGGAACAAAAAATCAATAAAACACCATGCGATAGCAGCCTGGTGGCATTCCATGATATCCGGTATGGCGATAGCTAATCCTCAAGCGTGGAGATTGTTGCATAACTTACTTATGGAGAAAATATAAAGTGCAATAATAGGTATGCATGTACGTCAAATTGTTAAAAGTTAAAACTTTGACTACATTTGTTAGAACTTTTCTTAAATAAACAACGAAACCACACAGCAAACAAGCGACGTGGTCCAATTTACAATTCGCGGAAGAAGACATCAAAGCCATTGTAATGATAAAGGCTTTGAAATGACACAACGAGTGTTTGAATTAACAGGAGAAGGCAGAGCTCTGGGGAAATACATTACAATTATACGAGTAACTTGAATATTTCTTTTTATTTTAATTCACTGTTGTTTGTTATTATGTTCTTACAATTTCATTTTGTTAATCTACTGTTAGAACATTTATTTCTTTTGAGAAATTTTCACTTTATTCATTATATAACACATGACGTAGAAAATGATTAAAATTTACATTAAATGATTTATTTTCGAATTTTATGAAAGTATTTCTTCAATATTTTTATTTACCACGAAGAATAATTGTTTTGGTAATTAATCGATGATAGGCTCACCACTTGTTTTCCTAAATAGTAAACAAAGCGGTTGATGAGACTAAAATGTAAATACCAAAATACTTCTGTACACATTCATTTTATTTAGTACTTATTTTTTTAAATCAACCGGTTTCGCCTGATGCCATACGCTGCCACATAATAATGCTACCCCGCTACATAGGAATACTGTGAAGATACCGTATTTATGTTACAAAACATAAATATCTTTCACGCCATTCCCAGTGCTGCACACAGGTTTAAACAACTTGACAGATGTCATCGTTTTATGTCCATAGTAACGATATAAATAGTACACAGGTTTTGAAAAACTGATTGGTAAAAAGCCTGCCACCTGGTTATTCTCTATGTGATCCACTCTGGTCTTGACTCGAATTCCGACCACACAACCACGACTATCGAGAAAATACTTTATGATATTTAATAAAGAGAATATGAAAGTGATCATCAATGAATATTTTAATGTCATGCAATATTAACTAGAGACAACAATAGCGCGCAAGTATAAATTACTTCTTATTTCATTCTCATTTGAGACATAAATTTCGTTTCTGTGAATCTGCTTTGTAGATGTTTTGAAAGGAAATACAGCTTCTATAGAGGTTAACTATCCAAGTGTAAGCTTTGATTATCAGCGCGTTTATGATTTAACTGTATCCAATGTAAGCGCTAGTAACATTTTGTTTAATTGCAATATTATTTAGAAAATAAAAATGCAATATAAAAAATGTATTATGATATAAAATTTATTCAATAGAACTCTGCATAGTTAAAAGTGATTATCAAATGTGCAATACTAATGGAAAGTTGAATCGGATGCCCGGCTCAGCCAGTTCCAAATTGTCAGGCATTAATTGGTAGAAAAATTTATTTCAAATCCGATTAACTGTCACGATACAAAATATTTTTATTAAACAGGAGCAGTTAATACTTTTCAGATATTATCGTCTCCAATCGTATTAAAATAAATATTTTTTAGATACTGAGAATAAGATTTATGACTTCAATCCGCAGTTTAGGTACCACACAGTATATTTTATAATGAAAATATCATAAAAAATATCGCTGTCTAGTGACCAAAACAACTGTACAAATCGGATAAAACTTTTTGAAAAGCTCATTGGTAATAGCCCAACTCGGATCTCTACCTTTGATTCTCATTTTTAAACTGATAGAAAAAGGGCCTCAGCAGCGCCTCGCTCCTGAAGCACATTATTTGCATGATATCTTCATTATCGCGTCTGGCGACTTAATCTCAGCCCTGTTAAGCTATGATGTCCTAATTTCATTAAGCGAACACATCTTCAGTTAACTGGTCTCTTCAAAACATATTCTAGGTACGGGTTCGACAAAACTATTGTAACTATCGTTTAATTTAATTACATGTGACAACCCTAACCCTCTATGTACACGCCACTAAACAAATATAATTAACATTAATGATAAGCGTCGATAGCTATAAAGCATGTATACAATTATGACATTATAACATAATTGACATTCATAAATTAAAAAAAATTTATGAAAAAAAAAGGTGGCTCGGATTTTTATGGCATAAACGGTCAAAAGTGTATCACAAAAATCACGGAACCTTCCATAAATCTATATTAGATAGATATTAATACATATTTCCTTAAAGCAAAGTACTTCTTAACTAATATAAATTTAATAATAAAGTCGATGTCTCGAAGCTGCACTTACAACTAAATGAAACATAGAAATATAACTTTACCTCCATCACACTTTTCGCTTCGGGAAATATCAAAGCTAATGTTATAAAAGGGTCGGGAAAGTCAAATGTCTCTCAGTGAACGTAAACGGTGCTAAGTATCGGCGCACGTCTCTCACTTCCTCTCTATTACTTTTTCCATTTAAACGTTGCATTAGTTGTATACAACAATTTAACCTAGAAATATGGAATAAAACTTCGTTCGCTTTTAACTGACCTGACCTTACAAACATGGAGGTCAACAATCGAACAAGTATTTACGGAAATTTAATATATATTTTAATTCAATTTAAGGAACTTTATAAGATTTAGCAAAATAATCTGTAGCGAAACAGGTATGGACAGAGGTCTAGACAATTAAGTCCTTTTAAGGCGCCTTCCACGCAGCATCAATCGACTTCATGGTTGATCTGATATTTGACTCCATTGACCGATGGCGAACACACTGGTTTTCATGGTGTCACCAAATACTGATTCAAATTCAAGATGCTAGACTCGATTTCCGGCCGAGTCAATGTAGAAAACAACATTTTCTACATTGTTTCATGACTCGATGACCTCCGTGGTCGAGTGGCGAAACACCGGTTTTCAAAGTGTCGCCATCTGAGGTCCTGGGTTCAATTCCCGGTGGGGTCAATAAAGAAACCACTTTTTCTACATTTTCCCGGGTCTGGGTGTTTGTGATGCCTTCGTTGTTTCCGATGCCCATACCACAAGTGCTTTAGCATCTTACTTTGGGATCGAAGCAATGTATGTGATGTTGTCCCTATCTATCTATATATGAGTCTACCTTTGTTGTTTCTGGATTCCATAGCACAAGTACTTTAGCTAATTATGTGTCTATGTTCTTTGATATCTATGTATGTATTTATTTTCAAGGCTGCCTTATAGTTGCCTCTTACGACAGCTAAGGGAAGAAAGGAGGTGTTATATTCTTACCTCGTAACTACTCCGCAATTACTAACACAGCGTTATATATTGTATCGATTCAACTGGAAATCAAAGCAACAGAGAGTAGTTAAAGTGAGGATATCCGAGTGATTGGATGACCAATGGGATTTTCATAAAACTTACGTACGATTTACGTCGTTGGCTTGAACATAAAACAAATGTATCCGATTGAAAGTGGGTGGAAAGATTTAATTTTCTATACGTCTGTTTACCCTGTTTTGGGAATGGCGTGAATATATTTTTTAAGGCAGTAAAGGCCAGGGAGAAGTTAGAAACAAGGTTTTTTCTAGGAAAGGTACGTAAATTAAGTTTCTGTTCAATAATTATAACGACTTTTTCGCTTAGAACTTTGACGAAACTTTTGAAATTTCGTTTGATGACATCGTTTGATGTTTCACAAACAATAAACGAAGCTGGGAAGTTTTGTTACATAACAAATTTTAATAAGTCACGATAACCAAGTGATTGGTGGTCGGAATTTCAAGTCAGGAACTGAGTTCAGTCCCCAGATGAAACTTATTACTTTACTAGCAGCCCTGCAGTTTGCCGCAATTATAACTCTCATCATGGACCCATAATTGCTTTCACAAGGCAGAAAGTAGCCCTAGGTTATTCTTTATAACATCAACCTGCCATTGAAATCCCGAACCATCGACAAGAACTACTGAATACCTATCCAAACTTCAATATAATTTCGCATAGGATGAGAATAGCTAAAGGTCAGATCCTTCGTGACAATAAAATTTAATCTATTTCGCCTTCAGTCAGATAACCTTTAACCATATTGTTCCGGAAAAGCTTCTAAGCTGACGTAATCTATACAGTTTAATCTACATACGATGTGCACATTCGAGAGCACATTGAATAGAAGAACTCATTTGGATATACATTCATATCTGAATTAACTGACAAACAATATATGACTAAAAATATAGCAAAATTTTGAACTAACAAAGAACATTTTATTGCTACTTAGAAATTTTTTGCGAAACCTCATACGAAATTACCAAAAGGAATGAAAGCATGTATAAAAACGACACAAGATTATTACAAGACATGAAAAGTTATAAATAAATCATACCTGCTGTGAGTGTTCATTATGATGGAGAAAATATGAGAGGGAAGAGAATTGAAATAGAGAGGAGCTTGAGAGATAGATAATTCTTTTGGCTGTTTTTAAAAGAAAGTTTTATTGATTAGAGGAAAGGTTAAGGTTCCAAATTGTAACATCATAAGCAGAAAGAAATTACGTTAGTGATTGTGTGAGTCGTGTTTGGGTGACGACCTCCGTGGATAAGTGTACACATCTGTTTTCATGTTGTTCCAGTTCTGAGAGTCCAGGTTCGATTCAAAAATGTAGAAAACGTTTTATTTCCATAACAAAAGTGCTTTAGCTACTTATTTTGGGATTTAAGCAATGTTTGTGATTTTCGTTGTCTTAGTGTGTATTTACTTATTTATGTTGTTAGATAGAATAACACAAATACATGTGAAAATATACTCGTAGACTAAATACATACATGCAAGGCCTTGAGTTGTCCACTCCCAGGCAAGAGCCCCGTGGCGGTTGCCATAATCCACCACGCTCTGCATTTTTGGTCTGATACTTCGAGATGAATTCCTACCATGTATCAGTAGCCAGGGAAAGAAAGATGGTGGTATATACTTACCACCGTAACCGCCTGATAAAGTAGCCACTTACCGTCATCTAGTATTAATAATTTTTTCACCTTGACTCATAAAGAAATGATCAGAACTTTGTCCTTCATCAGTTAAATTTAGATCCTTAAGGCTGTTGGGATCCTAATGTTCACGTATTTTATTACTTTAAACAGAGTTAATAATGTATGCTTAAAATAATAATTTTAGTCAGAGATAACGATGCTAACACAAACACCCAGAACCGAGAAAATCTAGAAGAAGTGAGCTCTATATTAACCCATAACATTATAATTATTAAAAGGTCACTTTAGCGCAGCGGTCCAGTGTTCAAATTTCCAGTCTAGAGTGCAATTAGAGTTCCAGTCAGAATGAGCCAGGTAGCAGCTCGTACCAATGGTTTTCAAAAAACTTATGTACGAATTTCATCGTTGGCTTGGACATAAAGATGGCGACGGGCTCACCACCTGTCACGTTGTCGAAAATATCTTCGGTGGAAGGTGGGTCAAAGGGACTTCATTGTCTAGACTTGATCTCTGTCTACCCTGTATTGGGGTATAAATTTAGATTATAACGACCCATCCTACAATTTTTCTTTAATAAGTTTCTAAAAGCTTGTTAATAGGCAGTCTCTAGAAAGTTATTAAAGAATTAAAAAGTTCTTAATTATGCAACTAATTCCGAAATATTCACAGCCATACCATGTTACATTTATATCAGTAAATTGGTGTGAATTTATTGATGGACTTAAATTTAAAATAAAAAAAAACTGGTATCAAAATGACGTAATGTTTCACTAGGAAATTGTACGTATTTTCTCTTTTGTATATCTTCGGTCAATTTCCCATACTGGGTTAGGCAGAAAAGTCATTTTGGACCTTATTTTCACCGAAGTTTATTTGGGACGTATTCTCTTTAGGAAACAGTCTCGTCACGATGTCCTAAAAATGGTCTCTTTTTTATAGAAAAGGAAGGCAAACGAGCAGGTGGCTCACGTGATAGCAAGTGATTACCGCCGCCCATGAACACCCGCAATACCAGAGGCATAGCAGATGCGTTGCCTTCCTTAGAGTACCTCCCCCACCAGAATTGAGGGAGGGGGCTGAATGGGCCACCGGTTATCTGCACTCACAAGACGAAACGCAGAAGTTAGACTTCTACTTTACGCCGGTATTCTGTGAGGTCGTCGTATTTCCCCAGTCGAGCTGGCCCATTCATGAAACAACAAAAGCTGATGCGTGGCTCTACCACTGTTATAAAATCTCTTGTTTTTTATTTTAATATATTTTTTTGGATTTTTTTAAAATCCAATAATTCAAAAAAATCCACGATATTCTCGACTCTCGACAAAATCTTTTGTCGAGTGATATCGACAAATGATTTTGCCACCACTTCCTGTTGGTTGTGTAAAAGAAACCTGAGGGAAAAAAATTGTAAGTGTGATGGATACCGGTGGAAAACGGAACAAAAATCAATAAAACACCATGCGATAGCAGCCTGGTGGCATTCCATGATATCCGGTATGGCGATAGCTAATCCCTCAAGCGTGGAGATTGTTGCATAACTTACTTATGGAGAAAATATAAAGTGCAATAATAGGTATGCATGTACGTCAAATTGTTAAAAGTTAAAACTTTGACTACATTTGTTAGAACTTTTCTTAAATAAACAACGAAACCACACAGCAAACAAGCGACGTGGTCCAATTTGCAATTCGCGGAAGAAGACATCAAAGCCATTGTAATGATAAAGGCTTTGAAATGACACAACGAGTGTTTGAATTAACAGGAGAAGGCAGAGCTCTGGGGAAATACATTACAATTATACGAGTAACTTGAATATTTCTTTTTATTTTAATTCACTGTTGTTTGTTATTATGTTCTTACAATTTCATTTTGTTAATCTACTGTTAGAACATTTATTTCTTTGAGAAATTTTCACTTTATTCATTATATAACACATGACGTAGAAAATGATTAAAATTTACATTAAATGATTTATTTTCGGAATTTTATGAAAGTATTTCTTCAATATTTTTTATTTACCACGAAGAATAATTGTTTTGGTAATTAATCGATGATAGGCTCACCACTTGTTTTCCTAAATAGTAAACAAAGCGGTTGATGAGACTAAAATGTAAATACCAAAATACTTCTGTACACATTCATTTTATTTAGTACTTATTTTTTTAAATCAACCGGTTTCGCCTGATGCCATACGCTGCCACATAATAATGCTACCCCGCTACATAGGAATACTGTGAAGATACCGTATTTATGTTACAAAACATAAATATCTTCACGCCATTCCCAGTGCTGCACACAGGTTTAAACAACTTGACAGATGTCATCGTTTTTATGTCCATAGTAACGATATAAATAGTACACAGGTTTTGAAAAACTGATTGGTAAAAGCCTGCCACCTGGTCATTCTCTATGTGATCCACTCTGGTCTTGACTCGAATTCCGACCACACAACCACACGACTATCGAGAAAATACTTTATGATATTTAATAAAGAGAATATGAAAGTGATCATCAATGAATATTTTAATGTCATGCAATATTAACTAGAGACAACAATAGCGCGCAAGTATAAATTACTTCTTATTTCATTCTCATTTGAGACATAAATTTCGTTTCTGTGAATCTGCTTTGTAGATGTTTTGAAAGGAAATACAGCTTCTATAGAGGTTAACTATCCAAGTGTAAGCTTTGATTATCAGCGCGTTTATGATTTAACTGTATCCAATGTAAGCGCTAGTAACATTTTGTTTAATTGCAATATTATTTAGAAAATAAAAATGCAATATAAAAAATGTATTATGATATAAAATTTATTCAATAGAACTCTGCATAGTTAAAAGTGATTATCAAATGTGCAATACTAATGGAAAGTTGAATCGGATGCCCGGCTCAGCCAGTTCCAAATTGTCAGGCATTAATTGGTAGAAAAATTTATTTCAAATCCGATTAACTGTCACGATACAAAATATTTTTTTATTAAACAGAGCAGTTAATACTTTTTCAGATATTATCGTCTCCAATCGTATTAAATAAATATTTTTAGATACTGAGAATAAGATTTATGACTTCAATCCGCAGTTTAGGTACCACACAGTATATTTTATAATGAAAATATCATGAAAAATATCGCTGTCTAGTGACCAAAACAACTGTACAAATCGGATAAAACTTTTTGAAAAAACCCATTGGTAATAGCCCAACTCGGATCTCTACCTTGATTCTCATTTTTTAAACTGATAGAAAAAAGGGCCCTCAGCAGCGCCTCGCTCCTGAAGCACATTATTTGCATGATATCTTCATTATCGCGTCTGGCGACTTAATCTCAGCCCGTTAAGCTATGATGTCCTAATTTCATTAAGCGAACACATCTTCAGTTAACTGGTCTCTCCAAAACATATTCTAGGTAAGGGTTCAACAAAACTATTGTAACTATCGTTTAATTTAATTACATGTGACAACCGTAACTCTCTATGTACACGCCACTAAACAAATATAATTAACATTAATGATAAGCGTCGATAGCTATAAAGCATGTATACAATTATGACATTATACCATTATTGACATTTAAAAATTAATAAAAATTTATGAAAAAAAGGTGGCTCGGATTTTTATGGCATAAACGGTCAAAAGTGTATCACAGAAATCACGGAACCTTCCATAAATCTATATTAGATAAATATTAATAGATATTTCCTTAAAGCAAAGTACTTCTTCTTAACTAATATAAATTCTTAATAATAAAGTCGATGTCTCGAAGCTGCACTTACAACTAAATGAAACATAGAAATATAACTTTACCTTCATCACACTTTTCGCTTCGGGAAATATCAAAGCTAATGTTATAAAAGGGTCGGGAAAGTCAAATGTCTCTCAGTGAACGTAAACGGTGCTAAGTATCGGCGCACGTCTCTCACTTCCTCTCTATTACTTTTTCCATTTAAACGTTGCATTAGTTGTATACAACAATTTAACCTAGAAATATGGAATAAAACTTCGTTCGCTTTTAACTGACCTGACCTTACAAACAAGGAGGTCAACAATCGAACAAGTATTTACGGAAATTTAATATATATTTTAATTCAATTTAAGGAACTTTATAAGATTTAGCAAAATAATCTGTAGTGAAACAGGTATGGACAGAGGTCTAGACAATTAAGTCCTTTTAAGGCGCCTTCCACGCAGCATCAATCGACTTCATGGTTGATCAGATATTTGACTCCATTGACCGATGGCGAACACACTGGTTTTCATGGTGTCACCAAATACTGATTCAAATTCAAGATGCTAGACTCGATTTCCGGCCGAGTCAATGTAGAAAACAACATTTTCTACATTGTTTCGCGACTCGATGACCTCCGTGGTCGAGTGGCGAAACACCGGTTTTCAAAGTGTCGCCATCTGGAGGTCCCGGGTTCAATTCCCGGTGGGGTCAATAAAGAAAAACCACTTTTTCTACATTTTCCCGGGTCTGGGTGTTTGTGATGCCTTCGTTGTTTCCGATGCCCATACCAGAAGTGCTTTAGCATCTTACTTTGGGATCGGAGCAATGTATGTGATGTTGTCCCTATCTATCTATATATGAGTCTACCTTTGTTGTTTCTGATTCCATAGCACAAGTACTTTAGCTAATTATGTGTCTATGTTCTTTGATACCTATGTATGTATTTATTTTCAAGGCTTTTGCCTTAGTTGCCTCTTACGACAGCTAAGGGAAGAAAGGAGGTGTTATATTCTTACCTCGTAACTACTCCGCAATTACTAACACAGCGTTATATATTGTATCGATTCAACTGAAATCAAAGCAACAGAGAGTAGTTAAAGTGAGGATATCCGAGTGATTGGATGACCAATGGGATTTTTCATAAAACTTACGTACGATTTACGTCGTTGGCTTGAACATAAAAACAAATGTATCCGATTGAAAGTGGGTGGAAAGATTTAATTTTGTATACCTCTGTTTACCCTGTATTGGGAATGGCGTGAATATATTTTTAAGGCAGTAAAGGCCAGGAGAAGTTAGAAACAAGGTTTTTCTCTAGGAAAGGTACGTAAATTAAGTTTCTGTTCAATAATTAAGTAACGACTTTTTTCGCTCAGAACTTTGACGAAACTTTTGAAATTTCGTTTGATGACATCGTTTGATGTTTCACAAACAATAAACGAAGCTGGGAAGTTTTTGTTACATATCAAATTTTAATAAGTCACGATAACCAAGTGATTGGGTGGTCGGAATTTCAAGTCAAGAGACCCGAGTTCGATCCCCAGATGAAACTTATTACTTTACTAGCGGCCCCTGCGGATTTGCCCGCAGTATAACTCTCATCGCGGACCCATAATTACTTTTCTAAAATAAAAGTAGCCTAAGTTATTCTTTATAACATCAATGACCTGCCAGTGAAAATCCCGAACCATCGACAAGAACTACTGAAGACCTATCCAAACTTCAATATAATTTCGCATAGGATGAGAATAGCTAAAGGTCAGATCCTTCGTGACAATAAAATTTAATCTATTTCGCCTTCAGTCAGATAACCTTTAACCATATTGTTCCCGGAAAGGCTTCTAAGCTGACGTAATCTATCACAAATTGCGTCTACATACGATGTGCTCATTCGAGCATATTGAATAGAAGAACTCATTTGTATATACATTCTCATATCTGAATTAACTGACAAACAATATATGACAAAAAATATATGAAATTTTGAATAACAAAAGACAACTTTATTGCTACATAGAAATTTTTTGCAGGAAACCTCGCGAAATTACCAAAAGGAAATGAAAGCATGTGCGCAAAAAACGACACAAAGAATATTACAAGACATGAAAAGTTATAAATAAATCATACCTTCTGTGAGTGTTCATTATGATGGAGAAAATATGAGAGGGAAAGAGAAATTGAAATAGAGAGGAGCTTGAGAGATAGATAATTCTTTGGTCTGTTTTTTAAAAGAAAGTTTTATTGATTAAGAGGGAAAGGTTAAGAGTTCCAAACCTTAACATCATAAGCAGAAAGAGATTACGTTAGTGATTGGCGAGTCGTGTTTAGGTGACGACCTCCGTGGATAAGTGGTGTACACATCTGTTTTCATGTTGTTCCAGTTCTGAAGTCCCAGGTTCGATTCAAAAATGTAGAAAAGCATTTTTATTTCCATAACAAAAGTGCTTTAGCTACTTATTTTGGGATTTAAACAATGTTTGTGATTTTTTCATTATCTTAGTGTGTATTTACTTATTTATGTTGTTAGATAGAATAACACAAATACATGTATGAAAATATACTCGTGAACCAAATACATACATACAGAAAGGCCTTGAATTGTCCACTCCCAGGCAAGAGCCCCGTAAACGATTTGCCATAATCACCACGCTCTGCATTTTTTGGTCTGATACTTCGAGATGATTTCCCTGCCATGTATCGGTAGCCAACTGCATTACCCCTTAGTTGCCTCTTACGACACCCGAGGGAAGAAAGATGGTGGTATATACTTACCGCCGTAACCGCACAGTAAAGTAGCCACTTACCGTCATCTGAAGTATTAGCTAATTTTTCACCCTTGACTCATAAAGAAATGATCCAGAACTTTGTCGCTTCATCAGTTAAGTTAGATCCTTAAGGCTGTTGGGATCCTAATGTTCACGTATTTTATTACTTTAAACGAGTTAATAATGTATGTAAAAAATAATTTTAGTCAGAGATAACGATGCTAACACAAACACCCAGAACCGAGAAAATCTAGAAAAAGTGTTTTCTATATTAACCCATAACATTATAATTATTAAAAGGTCACTTTAGCGCAGCGGTCAGTGTTCGGAATTCGAGTCAAGAGTCTGATTAGAGAGTTCGATCAGACCAAACCCAGGTGGCAAGCTCGTACCAATGGGGTTTTTCAAAAACTTAGGTACGAATTATATCGTTGGCTTGGACATTAAGACGGCGACGGGCTCACCACCTGTCTTCGCTGGAAGGTGGGTCGCAATGACTTAATTGCCTAGACCTCTGTCTATCCCTGTATTGAGAATGGTGTGAAGATATTTTTACATTAAGCCTAGCGGTAATCGAACCCGGGACCTCAGAGCTGGTGACATCATGCAAAACCGGTGTATACGCCAATCAATCACGGAGCTCGGCGTATACGCCTATCTATAGATTAATTACTTTTTTCTTTGCAGCAATTCCTGCTGCAGATGACGAAATTAGTTTTACCCTTTGTTTGTGTAAGGCCACAATACACCAATACCGTCATAAAATTTATTTCCAACATAAAATTAAAACGAGACGGTACAGAGGCCTCGCCCTGCGAGGTCAACCTGCAAATACTACTACTTCGAGACAACGTTTTACGTCTTTTCCACGAAGACAGATTAGCCCTATTTCTTGTCAAGAAATTATAGAAAGAAAGATGGGGGAGGCGCTGCGATAAAGTAATTGTACTATTGCGTGCAAAGATTGTAAATCGTGTTTTATGCAAAAAATTCCTTAAAATACTTTTTACATTTTTAAAGAATACTAGCAATGTCAAACGACATTACTAGTATTCCTGTTAACCACTCCAACTAAGCGTCAATGCATGTGTCTTATATATGGTAATTATCGAATAGCGGACCCGAACCTGCAACTTAATTTCCCAGTCTGCTCCCTAAACCTAACTTAAGACTATTGATGCTTCGCTTCACTTTAGATATTATAAGTATTAAAATAAATGTACAATACATATAGTAATTTCATGCAAAATTTTCTTAAAATGCTTTAGATTCTACATTAAAATATGAAATTATACTTACTAACGATACTTTATGAAATTATACTTTCTGTGCAAGTAAATTATAATAGCCATGGTAGCCTAGACAGGTCTGGTTAGGAGTTAAGTTCGATCCCCGGCCTAGCACCGCTAAAATGGTTCCGTTATAACACTAAAAGTGTGAGTTGAAAGTAAATTTGCTCGTCTACGATTTCATCATAATCCACTGTAAGATATATGATATAAAGGACGATTTGGCGATCACAGTTCCAGATATTTGGTGCGAGATATTCAACGTTATCGCGCCATCTGTTTAGGGCCGACGCAATTTACGGCTTTTGTCACAGACGCGTGTCCCACGGGAAGAAAGAGGGTTAATAAACACACCGATACCATGCGTCATCAACATATATCCGACAGATCCCTTGTTAGCCCTAGTTTTACATAATTTCTTGAATATATATAAAGAGGAAAAAAATAAAATAAAATATAATATATAAAATATCTTCACGCAATTCCCAATACAGGGGTAGACAGAGGTCTAGTCTAGACAAATAAGTCCCTTTGACCCACCTTCCACCGAAGATATTTTCGGGACAACGTGACAGGTGGTGAGCTCGTCGCCGTCTTTATGTCCAAGCCAACGATATTCGTACATAAGTTTTTAAAAAACCCATTGGTACGAGCCTACCAACTGGGGATCGAACTCGGGTCTATTGATTCGAAATTCCGACCACCCAACCACTCGGCTATCGTGACTTTAAAGAGGAGCTATAAGTAAACATAAATCTTTATTGATTTCTTCGAGTATCCAAAAAGCAATTACTATTTTCAATTGTCCGATACGCGTACAGATGATGGCTTCTCGTTATCACAAGAATCGAAAACATTCGACCACCGTATTTGATTTTTTTTTAATTACTACCCAAAGAAATTAAAAATGACAAGGCGGCTCCACGTGGGAGTCCTGTCTGGATTCGAAATATGAAATTTCAGAAGCTTTGCGGAGGATTTGTTTTGGCTAATTAATATTTTAAACATAATTAGATATGTATTTATATTTAAGAAATATTTATGTTTTACATACATTGCTATGATTCCAAAATAAGTAGCTAAAGCATTTGTATTATGTTGAAAGTACAACAGCGTAGAATTGCTTGTTAAAAAATAAGTTTAAAAAACTTTCTACGTTTTTGGATAATATGTGAGTACAATATACGTTGGAGATCCGACTTTAGTGACTTTAATAGTACAAAATTCAATCATGAATTTTGTACTATTAAAGTCACTAAAGTCGGCCGTATGAATTAAAATTATTTGGCAGCACTGTACATTTAGATGTTAATCGGTACGCGGGCTTAGGGCGATCTGGTTCCCGAGCTTTTTGATATTAAGTCCGACCGGCTAATTTACTATAAACATGAGAAACCTATAATTGGTTGCACTGCTTCATCGCATATTCTCGTGCTGTTGTTATTATCTGTGCTTAACGCCTTACATCGTTGGACGGCGATACATTTAGGACTCTGGTGAGTGCTTCTGGATGGAACGAATCCCTGGTGAAGCTGCCTGCCCTTGCGAGGACACATGGTCATGATGAACAACTAAGAGAAGTTATCTTTGTTAGTAAGGAAATTTCCAACTACAATAGGCAACACAACCAGGCGTCTGATTATGTTTGACATATTGCAAATTCCGATATACGACCGAGGTATTTTTTGGTCATTCGAGCCTTTTGAATACTTTTGTTATCAGCTTCATTAAACATAAACTTCAGATAAACATTTTGTTCAATTACATTGTATTCATTTTGTGTAAATTGTATTTAATGTCCCTTTAACTATTTTATAGAAGATTTTTGTCGTTAAATTACTATATACACAAATTTATTGCATGCATTCATTTACTTGCATTCATAAAAATATAAGCAAAAAATATTTTGATAACATTGTCATATTAGATTCCATTTTACATAATTTAGAACAATATTTTAGCGCCATTGTTTATGCACTTTGACGCCAAATGTAGCTGGCTTATTTCGTTATTGCATGAACTTTCTTGACGGGATAGAGCGAGCTAGTTATATAGTTTTAGTAAGTAAAGTTTTTTTTATTGTTAATGACATTAGCTTAAATTTTTGCAAATTTGGTTATGACATATTATTATACTTATTTAAAAAAAACGATAGTCAAGATATAGTGACGTGGTCGGAATTTCAAGTCGAGAGACCCCAGTTCGATCCCCAGGTGGCAGACTCGTACCAATTGGTTTTTCAAAACTTATGTACGAATAACAAAGTTGGCTTGGACATAAAGACGGCGACGGGCTCACCACCTGTCCCGTTGTCCCGAAATATTTTCGGTGGAAGGTGGGTCTAAGGGACTTAATTGTCTAGACTAGGCCTCTGTCTACCCCTGTAATGTAAATCCAGACTGATTGCAAAGTACAAAATATGTACGATACTCCAAAAATCTCTTACTTCTCAAAATAAACAGCATTTTTACTTTCAACTAGTAGTTTAGAGAAATTGCATTCAGAATTTATGTCAAGATTAGAAGAGTTAAATATCCTTGGAATGGAAGAAAATCCAGAGTATATTTTTGCGCCAATACCTTATGTAAAAATAAATATCTTCACGCCATTCATTGAGAATGGGCACAGGGCAGACCCAACTTCAACCAGAGATATTTTTGGGATAACGTGGTGAGCTCGTCGCCGTGACATAATTAGTATTAAGTTTTAAAAAAACCCATTAGTAGAACGTGACACCTGGGGATCGAACTCTGTTATTTGGACTCAAAATCCGATCACCCAACCACTCGGCTACCGTGACTGTAGCCTTAAGTGGTACAACGTAATTTAAAAATAAGTATATTTGGATTTTTAAGTTTAAATTGGATTGGAAGATTTTAATAAGTTTGGAAGTGCAATGGAAAACTTGATTTGCTGACGCATCTATTTAGTTTCAATTGAATTAACATAAATATTTTGTGAATATATTGTATATATGAATATATTGTATATATATATATATATATATATATATATATATATATATATATATATATATATATATATATATATATATATATATACATATATATACATATATATTATGGGGTATTTGTTATATTTTCTCGTATGGTTGGGTTTTTATATACATAAAAATAAAAATACATACAATTAAATAAATAAAGTACTATAAAATATATACGTTATAAGCCCATAAAATACATAATAATAATCAATAAATATAAAGACCCAACCAGACGGAAGCCCTCGACAGGGGAGACCAGACGGCCGAGGGTTAGGGCGACAGGGAGAGAAACCGGCGGACGATGCGGGCTGTATCGAGGAGCACCGCCTTCTGCATTTAAGCTCGAAGCGGTCCGTCACGGAGTCCCAGTCGCCTCAGATGTTCAGCGAGGCTGACTGGGATTAACCCATTCGCAGAAACAACTATAGGAATAATTTCAGCGGGCACCCCACCTCACATGTTGGTCACCTCGTGAGCCAGGTCCAGATATTTCATCTGTTTCGGCTTTCACGAGCTTCTCGTCATACGGGATGGTAATGTCCACCAAAAATATCCTTGACTGTGCCCAGTCCATCAACACGATATCAGGCTTATTTGCCAGAATCGTCCTGTCCGCGACGATGGGCCGGTCCCAATAGAGCCTGGCGCGGTCATTTTCGAGCACGGCCTCCGGAGAGTACTTATAGTAAGGCAGTTTCCGTCCGACGAGACCGTATTTAAGGGCGAGCTCCTGATGTAAAATCCTGGCTACTAAGTTGTGTCTATGCAGATACTCAGAGTTAGAAAGCATGGAACAACCGGAGATGACATGACGAAGCGACTCCCCAGGATGGCGACAAGCTCGACAGATGGCGACGGTGCCATCCCTTAGGATGTATCTCCGATAGTTGTTCGTCTTAATAACCTGATCCTGTATCGCACAGACAAAACCCTCGGTTTCCCCAAAGAGGTCACTGAAACGTAACCAGTTAAGGGAAGCGACAGTATCTACGAACGGCTCATGTAGAGCCTTGTAGAACCTCCCATGGAGCTCTTTCTCCTTCCACACGGTCTCCCGGTCGGAAACGCTCTGTGCTCCCGCGCCCTGCCATTGCTCGTCGGCCAAGGATAGAGGGGTAAGTCCTTTATCACTCATAATGACATTTGCGTAGAACGAATCATCTGATTTCGCTAGGAAATAGTTACGGAGGCTGTACACCTCGCGATTATGCATAGTGAGGGCGCTTAAAAAGCCCCGTCCGCCATGCTTCCGCGGTAAGTACAGCCTCATCACTGACGACCTCGGATGATGCATCCTGTGAGACGTCATAGTGGTGCGGACTTTTCGATCCAGGGCGTTAAGGTCGGTTTGAGTCCACCTGAGTATACCGAAGGTATAAATCAGGACTGGCATGACCCAGCCGTTGAAGGCGCGTGCCTTGTTCACGCCTGACAAATAGCTATTAAGCACTTTTGCCAGACGCGCAAAAACACACCGCAAACCGACTGCTTCACGCCACCCTCATCGACACCCAAGTTTTGTGACATACCCAGGTATCGGTATGTATCTGACTCGGAAAGGGTCCGTATGTTGACGGGCATAGCCAAGTCTATGCCCTCGGTATTAGTGACCCTGCCCCTTTCAACATCGAAAACCGCACACTTATCCGTCCCGAGCTCCATCTTGATAGAATTGCTGAAATCACATGTGATTCCAAGCAATTCCACCAAATGGGAACGATTGGAGGCGAACAGCTTGAGGTCATCCATGTAGAAAAGGTGAGTAGCTTTTGCCCCTTCTCTTCGAATCTGAAATCCTCTCCCTAATCCATCCAGCAGTGTGCTAAGAGGATTCAGGGAGAGGCAAAACCATATTGGGCTCAAACAATCGCCCTGGAAAATACCCCGTCGTATCCTTATCCGGTGTTCCGCAGCCGTCATCCGCACGCCGAGATGACAAAGGATCGTGCTCCATTGCCCCATACAGTGCCCGAGGAAGTCTCTGACTGTACAGTGGACTTTGTACAGCTCGAGGACCCTCTTTAGCCATGTATGGGGCACCGAGTCAAACACCTTTCTGTAATCGATCCAGGCGTCGGAGAAGTTCCGACGGTTGCGTTTAACCACCTTGCCGATGACCGCGTCAATGAGGAATGGTTCCTTGGTCCCACGACTACCGCTCCGACATCCACTCTGAGCATGCGACATGATCCGATTTAAATTTACGTGTCGAGTGATCTTCGCGCTCAGAATAGATGTCAGTGTCTTGTAAATGGTAGGCAGACACGTGATGGGGCGGTACTTGCTCGGGTCTGTGGTAACCGGGTCTTTAGGAACCAAATGAGTGACTCCAGTGGTGAAGAGGCTCGGGAGCGACTTATGGTCGAGAGCCTCTTGGAACTGCCGTGCCAGTATTGCGTGACACACCATGAACCCCTTCAACCAGTAATGATGCAATCCGTCGAGCCCCGGACTTTTCCAGTTCGGCGCTCTACGGACCGCCTCATCCACGTCGTCTGGTGTAATAACGACGGGATCCATGGGTTTAATAAGTGCACACTGATCCTCAACGGTTTCCGTCCAACGACCCTCGCTGTGGATAACAGGCTCTGATCATACGTTCCGCCAAAAGGTCACAATATCAGTCTGATCCGGTTCTTGACCTGTTTCACATGTTCCAGGTCGCTCCAATGATTTGTAGAGCGTCTTTTGGTCACTCTGAAAGAGCTGATTCTGGTTGAACCGTTTAAACCTCTCCGTATATCGCCGAATCTGCTTTCCCCAGGCTGCAATCCTTTGCTTCATGTCGTCTATGCGCTCCGTCAACTTTTGCTTTATGTTTGGCTGGGAAAATGTAAAATCTGACCCAGCAAACGCTAACCTGACGGCGCGCACAATTCTCGGCCGACTATTGCCCGACGTGAAGCTTGTCAGCCTTCCGATTAGGGCCCTTGTCTTTGCGATACGGTCTTCAATTCTTCTTCTCCACGCTGGGACAGCGTTACTTTGGTTAGCAGCCCGTCCAACCGAAGAAACTTTGGCGCCAAAAATACGGCAGACTGCCAATGCAGCGGCGAAAATAATTGAATCCGTATCGCAAAGGTCCCGGCTGGTTTCCAAATAGGTAGCCAGCATTGGGTTTAGTGCCCCTACGACAGCCCTGTTTCGCTTGCTTAGGGCTATGCGGGGAAGTCGTGGCCGATTTTCGAGAGGATTTTCGCGCGTTTCCATTATCGCCTCCTCCAATATGCTCCTCATTTGCTCTATATCTTGGGAAACTGTTCCCTCGCCGCCCGAATCAACAGCGGCCGGAAGGTCTACGGTAGCATCCACATCTGCAGAAATGATTGCAATTGGTGGAGCTACATTCCCAACCGTAGCATTCTCATTCGACGAAGGAACAGCTTCACGTCTTAGTCGTTCGAGTTCGGCATCATCGAATATGTTAGAGCGGATGATGTACCGAACTCGGTCTGCCAGGTTTTGCTCCGTGACGGTGATGGTAGGCTCCAGCTCGGCAAAAATGCGATGCATCTTAGCCCGATATGCAAATCCCCAGTTTCTCCCCCCCCTCGCCCTATAGTACGCCCGCAATGCGTTAATATTCATCTCTTTTATCCATCGCATGCGGCGTACTCCACCAGTAGCGGGTGCCGATTGCTGAGACCCAGAGAGCCCTGCCGACACCAAGCTGTCTGGTATGGATGATGGATGCGGGGTGCTGCTGGATGTTCGTGTAGCACCCCGCGCTCGGCTGGCGGCTCGCATGCTGCCGCGTCCAGCGACAGCTCCAGACGCGCCCTGGCGGCCCCCAGGCAGCGGCCCTATGCGCATTCTATTTGTGTCCATCATCCATAGTGTTTTGGGGCGTCATTTAACGGAAGACGCCCCCAGACCGGTACCGTTTCATTTACTGTGGCCATACGCACAGACGGACCTATGCACCCTCATATTGTACTTGCCGAGGCACGGCACAAACACCTCTGGGCTAGGCGCGGACTGACTGCGCCGACGCAACATTTTTTGTCACCTAAACTGTTACGTCGGTGGGCGATGAGGTCGTCACTTCTCTACGCCTATTATTACTATTATAAGTAAGCTTAGCTTAACTCAGCCATAGAGCTGGTAATTTTAAGAGAAACAGAGACGGGCTAAAGCCAAGTCTTCTATTCCTTGACGTGGAATCTGTTAAGTGTTTTTTTTTATGTCGTGTTTTGTAAATCACTTTCTGGTGGGCAGAGCAAAGTCAGGGACGATGGGTTTAAGAAACGGCGAACTATCGAACAAGTATCAATTACTATGGACTTTTGAAGTGGTATCTATGTATTCTCTTCAAGCTCCAATATTTTAAGGGCATTACGGAGTATTTTGGGGACGACACCAGTGGATGAAATTATAATCGGGACTACTTTTACGTCATCCTGATGCCACATTTGTTTTATTTCATCAGCAAGAGGTATGTATTTTTGGATCTTCTCTGTGTGTTTTTGTTTAAGGTTGTTAATGTCTATTAGGTATGTAGTTTTAGTAGATTTTAAAGTTAAAGTAATATCTGGTCTATTGCTAAGAATTGTTCGATCTGTAATTATGTCTCTGTTCCAGTATAACTTGGAATTTTCATTTTCCAGGACATTTGTAGGTTTGTATTTGTAATAGGGCGTATACGTGTCTAAAAGTTTGTGTTTAAGAGCAAGTTGCTGATGTATATGTTTGGCTACGTTGTCATGGCGGTGTGTATATTCTTTATTGGCTAATGCGCTACAACCTCCTGTGATATGGTCAATTGTTTCGGTGGTACGGTGACATAATCTACATTTATCTGTTTCAATGGGTTCTTTTAATATATACCGGGTGTAATTGCGTGTTTTTATTATTTGATCTTGGATTGCGATAAGAAATCCTTCTGTTTCACCGAATATGTAACATAGTAAGCCAGGTATTTGATGCTTTGCAATC
The DNA here is from genome assembly GCA_029286605.1 of Sericinus montela. Classification (NCBI taxonomy): domain Eukaryota; kingdom Metazoa; phylum Arthropoda; class Insecta; order Lepidoptera; family Papilionidae; genus Sericinus; species Sericinus montela. Next base: position 5,063,176 of record JAGSMR010000072.1, read on the forward strand.
AATATGCTCTTGTTGTAATTGATATGGATATTTACCGTGTATGGCCTTTTTTTTCCAATTTTCTATCTTATGTTCATCATTGGTTATTTTTTGTTTGGGATCAAACTCCCTATTGTTTAGCCGTAAAGGTGATGTAGATGTGAAAATATTTACTATTGCTCTATGAATCTTATTATTTTCAGCTTTATTAAGGAAATAAGAGCGTAGATTGTGTACTTGCGCGTAGTGAAGATTTCTTATATCTATGAAGCCTCGACCACCATGTTTTCTTTTTAATGTAAATCTCTCGACAGCAGAATGTATATGATGAATGTTATGTGTGTTACATGATTTTCTTGTTAGGGTATTTAACGCCTCTAGTTCTGTATATGACCATTTTATGATACCAAAAGAGTATGTTAATATTGGGATGGCGTATGTATTGATTGCTTTGGTTTTGTTTCTTGCCGATAATTGAGTTTTAAGTATTTGATTTAATCTTTGTATTCACTTCTGAGGGCATTTTTATTTCTGTGTGAGGTATTGTTGTATTTTGATGATACCCAAGATATTTATAGGTTTCTTTAAACTCCATACTTCTTATAATATCATTTTGACAAGATAGATTATAAGGGTCTGTTTCTTTGTGTTGTCCTTTAATAATACTGTTAATTTTACATTTATCTGTTCCAAAAGTCATTTTAATATCTCTACTGAATTTTTCCGTTAGTCTGAGTAAACGATCTAAATTTTGTCTACTAGCTGCATAAATCTTAATATCGTCCATATAAAGAAGGTGGGTCAATTTAGTATTCGTTTCTTTGTCTATTAGGTATCCGTAGCCTGAGTTGTTGAGTATTCTAGAAAGTGGGTTCATAGCCAGGCAAAACCATAACGGGCTGAGTGAGTCGCCTTGAAAGATACCCCGGAGTATTTTTATTGGGGAGGTGCTTAGTGTAACGCTATTAGTCCGGATATTGAGTTTGGTAGTCCATTTAGTCATAATTATTTTAAGGAATCGTATAAGATTTTTGTCAATTTTGTATATCTTTAGTACGTGTATGAGCCAAGAGTGTGGAATGCTGTCAAAGGCCTTTTGATAATCAATGTACGAGTAAAATAAGTTTCTGTGTTTCTGTTTAACTTGGTTATGAATTTCAGAATCTATCACAAGTTGTTCTTTACATCCTTTCGAGCCTCTACAGCAACCTTTTTGTTCCTCTGCTATGATATTGTTTCGTGATATATGTAAATCAAGTTTTTGAGTGATGATAGATGTAAATAGTTTATATGTTGTGGGAAGGCATGTAATTGGTCGGTATTTGGCTGGGTTGGTTGTGTTTGGGTCTTTGGGTTTTAAGTAGGTGATACCTTGAGTGAGAAAAGCAGGTATGTTTTGTGGATCTTTAATTAGTGTATTTAATGCATTTGCGAGGTGATCGTGATTTGCTGTCAGGTATTTAAGCCAGTAGTTTTGGACTTTGTCTGGTCCCGAGGCTTTCCAGTTTAGGGTGTTTTTACCGCTCTTTCTACATCTTCTTTACTTATTACTATTTCTGGCATGGGGGCTATGTTTTCAACTCCTCTTCCTCTATGGTTACCCAGGATGAGTGGGAGTTATGTTCTACTGGTTTAGACCATAAATTTTCCCAGAAACCCTTTACTTCAGACATATTAGGTTGTTCCGTAACGTTTATTTGCTCCTTGTTTAGGTTTCGGTAGAATAGTTTTTGATTTGTATTGAACAATTTATTGTCTGTTTTTCTCTGGTTACTAAATTTATATCTACGTAGTCGTTTTGAATATGCTTGCAGTTTTTGTTTGTATTTATCTAGTTCGTCAAGAATTTCGTCTTTGTTTTTGTTCTTAGGGTTTATTTTCCGTTGTTTTTTGTATGCAATATTTCCGTTCAAATATTGAGTAAATTGTCCTATTTTTTTCCTGAGCAAAGTTACTTTATTTTCTAATCGAAGTTGCCACCGTGGAACCTTTGGTCCTCCTATTGAATTTACAATTTTTTTAACGTTGTTGTGGTTTTCTCTATATGTAGGTTTTGTATGTAATGTCGCGACGGTAATAGCTGCGCAGTATATACTTTCATCAATATCTTCAAAAGTGAGAACTTCTTTTCTTCAAGATGTTTTTAATATTTCGTTGATAGTATTTACTGTTTTAATAGTTTTTCTTGTTGTCTGTATGTTAGGAATGACTGGTCTAAGAGTAGGATCAGTACCTTTATATTTAATACACATTTTAGTGAAAGTATTTTTAATTGTTTTTAAATTTAATATGTCTTTTGTTGTGCTATCTAATTCAGGGTTATGTGTTTGGATATGTTCATAAGTATACTCTGAACTTGACGGACATTGTGAAAGTGATGTAAGTTCTAGTGCATGTGGCGAGTTATCTACTGTTTCATCTATTTGTGGGTTGTGAGTATTGTTGTTGTTGGTGTTGTGAATGGTTTGTATAGATTCCTGAATCATGTTATTTGTTAGTTCGGTTGCCTGTGTATTTGTATTGCCAATGCTTGTGAGATGAATGTTATATGTTGATACAGGTGTTATTACGTCGTTAACCATAGTTAATGATTCAGGGTTGTCTAGGGTCGTGATTGTTTGTGCTACGGACTGCTTTATATTTTCTCGCTCTGATGCTGATATTCTATTATTTCTGTGTATAACTCTTATCTGATCTGCTAATCTTTGTTCTGTTAAATGGCTTAATTCTGGGAAAATATCAATAAATTTTTTGTGTAACAGGGGCCTGTAGGCTGTCAGATTTTCTTCACATTTTGTAACTATGTAGTAGCAACGGAGTAGTTCATAATTTATTTTATTAGTCCACTTCATCCGTTGTCTACTTTTGCCAGCAAGAGTGGTTGCAGGCAGTATTTCTTGCAAAACACTTCTTGCTTGTGTGTTCGTGTTTGTATTGTGTATTTGTGTGTAAGTATCTACGCAGTTTAAGGGCAAATTTGTTTGAGATATTTGCGTAGAGTTAGTACTGTCAGTAATGGATGCAGGATAATTTGCGTAAGCTTCCTGCACAGCATTGTCTGACATTGGTGAAGGAGTGGTTGACCGAGACGATAAAGTCGTTTGAAGATATTGTGATAAAGAGCTGGGGGTATAAAGAGACTTTGTGTTGATGATTCAGGTGACGATGGGCTCATGCCCATCGTCGTTGATATATCAAGTGATGATGTTTTGTTTGTTTCTTTGTTTCCTGCAACAGTTGGATACTGGGCAAGTGGTAGCGATACGGTGCCCCCTCCAGAATACGTGGGGCTGCCCGAGCTTGAAGGCTCGGGGCGAGATTCCCCATTTCTGGGACCCGCCTGGAGTAGTCTATTTCTAGGTCTGAGACGCATCGCTATTTCGAATTTACTAGTGCTCCGTTTGTCATTGGTAAGTATTTAGCATAATGCTGCCAATGTCCGCCCCTCACGTGGCATAAGATGGTAAAGCCGGACGTGGAGTTAGATTTGTGAGGGGCTTATTATATATATTATTATTATTATTCACGCAATAATATTATTATTTATTCACGCAATTCCCAATACAGGGGTAGACAGAGGTCAAGTCTAAACAATTAAGTCCCTTTGAGCCACCTTCCAACGAAGATATTTTCGGGACAACGTGACAGGTGGTGAGCCCGTCGCCGTCTTTATGTCCAAAGCCAACGATGAAATTCGTACATAAGTTTTTGAAAATTTATTGGTACTGCCACTTGGGTATCGAACTTGGGTCTCTCGACTCGAAATTGTTAATAACATGCCATTTATGTATAGATAGTGTTAAACGCATTTGTATCTTTTAGCTATAGAGTTAAAGGCCTTTTAGCCATAGAGTCATGTAAAAGATGCAGCAGATGGCGCTAGGGCCCCTAAGAGACGTACGAAAAAGATTTTATATTTCAACCTAGTCGTGCATGTATGAAGAAAATGATGGATTTGAAAGATGCGAAATAAGTATGTCAGGGTCGTGACACTTGGCGATCTGTTTTCTCTGGTTACCCCGTCAGGGACTGTGCGTGGAGATAAAAAAATAAGAGATGCAGTTAAGACACGGTAGCTAAGAGGCGGAGGTTGCGGGTTTGAATATCTCATTTATTTAATTAAAGTATGTACAATAGATATTTATTTTATTACTTCATAGATGTGAAATCTCTTTTGCAAGATATTGTATATTTTGCAAACAAGTAAGAATACGGTATTACTAATGCGCTTGGAATGTTTTACAAAGACATCGCACCAAAACAAAGTTTGTTTAATGAAGATATCGCGTAATCTTAATTGGCTCATTCTCAAAATACGTCATCAACATTATCTTCCGAGATTGAGACTTACTAATTTTTTATAATATAAACGAATGAATAAACATAAACGCTAGTATTGTGAAAAAAATTTCAATGCTCTTTTTCCGTATCAGATAAGATGCAGAGATTCCCAGTTTTGATTTTTGAATGTATTTCTTTTCAATGCATTACTTTTTTTAGAAAAGGAAGGCAAACGAGCAGGAGGTTCACGTGATGGTAAGTGATTACCACCGCCCATGAACACCCGTAATGCCAGAGGCATAGCAGATGTGTTGCCGGCCTTGGAGTGCCCCACCCCCCAGAATTGGGGGGTAGGGGGCTCCTGTTATCTGCACTCACCAAACGAACGCCGGTATTCTGTGAGGTCGTGGTACTTCCCCAGTCAATTCGGGGAAGTACCACGACCACGAAGCCCATTCATGCAACAACAAAAGCTGATGCGTGGCTCTTCCACTGTTTACTTACTTAACGGTCTGTAAAAATCCTCAGCAGGACGCAGACTACTCCCATAAGTAATTTGATTTTATAGATGGTTACCCGGTAATAGCAATATATAGTTAGCAAAATATTAGAGGAGGATCAAGAAGAGATGTGCCCGAGAGTTTATTTCATTAGTCCACTTGGTTTAATACAAAGTTTCATGTGTAACTTGTTATTATTTATTTAAATAACAACTCTCTTTTAATTTTCTCTCGAATGTAGTAATTTGTAAGGAAACATCACGAGCAAGAAATGTGTTAATGTTAGCGCTCCCTGTAGGAGTCGAGTGACCCACATTCACTTTTATGTGCCGAATTTACAAGCAGTGAGAGACAACCTACACGTCTGAAATTATTAAAGCTCATACAGGTTAGATAAATGGGTGAAAAATAGTAATTTATAAGTTACTCACAAGAGTAACGTTGATCCCTAGGTAAATAGCTAAAGCACGCACAAAAGATGAAAAAGAGCAACTTACAAGTAATCCACAAGAGTAACTTAATAGTAACTTAGGGATACCGTCAGATACATTGCCCTGATCCCAAAGAAAGTAGTTAAAGGACGCCTTTTATGGAATCAGAAACAACGATTACACCACAAACATCCGAGAAGAGTAAATATAGAATAAGAAAATTCCACATTTATCTGTCCGGGAATCGAATCCAGTACTTCAGAACTAGTGACATCGTGTGGTCATCGTTGGCCACTCAACCACGGAGGTCGTCTTAATGTATATATTTTCTTGCATTAAACTTTGTCCAGCATGACTTACAAGTAATTCATGGTATTAGAATTCCTGGTGGTGGGCTCGTACCAATGCGGTTTTTCAAAACTTGTATAAGATTTATACCGTTGGTGCAAATATAGAGTCGGCGACAGGCTCACCACCTGTCACGTTGTCCCTAAAATGTCTCTTATGGAAGATGCGTCGAAGAGACTTAATTGTCTTAGTTTTTCTTATGCAACTGAAAGCAGACAACCCATGATTTACCACAAAATCTTATGATAGAACCACTTTCAGAGATTAATATGAACGACATTGTTTCGTTGTCCGTTCGTACTTTATGTATGGAACTGTATTTACCATTTACCAAACGATAGCGACCATTTCACGAGCTTTTTATTAATCGCCATCACGTATCGTACATGCCTTTCTATTTAACAGAAGAGTAGGCAGAGTTGCGATATATATAATATTTGGAATTTTAAATTTCAATACTTAGTTATCGAAATTTAGAGTAACTGTATTATTTATAGTTTCATAGATTGGCTCGTGTCAATCAGTTGTTCGAAATTAATGTACGATTTGTATTGCTTGCTTGGACATTGTAATAAGCATAGGGCTCACCACTTGGCTCACCACTAGGGCTTTATGTAGAGAAACATAAAATAATACATATAAAGAAAAATAAGTTAGTGTCCTTCTTATAAGTTAGTTAAGTGATAAGTTAAATTATAATAAAGTTACATACTTGTTCACGTAATACTAAAGTAAGGAGTAATTCACAATAAAACATATTTCTTTAAGTTTAATTTGTAAATAAAATAAACAAATTAATATCTCCACTCAAATCCCAATACAGGGGTAGATAGAGGACTAGTCTCAACAATTAAGTCCCTTTGACACATCTTCCACCGAAGATATTTTCGGGACAACGTGACAGGTGGTGAGCCCGTCGCCGTCATTATGTTCGCGACTGGGAGAAAACCCTTCAACCTCGCAATGGCTACCGACAGATGTCGAGATAATCATTCTGGAAAAAAGTCGCAATTTATCAGAGAGTACAGCGAAGTGTCTGGCGTTGCGACCGCCTACCCGTTTGCCGAGCCTGTCAATTATGACATATCCTTCTTATGGGAGAAACTCATGTTCCACAGAGGCTTCGTTTAATGGCCGTTACATAACTAATAGTGTAAGAAAAAAATATGTCTTCACACCATGGGAATACCCAATACACAGATCCTTCCGATCCACCTTTTAGTGAAAATATTTTTGTAGGACACCGTGACAGGTGGTGAGGCTGTCACTGTATTTATGCCTAAGCCTGCGATATAAATCGTATATAAGTTTTGAAGAAACTCATAAGCGTACCTGGAGATCGAAAGCGAATCTCTTGACTCAAATTACGACCACTCAGCTATCGTGGCTTTATAAATTTTACTATTTTTAAACCTAAAAGTTAATAAAACATATATAATAAAACAAAAGTGTAATAATTCACAAAGGACTTAAATTCACTTAGATTTGCACCTTCTTCATCACATTCAATGAATTTCGAGTGCAACTGATGTAACTCTAAATGACGACATTACAAATAATTCCTATAGATATTTATTTAGCACACTCCCAGCTCGCAAGGACGCGACAAATTGTGGCTGACGTAAACAAATTACGTTGGATTGACTTACGTTGGTATTTTCAAAGACTGCACGTTTCTTGCTTTTGTATTTTGACGAGGCGGATATTAATGTAATAACGAAACACATTCCGAGTTTGAATTCGATGCATAAAGTGATGTTCAGAAATCAAAGCCTCGTAGTCACGATAGCGGAGTGACGAGTAATGAAACTGACATCTGTTAATGAGTACTGAAACTAATTTACTCCAAACTCTAAAACTTGGATACTTATTTTAAATGTAAATTTTGTTGAGTAACTAATTATGTAAGAAGTGTCGATAGCCGAGTCGTTGGGTGATCGAAATTCGAGTCAAGGAACCCGAGTTCGATACTCAGGTGTTAGGCTCGTATGAATGAGTTTTTTCAAAACCTAAGTACGATTTGTATCGTTAGCTTGGATATAAAAAGGGCGACGAGCTCACCACCTGCCACGTTGTGCCAAAAATATCTTCGGAGTCAGATGAGTCGAAACGATTTGTCTAGACCTCCGTCTACCCCTATTGGATATGGCGTGAGGATAAAACACGCAAAATTAATAAACAAGAATAATAGATTAAGAATAAAAAAATATCTTCACGCAATTCCCAATACAGGGGTAGACAAAGGTCGAGTCTAGACAATTAAGTCCCTTCGACCCACCTTCCACTGAAGATATTTTCGGGACAACGTGACAGGTGGTGAGCCCGTCACCGTGTTTATGTCCAAGCCAACGATATTCGTACATAAGTTTTTGAAAAACCCATTGGTACGAGCCTACCAACTGGGGATCAAACTCGGGTCTATTGACTCGAAATTCCGACCACCCAACCACTCGGCTATCGTGACTTTTTGAGATTAAGAATAGACTGTCGCAATACCAGGAGTGCTTTAGATGCTTACTTTGAGACCAGAGCAATGTATGTGATATTGTTCCAATGTATGTATGTATTTATTTATATTTTTATTTTAAATTCATTCATTCATTCTCTAACATGAATATCTCATATATTTAAGTAGTATCTTTTATTTTCTAAGTGTAGATATTATACTTGGTTACTCACTAAAAGGCCTGTAGAAGTCCACTGCAGAGCGTCCACCGTAGACCTTTCCCGTAGAGAAGATTAGCCACTACAAGTACGATTGAGAGACAGATTGTCGATGGATCTATTGTAACTAGGTATCCATCGTAATAGTTTTCAAGCCACCTTGGTCGTTTCTTAGGATACCAACGAAAATAACAGAGGGTGATAGATTCTAACGTCGAAAACCGCATTGTCCTTAACAAGATATGTAAAATGATATGATAAAATATGTACCACATCCTTTCTGCTAATGGGTGCACTAAGAGCCGATTAAGGGCAGAACCATAAAAGTGCAAAAGACTATGGCGGTGTAACCACCTCAAAATCGTGACAGGCTGCAGCATCTATGGTGTGTGGTGTCTGGTACTGTGTGCGGGGCGATTGTGGCATACCCTCCTACAGTAGACTGTAATGGACCTTTGTGACGTAGTTGAAAATTAATATACAAACAGGAACAAAAAGGTTTGTTACAATATAAATGAATACGTAAATTATAGTAAGCGAATGAGTTGTTCACTCCCATGCCATTTCTAATTAAATATATTAATAACTGTTAACTTCTGCATTTCCTTTGCAGAAAAATACAGATAAATCCTCCTATCCTCTACTCAGGGAGTTTCTTCTCCGTTAGAGGGACCTCATTACGTAAAGGAGGTAGAGTAAAAAACAAAGATCGATGGATGTCATGTATGTTACTTATATCGATAGATAAATTATTTGATATGACTATATGGGTCGAGAGTACAATCCTGTCTCCCGAATCTATCCTATTCTGAAACCCCAGTATAGAGAATATCTTTTTTTCATGTACTCACAACTATTTGGAAGTGAATGTAGCCGTAAAAAGTAACGCCCCAACTCTCAAAGGATCCGCGGAGTAAACAGTTTTGTTTTATTTGTCATCTAATAACAATACGTCATTGTGTCGAATGCGTCAAAGAATAAAAATATTCACTTGCACGACTTGCTTTCGACGTTAAGTGGATTCTTCTCATTGATGTGTTCGTTTGTTTTTATACATTATACACGTTTTGCTTAACTTATAAATTAATTTAAATAGTCACGACAGCCGAATGATTGGGTAAACGAAATTGGAGTCAGGCGACCCGAGTTCGATCCCGAGGTAGTAGGCCTAAGGTTTTTTTTATCAAAAAACTTATTTTCTATGTACGATTTACATTGTTGGCTTAAACATAAAAGACGATTTCAGGCCCACTACCAGTCACGTTGTCCCAAAAATTACTTCGATAAAAGGGGGGCCGAAAGAACTTAATTTTCTACCCCAGTATGAGGAGTGACATGAAAAAGTTTATTTATTGTATGTGGTTTATGGCGTAAGAATATATTACTTTCTTTCTTCCCGTAGATTTCGGGAAAGGCTACTAAGGGCAAAGCCTTTTAAATACCATTGGCTACCAAAAGAGGCTAGATAACTATATTGAAAATATTAGACCAAAATTCAGTAAACCGGAGACGAACAGCGGCGTCTAAATGCGAGTCTAATGCGTCTCTTGCACTGCGATCGCCGACCCGCTTCTCAAGTGCGGCGATTATGTCCTTCTTGTCGTCGTGTCGTGGCGATCTTTTCTTTACGAATTTCTTACGAAGCCTATATCCAGCGGTGGAGTTTTACAGGTCATTATATATTAAGTTATTTCTTATTTACAAGAAAAGCAAGCTCTAACAACCGTGCATCTTATTGTGAGTGAACAGAGGTCACGGTTTATTTCTTATTACTTGCATCCCCTAGTTGAATTAAATATAAATAAGGAGCATCATGTGCGCGGCGCACTGTTAAAAAGGATTTTTCATAAAAAGAAGACAACGCTTCATTTTCTGAGAAACACTAAAATCAAGCACACGCTGATGTGATTTTTTAAAAGTCTATTTCTCTCATTGTGGCTTAATATACTTTATCTCTTTCATCTGAAAAGCGGCGAAAGCTGATTAGCTGTTAAAAATAAAATTGGTGCTACAGCAGAAAAGGTACCGAAACCAAAATAACATACAAACAGCAAATATTCCATTAAGATAAAGCAAATATCCTCATCTTGGATTACATTTAGCAGCCTAGTTTGCTAGCACTTTTATTTTCTTACTGTATTAGAGTTGTAGCTAATTACGTAATATTACAATTGTTAATAAATTTTTACAATATGTACTTTTGTTTATGTTTTGTTTGTTATCTTGTCAAAGTGCTATCTTTATTTACCACTGACATTGACAATTAAGAGCTGTTACTTCATTTCTAAACAGATATCTTGTCAATATGCCATAGATAATAGGAAGTCGTTAAGTAATGTCTATCGATATACTGTTGGTCTATGGTATTTTCTCTTGTAGTTAAAAGTGTATTAATTGACATTATTTTATTTTGCTCGTAGTTTTGTTGTATTATTATTTAGTATAGTATTTTTTACTGTATTTGCATATTTGTAACCCCTTTCCTTTGTACTTGTAGTCTTGTTTGATCTAATTTATTTTCGTTTAATAGTTAACTTACAATGTACACATTTCTTCCACTACACCAGTGAGTGTTGGGTTTAGCTGATATAAGCCGTTTTTTTTTTCTTTTTATTATTTTATGTTTGTGTATTTATATATACATATTTTTAATATTTTAGTCATAATTTTATATTTATTATAAATTAGTACATACATCGCAGAAATATGAATGATTTAGCTAATTTTAATGAAAGTTTTTTTTCCTGCTCGTCTTCAGACAGTTTTATGAGCGTGGATAGTGAATCCTCTGAAACATTGACTCTGCATGATCAATTATGCTCTCTCTTCACCCCTCACTCCGATAATCTTAAAATAGCGCACATAAATGTACAAAGTGTTCCTAGTCACCACTCTGATCTTCTAGCATCCATTAATAGTAAGTACCTTGATGCACTCCTCATCTCTGAGACTTTTCTTAAACCTTCTCTTCCGTCTACCCAGTTCGCCTTGCCTGGCTATATTCTTATCCGAAATGATCGAATCGGTGGAGGTTGTGGTGGTGTTGCCATCTACCTTCGCACCGATATTCGGTACAAAATCGTCAGTGCGTCTCCGTCTGCGTATTCTGGTTCTGCCGAATACTTATTCCTTGAAATATCTTTAAATAATTCAAAATTCTGCTTTCTGTATTTTACAGTCCCAATTTATCCATTGACTACTTTGACGATCTAGATAAAGTTTTCGCTGATCTCTGTCCTATATATGACCATGTAATATTAATGGGCGATTTTAATACTTGTCTGTTAAAAATGATTCTCGTGCTTCTCGATTAACAACTCTCTTAAATTCTTTCAGCCTACAGCTCTTACCCCTTTCTGCCACCCATCATTTTCCTAATTGCATTCCCTCTCTTCTTGATCTGATGATCGTTTCATCGCCCAGTAATGTAATCTCTCATGGCCAAATAACTACTTCTTTTTCTTACCATGATCTGGTCTATCTTTCTTACCGCATTCGAACACCAAAACTCAAACCGCAATATCTTTTTCTTCGTAGTTATAAGGGCATAGACTTGGAGGCATTGCAGCGTGATGCTGTCGCCATAGACTGGACTTCAATAGTAAATAGTAATAATGTTGATGAAAAGGTTAGTGGTTTCACGAAGATTGTATTAACTCTGTTTAACAAGCATGCACCGATTCGAAGTGTTAGAGTTAAGCGAAATCCTGCGCCGTGGCTCACTAGTGATATAAAGGAGCGTATGGCTCTTCGTGATAAAGCTAAAAGAAAGTATAAACGTTTTCCTTCTGATAGAAATTTAAATTATTTTAAAGTATTACGAAATCGCTGCAATCGTATGTGTAGAGATGCAAAGAGACGCTATTTCCATGATTCTCTCATTAATCGTAGCCCATCTGATGTGTGGAGATTTTAAAGTCTAATGGTATCAGAAGGCCTCCTACAATTATATGTAGGGATATCGACATAAGCGATCTTAACAAGCATTTTTCCCAATCTTCCTCAGTCTTAGATCCTTATGTCAAGTCCCTAACGTTGCGTGCACTTTCCGACCTTCCGAAGCCATCTTCCACCTATTTCAATTTCACCTCTGTTTCAGAGGAATGTGTGAAGAAGTCTATTCTGTCGATTTCTTCAACATCAGCTGGCAACGACAATATGTGCTCTAGAATGATAGTTTTAATTATGTCATCAGTACTTCCTGTTCTTACCCATATATTCAACTACTCTTTATCCACTTGTACCTTTCCTTTGGACTGGAAACAGGCACTTATCATACCTCTTCCTAAAGTTTCCTCTCCTACTGTGATGTCCCATTTTAGGCCGATTTCTATTTTACCTTTTCTTTCTAAAGTTCTAGAGCACATTGTTCATACTCAACAACACTTTTATGTCCTTTCCAATCTGGTTTCCGGCCCAGCCACAGTACTGTTACTGCCCTTCTTAAAGTAACTGATGATATTCGCTGGGCTATGGGAAACAAATAAACTAACTATACTAGTATTGCTGGATTTCAGCAACGCTTTTTCTTCTGTCGATTTTGATATCTTACTTGGAATACTTCAAACAATAAATATTTCTTGTACCTCTGTAAAATGGTTTGATTCATATCTTCGGGGTCGCTCGCAGTGTGTTCGCATTGAGAATTCTTTTTCTGACTCTTGCGAACTTAACACCGGCGTGCCTCAGGGTGGCGTTCTCTCTCCATTACTTTTTTCCGTTTTTATTAACTCAATCACTTCAGTTATTACTGCTAATTTCCATCTCTATGCAGACGATTTGCAGCTTTATCGCCATTTTTCTCCGGCAGAAGCAGATCTAGCCATTGCTTCTGTTAATGAAGATTTAAATCGGATCAATTCCTGGTCCAAATCTTTCGGGCTGAAGCTTAATGCTTGTAAATCACAAGCCATAATAATTGGTAGTAGATACGCGCGAAATCTCGTAAATTTCTCTACCATATGGTCAGTAAAGTTAGGCGATATGCAAATACCTTATACTGACACTGTAAAGGATCTTGGGATAACAATATCATCTAATTTATCCTGGCGTGCTCATGTTAGTGAAGTCAGTCGCAAGGTTAATTATTCGTTCCATTCTTTAAAATGCCTTCAAGGTATATTGCCCTTAAAACGAAAATCTCTCTGGCTCAAACGCTCATTCAACCCATCATAGACTACGCTGACGCCTGTTACTTGGATGCTACGGAGGAGCTTCTAAATAAGCTTGAGCGCTTGCAAAACTTGTGTATACGTTTTATCTTTGGTCTTCGAAAGTATGAACATGTCTCTAAATTTCGCAACGATCTCAAGTGGCTCCTATACGCTTTCGAAGGAACACTAGGATTTTATGTCTGCTATTTAATATTCTACATTGTCCAACAGCACCATCTTACCTCCGCGAGCGATTCAGCTTTGCTCGTCCACCTTCAGCGCCTTGTCGTTCCCACCTAAAAGTCTTCTAAAATTCCCTACCCACAAAAGTGCCTCCTATTCCGACTCTTTCACTGTTCATGCAGTAAGACTATGGAACTCGCTTCCACCGAATATTCGCGATGCTAAAACTATTTCTGCTTTTAAGAAAAGAGTTAAGGATCATTATCTCTCCTTGGCAGTATGAATATATATATATTTCTCATTGTACTTAGTTTTGATATTTATGTACGTATATATATGTATGTATTTATGTGTGTATATATATATATATATATATATATATATATATATATATATATATATGTATATATATATATATATATATATATATATATATATATATATATATATATATATATATATATATATATATATATATATATATATATATATATATATATATATATATATATATATATATATATTTTAATGTATTTAAGTATGTAATATGTATACATATGTGTATATCTGTTTATATTTGTATATTGTATTTTTGATTATTGAATATGCATTTTTTTGTACACCATTGTCTACTATTTTGTAACCAATTTCCAGTCACAGGTCTGCTGGAAGAAATTTCTATAGAAATAAGCAGGTCCTTTGTACAAATTCACCTCATAATTATATATCCACTGTTTTGTGTCTTCTGTGTACATAAATTATTAAATAAAATAAAATAAAATAAGAAATGCTTTTAGCTTTAACTCACTTTTACATTTTAATTTTCAACTCTTTATATCCCGAGGTGATGTTACTTTTTATTTAAACAAAAGTTGAGTCGTGCGATTGAGGACAAAGATTAAAATTTGTGAGTTAACAAGTCAAAATCTCCTCTCCGACGCGACGGCCCCGGGGGAACTACGAAAAAACCTTCTTACACGACATGTAATACGATGTAAGAACACCTTACGTAAATTTTATCAAGTCGAAAGAAGCTTTCAGCGGAATAAATTATTTGATATTCGATTCTGTGTTTTATCAGAAAGAAGATGATTGGAAAATTCAATAAAAACAGTTCGCTGGGTTTGTATTGTATTGTAATGGATTATATCAAATATATTGTACCTACAAGGCTTGCAGCACAGTAACGCAATTAACTAAGTACACACGTGAAAATGAAACTTATTACAAACTCTATGAACGATTGGCACAGGTATTCATTGTGTCGTCAAGTCTTGAGGTCCTGGGTTTGATTCTCCGACGATTGTAATTAGAAAATCACTTTTTCCAAATTTTCGTTCTTCGGGTCTTTGTGTTTGTGGAAACTTCCATGTTTCCGATTCACAACACAAATGCTTTGGCTTCTTACATTGGGATCAAATCTATGTATCGGCTCTGAAGTCCAGAGTTCGATTCTCCGACAGGTTGATAATAACCACTTTTCCAACATTGTCTCAGATTTAAGTGTTAGTGGTGCCTTTGTCGATTCCGATTCCATAACACTGCTTTAGCTTATCTATGTTTGTATTTATTTATTTATAATTTATATTAATAGCACTTTCCACCGAAGATATTTTCGGGACAATCTCTCGGCTATCGTGACATTATTGAGAATAATTATAATAGATTAGTTATAATTATATTATAGACCGATTGCTATAGACCAGTGTGACAGATTTTGCTATAAAACTGTTTAAAAGTCACTGTAGTATAGTAACTGTCGATAAAAGCAAACAGTAATGTAGCACAGTTCATGTATTTAACTGTGCTACATAACTGTTTGCTTTTGTCGACACAATAAAAAATGTACATTCAAAAAATAACTTTGCTACCCCAGCAATATTCCTACAAAAACAATTAGGGGTGTAAATGATAACGTGTCGTACGTGACATTCTTACCACATCACGCCCCGGGTATCATTGTACGGTCGACAAAAAATTGCTGACTTTGTGTCTTTGTGCTTATTAAAATAAATGCGGAGTTAATAGTTTTGCAAAATCAAAGTAATAAAAGTTTTTAGGAGATATTACTAAAGACGATTTGTGCTAGCTTTTGACCCTCAACTAATAATAAGAAAACAAGTTTGTAGTTCACACGCGGTAGGAAAAAAACTATACGCGCAGCGTGTGTGTACATACCGGTTTTCATGGTGTCTTCTGCTCTTAGTTGCCGTGTTCGATTCTCGAACAAATTAATGTAGAAAACACTTTTTTCAACATTGTCTTGGGTCTAGGTGTTTATATTATCTTCATTGTTTGCGATTACATAAAACGCGTGCTTTTGCTACTTTGGTATTGGCATTGTAGCAAGTTATTGTATGCAAGCTTATTGTAAGTTTGTTTCACTTACTATAGCTTAATTACTTTAAATAAATATCTTCACGCAATTCCCAATACAGGGGTAGACAGAGGTCTAGTCTAGACAATTAAGTCCCTTCGACCCGCCTTCCACCGAAGATATTTTTCGGGACAACGTGACAGGTGGTGAGCCCGTCGCCGTCTTTATGTCCAAGCCAACGATTTAATTTGTACATAAGTTTTTGTTGAAAAATCCATTGGTACGAGCCTGCCACCTGGAGATCGAACTCGGGTCTCTCGACTCGAAATTCCGACCACCCAACCACTCGGCTATGGTGACTTTTTACTTGAATAATCACGACATCTCGTAATCTTGTAACATACGGCTATTTAACAGCAGCCGGTCGTGTCCAATGATAGTGTTGTGTGATTGACACTTCGGCAACAGTAACGCCATCTACTGTGATAAAGGCACGACAGAGCTTTAACGCCACCGCTTGATTGATTCGCCTGTCAGATGTGAAGCGATAGGAATTCCAGTCGTCACTTTGTACGCGACTGATTTAACATTCCTTTGTTAGTAATTACATTTAATAATCGGTGACAAGAAGATAGGTATATACTGCAAGAATATACCACTTTATTTCCTTAGATGTCGTAAAAGGCAAATAAGGGATTAGGCTTAATATTTGTTTAGCTTCCGACTGATGGCGGAGTAGCCTACCCGAATAATACCTGATTGAAGTTCAATAAACCGGTAACGGGTAGCAGTGTCTAAAGTGTAAGGAGTCTGGTACTTCAATCGCCAATTTTCTTATCGAACGTGGTGATTATGGGACTGCGCTGACTAGCGTGCACTCTTGCAGGCTGTTGTGTATGTATATCATGGTTAATATAGTGGTTTTGCTGCAGTACAATTGGGCTAGCCTGACCGAGGCGATACCACTATCTCGAAGCCCACAAACAAGAAACAGAGATATCTAGTGTCAGATAAGGGAGCCTATTCAGACCTTTCCTCCTTCTTTTCCTTACCCAATCCTTCCTCAGAACACATCTGCTGCTGATCTGGAGTTGTAAGTGTACATCGGAGTGCCATCACGTGGGGCGCTTGCTCTTTTGCCTCGTTTCTTGTATTGTTGTGTAAAGTACAGTGGCGACCTGTAAATATAAAGTTTGCCTGTAATATTTGAGCGAAAACCACAGGAGAAAGTCTACACGCTATACGCATCCTCGAAATAATTATTTTATTCAAATTAAATTGTTACACTTAAAATTGTTTTCTACAATTTTAGTGCTCGCCCGGAATCAAACTCCGCTCATCATTTCAGCCTCTAAGTGTTTCATATCTACCCAAAAGATCGAATTGAGGATTGACTGATTCATTTCATTATCAAATTTTACCATCATTATAAACACTTGTAAACTTGACGGTTTGCCGTAATCGCTACGCTTGCTAAGCGGTTGGCGATCACAGTACCAGACACCTTGCACCTTAGGCTTTGTCTTGGTTCTCCCGCTATCTGTCGTAAGACAATTGCATTTTTTTAGGCTTTTCCTTTAGTCGCCTCTTACGACACCAACGTGAAGAGAGACGAATCAATTTAACCATATCTTTGTGTAATTATATAGTCACTAGGACAGTTAAGTATTTCTTGCTGTACCCATGTTTGAACTATGCATGTTGTAAAGTAGATCGCCAACTCACATCTTAATGAATGGCTTCTTATCTCTAACATCGCGTTATTAGTGAATCCTCTGATACAGTGTAGCAAAGGCAGAGTACTAGCAATGTTAATAAAATTTTTAATATTCCTGTTAACCACTCTTTTAACATATAAAATTCTTTACGATTAACGAATCAACTAAATTTTTATACATTCGTATATTTTTTAGATACATTGTAAAAGTAAAAATTTTACTAACTTTTAAAACAAGATTATTATAGTATTAAGTCAAGATAGCCAAGTGGTTGGATGGTCGGAATTTCGAGTCAAAATACCCGAGTTCAATCCCCGGTTGGGCGGCTCGTATCAATGGATTTTTCAAAAACTTATAAATGAATTATATCGTTGGCTTGGACATAAAGATGGCGATGGGCTCACCGCCTGTATCGTTGTGCCAAAAACATCTTCGGTGGAAGGTGGGTCGAAAGGACTTAATTGTCTAGACTAGACTTTTGTCTATCCCTGTATTGGGATCTGCGTGAAGATATTTATTTATTTATAGTATTAAAGTTTAGTTTAAAAATTGATTTTATGCTACATAATGAGAAATAGTTATCCAGGGGAATTCAATCAATTGTTTTCTAATTTTTTTTTGACGTTATGAAAAACCTGTGAAAAATAAAATTTTGAAATTTAGACTAAACATGTGACAAAGACAACAGACAATTTCCTATTAATATGTGACAATCACTTCCACCCCATAAGTGTCGTAAGGGCCAAGTAAGGGGTAATCATTGTGACTATAATGTTATCATTATGTTAAAATAGCGGCATTAATAATAAAGATGATTAGAGAACAAAATATAAAATAAACAACTTCTGAAAATCTGTTCGGAATAGCTGAAGAAAACTCCTTTTCATTATTCAATTAATGTTAGTGCTGCTGCGTCCACTTACCCTGTAATGAGTGGATTCTGATTCCTCTTTAATGTAAATTGCTGTCTTTTCTAAAGGATTTATTGGAGTTGCGAGATAAACGACTTAATTGTTGGCCGACATTGAAAAGGTTATAATCCAATTTTTTGTAGTGTTATGCGATACCTTCCTTTAATAGTGATGAACTGATTTTCCAATTTATTTTTATATTTTATACTCTTTTTATATATTTTTATATTTTATACTGATTACACAGACTATAGGTTTTATTACGTAAAGCTATTTCATATATGGATAAGGCAGTGGATTGTTACAGACTGTTATTTGTTACAATGAGGCCTGTAATAGTCCACTGCAAGAAAAGCCTCTCACAGAAGAGAGAGAGTTGGCCACAATCGCAACGCTTTGAGAGCGGATAGACGATCGCAGTACAAGAAACCTGCTGCGCTGTGCCTGACACCACGTTAAACACTGCTGCTCGTCACCGGTCTGCTGACATTTCCTCTACTATTCTATTATTCGAGCTGTCTAACCCGCCATCAGTCGGCAACCATTGACATTGAAGCTATTTCGTGAGTCACCTGTTTGGACACCCACTGGATTTAGGGGAGAGGATAATTTTTACGACAACAACAAACGAGTGCCAAATAATTAGTTGCTTAAGACATATTACTAGTAAATATACACATGGAGACATCATCACATATATTGCTCTGGTCCCAAAATAAGTTGATTAAGCACTTGTATTATGAAATCAGAAACAACGAAGGTACCACGTACTCTCAGACCCGATAAAATGTAGAAAATGTGTTTTCTACGTTGACCCCACCGGGAATCGAACCCGGACCTCAGAGCTGGATAGTGTAGGGTGCCATTCGTCCACGAAGTTCGGTGACTCTCTTATAGTATTTTATTAACACAAGATTCTTCTGTTTTACTGCCAATGTATTAAATAGCGACTCGATGGCTTATTTGGCAGTAACACTGCCTTCGAAGTTAAGGCACAAGACAGTTAGGGCACTAAGACTAAAGAAAGCCAAATAATACAGGCAAAGTCACAGGCGGTAAACTATTAAGTGATAAAACATACACGAGTGCGAAAGAATTTTGAATATTTTTAAAATGTAATATAATTTTCAACCTGTTTTCGCAATAAATTATTAACGAAATAAAATGCAAGTTCGAATTCGGCGAAATTGCCTTAAACGCAAATCTGACGCACGACATTACATGGTTTACGACTTTTAGAATGAAAGGAAGCTGGATAATAGTGCGGCTTTTATCTCCGGTGATCCCGTCACAGCGTGTGAAATGTTTTTATGGCCGACTGGTGAGCCGTCTCATTTGATTTTCTAGTGCTGAAAATATTAATTTGTGTCTAAGAATATCAAAAGCTTTTGTGTAATCTACAAATACTATGTATAATGGTAAGTTAAACTCATTATACTTTTCAATTATTTCATTTAAAGCTTGTAGTTGAAAAACTTGGTCGAAAACCAGCCTGGTGTGGTGGTTGATTGCTGTCTATTCCAGTAATTCGTTTCTGTATAATATTTGTAAAGGCTTTGTAAAGATGTGATACTAAACTAATTGATCTGTAGTTGTTTCTACTGCTTTTGTCGCCTTTTTAAGCAGTAATATTATATTTGAATGGCACATCATTACAGGAAGGATGCCAGTTTTAAGTATACAATTGAATAATTTTGTTATATGAGGAAGTAATGCAGAGGATCCTATTTTAAGCGTTTCTTTAGAGATACCGTCTTCACTCGGACTTTTGTTCTAAGGCATGTTTTTTAGAGTTTGTTTTTAGAGTTCGGGCACGCAAAAGTTAGAAGAGTGGAGTACATTACTTTTATATACGTAAATTACTAAATAATATTTGTTTCCATCTACATACATTTCTACCATAATATTAATAAATGAAACACTGCCTCTACATCTGCTAAGCTTTCAAAAGCTCTGTTCTTCTGTATATTCCTTCAGACAGTATTGCTAAACTATTAAACTCGTTTTGTTAATATTCAGTTTGGAGTATGCTTGAACCCAGGGAAGAACATAGGATACTTGTATCCCGAAAAAAAACCACCTGCTCAATAAATAGTTTTCACACGTGCGAGTGCAACAACGTAGTATGTGTAACTATTGAGCTATTTATTTCGCTACATTCAGTACCTGAGCCATCAGAATCTCTCCGTCGACGTGATCCCGGCAACAGTCACGCGGACTTTGCGCACGCGGACTTTGGAATTTGAGTCAAGAGACCCGAAGTTCAGTTCCCAGGTAGGCAGGCTTGTACCAATAGGTTTTTTCCAAAACTTATGTACTTTTTATATCGTTGGCTTGGACATAAAGACGGCGACGGGCTCACTCCCTTTCACGTCGTACCAAAAAATGTCTTAGGTGGAAAGTAGGTCGAAAGGACAAAGATTCTGGACTTCTGTCTACACCAGTATTGGGAATAGCTATGGATATTGTTTTCTGTTATGAAGATAAAATACTAGGATCATAACTATCGTAAATAACGGGCTGAACTTTTTGTGAAAATCAATTAGGTTTCACAGCGGCATCTGTGGAGGCGGAATAACTTTTTAACACGCTAGTTTTTTTTTATAGAAAACCGAAATTTTTTTATAAAAAAATAAAAAATAAATTTTAATATATTTAAATTAAGAATAGCGTTAAAAATTTCAATAAATATAAATTAATGAATGAAAATAATGAAAAAAAAATATTTTGAGAAAACCGTGGGGTGTATGGTGTCAATAGTTATAAATATTTTATTGACAGATATGAGTAGAGTGATTATCATTTTGATAATTCCTTAAGACCCTTTTTTAAAATAAAATATTTTTTTTTCACATTTCTTAATTTATATTTATTAAAATTTACTTCCTATTTTTTAGTTCGGTTTTCTATAAAAAGCGTGTTTTTCAGTGTTTTGAAAATATTATTTAATTAATTTCAAATCTTGTTGTTCTCGTGAAGTGGAACTTTGTTGTATTCAACGTTATTTTTATATAGTTAATTGAATCTGTCGTTACTTTGCGGAAATTCATTGTAAAGTTGTTATTAAAAATGTTACTTCGCAACATTCCGCATGCAAATATAAAAAGGTATATGTTAGCTGGTCTGAAGAGAAGAAGAGCATCACCCTCTCTCCCACAGATGCGTGAACTAATTCCATTGTATGCACCACCACCACTACACTCAAACCAGGTAACATATACCACCAACGAAACCGTTTTCGTAGCATATACCTTTTATATTTGCATGCGGAAAATTGCGAAGTAACTTTTTCAATAACAACGTTATTTTTATTTTTAATTGACTTAAAAAAGAGGGAGTTTCTTGTTCTCATAACTCCGTCATATGTAAACCGATTTCAAAAATTCCATTTTGATTGAAAGGATACCCTTTCAGTTTGGTTTCACGAAGTTAATGTTATCAAATGTATCAAAACACATCAGTAAATTTTATTTCAATTTATTCAGTAAATTAAGTTTTATAAATTTGTCTGAAAATGGCGTGAAATTGTTAAAGGTAAACCACATAATTGCTGCGAAAAGCTCACGAGTCCCGCCACATTACCTCGCCTCGGTAACCGTCCTCAGCGCATTATTAACGTCAAATTAACATATTAAAAAGTATGATACATTATGTGCTATATTTACACTTACTTATTTCTATCAACAGTAAACAACTACAACGAAGGTTGAGTTGAGTTGAGACTCTGATAGGGGTTGTGTGTTTGAATCCCGCTAGGGGCATTTGTGTGATGCACATGAATGTAAATCAACCTCCGTGGACGAACATGCGACCGTGGTTTAAGTTGTCGCCAACTTTAAAGTCCCGGGTTCGTTTCACGGACAGATCTATGAACTAAACCAACTTTTCTGTATTTTCTCGGGACTCGGTGTTTGTGGTAGCTTCGTTGTTTCCGATTATCTTATAAGACAATTGTTTTCCTACTTACTTTGGGATCATAGCAAAGTAATACTCTTTCATATAAGTAATTAGATATCACTATCTACGTTGAATGTTACTTATTATACATGTAGTAGTGTAAGTTAATACATGTAGCAGTGACAGTGGTATTTAATACAAATTTTCTATTTGTTCTATTGATTAAAGAAAAGTATACTATCATGGAGAATATTACTTACGTCATTAACTTTACTACTTACGTCACGGCGAGGAGGCGCGCGTCCAGTCTTGTTCTATTGCTCCCCGGAGAGCTTTACATCTGATTGTGAACTGTGAGGAGACAGGTGTTATTTAACTTGTCTGTTTTGAAAGTGTTACAGCTATACAATTGACTTTCTAAAAAATACACAAGTTAATTTGAGTTAAATATTGGAGAATTGCCTTCAGTCAATTTTTGGAATGTGTGGTCAGGTGATAGGAATTCGAATCAAAAGACTTGGGTTCGAGCTCCAGGAGGAAGGCCAGTACCTATATTTTTGAAACTTATAGGTTTACACAAACGTATGTATTGTCGCAGCTAAGATTTGGTTAAACTGAGACAACGAAACAAGTAATCTAGACCTCTGACTGAGTACCTCAGTATTGGGAATGTTGGAATATTTTGTATCTTTTTATCGTCTTACTCTGCATTTGCCTAAAGTTAATATAAGTGTCGTTAATTTGCTCAATATAACTATTGCTGAATACAAACACAATTAACCCGGGCTTCAGTAGCTTATGATTTAATCTCCTGTCTGATAAATGTATCACTTACAAATATCACTTCAATTGTCTTGGAACGTACGAAACCTAGAGAAATTTAACCTTTTTTTATTGGAAAATTATTTTTTTTTAAAGATGCAAATGCCGAATAACATTACTAGTATTCCTGTTAAACACTCCAATTAAGCTGCAATGCTTGTGTCTGGAGTTGGTTTACGTCAAGAGTCGAATGGCGGGGCCCGAACCTGCGACGTCATGTTTCGCAGTCCGCACCCTAAACCATTAGGCTATTGCCGCTCTTATTTAATTATTATAATTTAACTTTTTAGTCACGATAGCCGAGTTGTTGGGTGGTCGGAATTTCGAGTCAAGAGACCCGAGTTCGATCCCCAGGTGGCAGTACCAATGAGTTTTTCAAAAACTTATGTACGAATTTCATCGTTGGCTTGGACATAAAAGGCGGCGACAGGCTCACCACCTGTCACGTTGTCCCGAAAATATCTTCGGTGGAAGGTGGGTCAAAGGGACTTAATTATCTAGACTTGACCTCTGTCTACCCCTGTATTGGGAATTGCGTGGAGATATTTATTTATTTATTTATAACTTTTTAATAAAAATAAAAATTTCTTTTTAATTGCGTTAAAAAAAGTTAGCAGATGTTCTTAAGTGATTTTATGCATGAAGATATAGTATCTATAATCTGTTTGTAACAAAGATTTTCTATGAATACTTTTCTGGGAAAATAAGCGTTTATTTATTTTATTCATAAAATCACTTAAGAACTTAGGAACATATTAAACAACATACATTAAGTAAAATCAAACAAAAATTCCTCCAATACTGGTGCAGGACTGGTGGTGGTGCTCCGCAGCGTGGCGGACTTTCTCTCTCTCTTATCATTTTTAAAAAATATTTGAGAGATGTCTTTATCCCAGCTTTAGCTTTGAGAACCTCCTTCTCAACTTTTACTTTACCAAGATTTATCTTTTAATGTACTCTCTTAAAATATCCAAACATCTCAGTTCAGTCAGTGCATGTATCTGTTGCTCTTCTTCTCTTCGGACAAGATATAATGCCACTTATATTCTCTCAATTTCTCAGACAATTAAGTCATTACAACACACTTTTCACGTAACTGGTAGTGAGCCTGTCGCCATTTATTTTTGCATGCGCTGGCATTATAATTTTATAATAACAACTCTATAAGTCGAACATCTTACTTCTCAATATATTTTCAGGGAAATGACAGAACTTGGAACGAGTGAAATTGGTAACAATAACATTTAAAGACTACGATGCAGTGCGCCAAACGTTTTGATTCCAGTCCGCGGCAGCTCGGTACAAACACAAATTTACGAGTGTAACTTGGAAGTTGAACTTCGTTCGAACTGCCACATAGTCTAAGATCCGAATCTAAATCGAGACCTATCGGGTTGATAAGAGAATCAAACTTATTTTATAATAAATTTAATATATTAGAAAATATATTAAAAATGGGAAGAAGAGAAAAATCCATTCTTCCCATTTTTATTATTCCCAAAATGAAGATATTAATAAAATTTTATACTGGACGTAAATTATAGAACATATAGAATGTGCAGCCGTAGGGTAGACTATTATTTACCTGGACGAACTACTGGGTAAACAGGTATAAGCAGGACCAAAAAAATATAGGAATATAACTTATGTACGAATTACATATGTTGGCTTAGACATAAACAATCACCACCTGTCACTTTGTCCCGAAAATATCTTCGGTGGAAGGTGGGTCAAAGACACTTAATTGTCTACACTAGACTTCTGTCTACCGACGTATTGGGAGTAGCGTGAAGATATTTATTTTCCAAGGTAACGGTTATATTGTTTTTTTTTTCATTACACTATTTTTTTGATTAAGTTTTTTTAAATAAAAAAAGTTTTCATCTATGTGAAGCAGTCTTTCAGATCTTCTGAAGTGATCCGGTACGCCCGTGCAAGTTCGTTGCCCGTCGATGAAAGTGCGTTGGCGGCCTTCAGGGAAAGAATAATTTTTCTTCTTAAAGTAAATAATACCAGATTGATTATATAAAAAATAATTTCACGCCATTCCCAATACTAGAATAGACAGAGGTCTAGACAATTAAATCCTTTTGTTGTAATTTCCACATTTCACTGAAGACTTTATTTGGTACACCGTAACCACAGGCTATTGGCCTGTCACGTTGTTCCAAATAGGGCCCGATGTAAAGTGGGTCGAAAGGACAAAGCCGTTTCGATTTACAATATTGATAATACAGTATTGGGAAAGGCGTAAAAAGGAATACATTAAAAAGTAACAAAAAAGAACCTTTTTGCCTCTTTTTTCTGTCAGAAGAACATTAAAAATTACAGAGTAACATTAAAACATAAACACTGATACCTGGTTTTGTATTTTGCAATCAGTGCAGTTTCACAGACAAAGCTAGTAGAGCAGTTGAATGCAACGCCCGCACTGTCGTTTCTAGCGCAATAGCGTTCTGCTGTAAGGCAATTACTTGGCTTGCTGTTCAATTTGTGTCGACTGTTGACTGGCTCAGCTCCTGTCAGCCGTTGTATATATTAACGAGCAATAAACAAAAAGATGATCAGCATGACTTACATGCTATAAAAGTCAACGAAAATACACATCAATTCTTATTTTGTTACACATTAAATTCTACCTAAATATGTACCTACGTGTGTATATTGTACCGTTGACTAGGACACTAAGACGGCGATAGACTCTTGTTGTCCGAAATAAGCTTCGATGAAAAGTGTCTCGAAAGGGTTTCATAATCTAGACCAACGTCAAGTTCATAGAGTAGCCTACGTCGAACTACATTTGGAAAATTGCGAGGAGATATATATGAAAAATGTTCAATCACGTCTTGAATCGAAATATTAAATTTTAATAGGATTTAATGTAAAAAAAATGTCTTCACGCAACTCCCTATACAGGGGTAGACAGAGGTATAGTCTAGATAATTAAGTCCCCTTCCACCGAAGATATTTTTGGACAACGTGACAGGTGGTGAGCCCGTCGCCGCCTTTATGGCTTAGCCAACGATATAATTCCTACTTAATTTTTGGAAAACCCATTGGTACGAGGCTGGATCTTGACTTGAAATTCTTATCACCCAACCACTCGGCTATCATGTCTTATTTATTAAATAATATAAGAATATAGATATATTAATTAAATTATCTTGAGCAATTGCTCTTCAACATTCGACCGCAACGGACGTACCGAGTTCCTCCTTTGGCCACGTGCACACCGCATGAAGCCTACTACTTCGTCATGCGGCGTGCAAGAGTAGGTAGTGCTCTACTCTCGACATATCAATGTCAAGCTATTTTGTGGTCTTAAAGTTTCTCTATATGCGTAGTTGCCATTATAAAGAAAACACACCTATTAATCGTTCTAATGTGTTCTAAAAACTCTTTTACATAGTTTTTTTTTGTAATATTTGTAGTATCAATTTTTTTTCTTCTCTGGGCTGTGTTTTCAATGACAATTTGTAATAGTACCAAATAAGTTATTTCTTATATACTAAAAAAAGTATTTGAAAAAAAATACACGTTTGTTCAGAGTATGTATTTTGTATATGGTCACGATAACTTTTAAACAAACTGACATATCAAGACGACTTTTTTATTAGCTTCAGAATTGGATTTTCATAATTTATATCAATAGCCTAGTTCGCGAAGTTTTTTTTCAATGATTTTATTTTTTCCTTTTATTTAAAAAATCAGACAGTAGATTACAGTTAGTATATACATAATACTGTTTATTTTGTATTAATAATTTAAAAAAACATCAGGCGTTTATTGTTTATTGTTTAATTATACATTCAATTTCGGAATTGAGTACTTTGTTTAAGTAAGGCTTAGTTATGTTCAATTCCTGCAAAAGAGTTAATTACGTACCGTTATTGATAGACGTAACCATGTATTGTCTGAGTATCAATTACTACCCCCTTCTACCCGTGGGTGTCGTAAGGACTGAGGTAAAAGATTGGAAATGTCAATATATTATAGGTCCTAGTTCCGATCGGGACGAATTTATGTGATGACTAAGAATCTAAACCTCTGTCTACATCAATGTTGGGAAAATTAATGAAGATATGATCGCTGCCGCTACGGTAGAGAATGGTCTGGGTCATCACGGCCTCTCATGTCATCGCAGCGCGTGCTTTTTCCTGCGCCAGACCGTACATCAAACACTGTGTATTATGTATAGAAATACTATTATTAAAGAAGTAATAAGTAGATATTTCTTGGTTACCCAATATAAATAGGAGAATAAAACAGAGTAGACGGATTTGCCGATAGCAAATGGAATCGTAATTGGAGAGGCTTATGTTCAACAGTTCGATAACTCGACGCTCGTTTCAAATAAGAGCTTTAATAAAGTTGACTGTTAAAGCTACCAAGAAAACAATACAATAATTAATAATGGTATCGTAGAAGCATAAAAGTAAATCATAATATTGTGTATCCTTTAATAAATAAAATATCGGCAGGCATATTCCACTTACTGAGGTCGACAGATGTCTAGACAACTACGTTCTTTTTATAAATCATCAGTACAAACATTCATATTCTTTACTTAAATCTATGCCCTTACCGGGATGCGAACCTTAAACCATTTTCTTCCAAAGCAGATTAACTACCGAGGAAGCTGATGGGTTAAAATCAAGTTTGAGTCGCTCCTAGTCAATCTACGTTCGTAATTATTTTTATGTGAGATACATCAGTCAGTGTCTTAAGAGCGAGATAACTACTTTATGGATATGAAAGGCAGGAAATGAAATGCAATAAAATCAAATTATATAATTTGTTTTTCGACATAAGTAACAGACATCACATCCATTTATTGTCATTTGAACGGTTATGTTCTTGAAGTTACGTGGAAGCGTATTAGTAATTAATAATATTTAAAAAAAAAAAATGTTTCTTTGTAGAATCATAGTAAATTAGTTTTTACATTTTAGTTCAGCTAGCTACAAAAGCTATTATTAGGAACAAATTTAACGATGTATTATATTCCAGATTTTTAATATGACGTTTTAAAGTGGATGAAAACCACGTTCAAATATTCCAGTACATAGATGCATATGAACATACTAAGTTGATAAAAAGGGTGTTTAAAATAGAATCATGTAATATGTATGTGTCTATTATTCAAATAAGGAGCTATGACATTGTATCAAATGTGTAAATGTGTGTCGTAAAGACAAAACGTGCTTATTTCAAGTTTCATTTCGTTTTGTTTACTGCCTCGCTGGTGCATTTTATAGTATACCTTAGAATGTTTACACCAATATGGCAGTAGATCATCAGTTGTTTATTTTAGTCAATTTCCAGTTGCCATTGTCATTTACCAGGATTTTCACCTGGGTCGAAGAAACGAAAAGATGTATTGGTGTATGGATGCAAAGGTTTACCACATAGTAAAGGAAACTAAAAAAAATAATGAATAAAATGATAAAATCGGTAACAGCTATGTTCACGATGGCACCCAGTGCGGCTCGAACAGTTACAACTGAGCTCGTGTAGAAAGAACATATGACTGAAACCATTACGTATTATTTCTTTGCAAAGTTCCTGTTGCGAGTCGTGTGAGTGCTTCTTATTCCTCTACTTGTTTAATCATGAAATTTTACATAATACTGTGAAATGCATTCTTTATTAAATGATACCATATTTCGATTGTTTTGTTTTCGTTGTATTTCTATTGATGTTTTCGAAAATAAAATTTTAGTAATAGGAATTTTCAAATACAAACTCTTTTGCTGGGGGTGAACAGAGGTAGGGACTGTTTAGTGCTTTCTTTTTTTATCTCCAAGTTTCACCGCTTAGAGAAAAAAATGTTTTTGAAAAAGGATAATATTTCTGTAATTTCTCTCTTAATAGCCATGAATCCATGTTGAACATTAAAAATATTGTTAAAAATGTCGTAAATATAATAAATATTTTTCAGACACTGGGTATCCCATTTTGAGACTGGAGATCGTGTGTGATTGTTCAAGAATTAAAAAAAATATGACATGTAGTCTCAGTGTACAGTGTAATTTTGTTATTTAAAATGTAATTACTTCAGCTTGTTAACAGAATGTTATGTTATTTTTCAATTTAAAAATAGCCTGAGGTAACACATTTAGCGAAATATTTTTAATTATGATATCCCAATTTTAAAACACTTCAATCAACTCAAAAGCCTTGCTCGCGTAATAGCGATTACCGATGGCGGCATCTCGTGTTACTTAATTAATTGTAAACCTTTCCCCAGAAATATTAACACAGGATTATTCCAAATATATATCATGGCGGGATTAGAAAATTAATAAACGTTTTAACGAAGTAAATTCGTTTAAACGTATCGAATAAAATTTAACCAAATTTATCACATATATTCTATACGATAAAAATGTCTTCCACGGCAGGTCTCATATAGAAGCCCAAAACTTCTCAGGAACTATGAAAGAGGATTTGTTTGGGTGTCTGTACCAGTCTCATCAATCAAATAATAATAGATACATAGATATGGTAACATCACATACATTGTTCTGATGCCGAAGAAAAAAAATATAATATGAAAATGAAGACCTCCGTGGACGAATACGTACACACGTACAGACCATTTTTTATGGTGTCGCCTGCTATGGGCTTGGGTTCGATTCCCGGTCGGTCAATGTGTAAAACAGTTTTTCTACTTTTTCTCGGGTCTGGGTGTTTGTGAGTCCATAAGACAAGTGCCTAAGTTACGTAGTTTGGATCAGGGCAATGTATGTGAAGTTTGTTCTATCAAAGTATGTATTTATTTATCGCGTGTTACTTTAACTATCTATATGTGACCACAGATCCATTACATCCACTCATATCGTTAGTACAAATTCTTTAATTTTCAGGGATGAAAAATTAAAAATTCGTCCTCTGCGGACTTCCTACATAACTCATTAAAATATTATTATTTTGATTAGAGGTCTACAAAATATGATTTAATGTAAAAAAAAATATTTCTTTATTTATTATCATAGAACCAACAGCACAAACATTTAACAAAATAATGTTAAAATTATGCTTATCGTCAATTACAGGTCCATACTTTATAAAAAAAGTTATCACTTTTTTAGTGCATAACATTTACTGTATTACAATAAAATACAAACAAATTGATACAAAGTGTCCAAACATACAGAGTGTTAATTACCGTGCGAGCGACTCACTTCCCAAGTATACCAAGCTCCAAGTGTATCCAAGTGGTTGGGTGATCGGGTTTCGAGTCAAGAGATCCGAGTTCGATCCAGGTGGTACGCTCGTATTAATGTTTTTTTTTTTTAATTTACGTACGTTGACTTCGACATAAAGACGGCAACGGCCTCACCACTACCTGTCACGTTGTCCCAAAAATGTCTTCAGTGGAAGTTGGGTCGAAAAGACTTAATTGTCCGGATCTCTGTCTACTACTGTATTGGGAATGGCATGACGACATTTTCTTAATCAAGGTTCTGTTTATCTGAAATTGAATACATTTCATCCACCTCCGTAGTCGAGAGGCGATCCCAACAATTTTCAATGTGCTAGCTTTGCGTTTCCGGGTTCAGTTCCTAGGCAAAACAATGTAGAAAACTACTTTCTCTATATTGTATCAGGTCAGGGTATTTATTACACCTCTGCTTTTTCTGATTCTATAATAAAAGTGCATAAGCCAAAGTTTTGCGTCATTGAGTAACAAAATTACAGAGGTTTCTTCAAACCTTCAAATATATTATATCAGTAGGATAAGTAATGAACAATGAGATGGTAGCGTCAAATTCGCTCGCTGCACCCAGAAAAACAAAGAAGTCGACATATATAACGCGGTACGTGAACAAATAAAATAATTACGAGGATCATAAAAGCTACAAGCTTTGCGAGGGGAGCTTTTACAATGCATTGCGTCGCTCAGGACGATTGTCACGTCCCGCGGCCATTAGGGGGACACTTAACAATTGTTGTGACCTTCGGCGGAATTTATTGCTGAATAAAAATATGTGTACAGCTTCTCATGGATAATATTATAGCTCTCCGAAACATAACACACTTTAACCAGGTGATGTATTGTGTAAAGTGTTATTTACGATCATAAATGTCGAAAGCCTTACAGCAATATGAAAAAATTCGTAAACTCTATCTTTAAAAGTCGCACTTTTTGCCGTGTGTTTACGATATAAGGATATACCTTTTTCTTTCCGTGTTAAGTAGTAACTGTCGACTAAAAAATAAATATCATCACGCCATTCCCAATACTGAAGTAAACAAGTAAGTCCTTCCGATCCTCCTATCACCGAAGAAATTTTTTGAGACAACGTGACAGGTGGTGAGTCTAATCCAATCTTTGTTTAATCCAACAATACAAACAATTACAAAACTTTTATATTGCTGGATTTAAGCAATATGAAAGTTTTGAAAAAACCTTTTGGTACGAGCCGACCTCGAAAACTACTGGATTGGAGATCGGTACTCGAATTCCGATCACCAAACCACTGGGCCAACATGACCTTAACCTATTACTACTAATGAAAAAGTCTTACAATGCAATTGACTACCGACAGTTAGCGGTATAACTATAAATGAATGAAATATACTCCAGTGTACACCGTTGCACTCAACAACAAACAGCATAATAAACAAATAAACCATAGAAAACCATCTAGAAATATACCAGACTAAAATTCAGCAAATCGACGGCGGGCAGCAGCGTCTGCAGTTCGAGGTATCTGGTGCTGTATTCGCCGACCGCCTATTAAACTTGCGAATTTAAGCGAACCCTTTCGGACGGAAAAGCTTTATTTACGTTCTGCAGATAACTTTTACAGGACTGTCTGTATGACTAAGATTTCTCTATATACGTCAAATCAAAGAAAACAAAATACACTCGGTGCTAGCTTGTCACTTAATTTTTGTACGTATTCGCGGCAAAACGGTGCAGTTTGTGTGCGACGACTGTGGAACTTTAATGAGTTCTGTCGGTGCTCTACTTGCAACCGCACGTGCACCGGGCTCGTCGGCGGACGAGGCCGGTGCGGATATTCTGGATGTAATGCATCCTTAGAAGTTATAACTTTTAACTAAAACTATTATTTCCTGAATTTTGTCGCGTTTCTTCATAAGGCATCAACAACATAATAATATATGTAAATAAGGCAACAATAGTATGGTAAAAAGAATTTGAAATAGACAACTTAATCGTTCGATCTTAATGGTAAAGGCTCGTCCGTGAGTTTAATAAAACTTTTCTAGTAATGTTTGGACAACAAGAGTGTAACCACCTGTCTATCAAATTGCCCCCACATAATCTGGTGAATAAGTGAAAGAAATAACTTACCAGACTACTCCTAAATAGAACAAAAAACTCACGACTACGTTTGTACTGACTATGTTTGTACCGTAGCCGTGTCCACACACACAGTTGGAGTTTTATATCTCTTTATCTCTTATGACTCTTAGGGATGATTAGAGGTAAACTGATTTTTTATTTTTCCTTAATTTAATAAATATAAATATTAACATTTTAAAAATTAAAAGTAGGGCGAAAGGGCCGTGTCCACACACACAGTTGGAGTTTTATATCTCTCTATCTCTTATGACTCTTAGGGCTGATTAGAGGTAAACTGATTTTTTATTTTTCCTTAATTTAATAAATATAAGTATTAACATTTTAAAAATTAAAAGTAGGGCGAAAACTTTATAATTATGTAAAAAAAATAAAGTCAAAGATTAGTTTCAGGTTCAAAAGCGACCATTAAACGGTATGCATAAATTTGCCACGTTTAGGGACCATTAGTAGGTACGACATGAAATACGTTGAATAAGAAAGGATTCAATGCGACCTGCATCGTCTTTTTCCCTCAAGCGCTATCCAATATCTTTGAAGCTTTAGTTTCAAACAAATTCATAATAGTGATTTTAGTCAGTCTCGGACTAAATTGTAGGATTTATAAACCTTGGCTTAAGCATTAGCTTTGGATAAGGTTTTGGCTCTATGTAGCCTTTTGAAAATTATTTCGGCCAAAACAAGGACACTTATAATTAGAATCTTCGATGCTATGGGTCGGGGGTTCGAATCTTGCTAGGCACAAAATAATTAGATGCTAAACATTAATGTCGGTATCTGGATCTTTATACGTATTATACGTACTGAGTCGTAAGCTTTTTTGCATGCATATGAGTATTGGAGTCACATCTCACTTACAAAGGAATACGAGATTAAACATATACGAAATAATAATATAATTTATCAAACTCGGTCCTCTTTATTTGCTTCAAAATCCTATTAATATTCAATGTATCGCCAAAACAAAACAAATTAGACTCAATCAAAAAAGCCGCCGCTATAACGGTTCGGTTCGGTTGACGCGGTTTTTCATTCTGATGAAATTACACTTGTATGGATTACCAAGTTGTTTTTTTAATATTCATTGTTTTTAGATATGTCAATAAAATTATTTTAAAACGTAAGGCTTTTTTATCTTCACGCATTGCCCAATCCAGAGGTCTAACCGATTTAGTCATTGTGTAGGACTCACATTTCACTAGAGCTAGAAAATTAGTGAGCGAGACTTCTAGGAATCGAACTCGGGTCTCTTAAATCGAATTCCGTTCACCCAACCACTCGGTTATAGTGACTTCTACGATATTAAGAAATATGAGATATTAAGAGATTACATTTCTTATGAAATAGATATATTCGTGTATAAATTCGACTGTTAAAAATCTACTACAGAACTTAGACCTTTCCCTAAAGGAGCATCTTCCATGTTCACCACGCTCAGCAAGCGCTTTAGCGATCGCAGTACCTGAGACCGTTCACCATCCAGGTATCTGATAATGCTGCTTATGGATCCGATCCTCATTATTAGGGTTCAGTATTAGTTCCTTGAACTATTAAGGATATAGGTGGACTATTAGGACTATCGAGTCGAGTAGGCTACTGCTGTATATGCTACTGCTGTAGAACTTTCATGACTTAGAGAAACGCAAATGCTCCATCACATAAGTCATTAGTTAGTAATTAGTTAATAGAGAAAATGCTCTCCCTAAAGAAATTGATTCGCACTGCAATGTTACTTTATTATTTAAAACGCTAGCTAGACGCGATGCTAGCTGTACTTTGGACTTTGTACTTTGTACTTATGTACTTTGGAAAACGCAAGTCCTTTATGGTTTCTCGTTCTACTAACTTCACTTGAAAAAAGGGACCTAAATTTTATAACATTTTGAATCATCTTCCATTGCAGTCGAAAGTTGTAGGTTATGTTACACATTATAGGTTACATTACAGAATGTACTACGCGTTAACGATGCCGAAGAGTTCTATGATCGAAATTCAAAAAGAAGTAATCATTGGCAATGTTTCTATCTGGCCTCTCCTAAAAGCTTTTAGTGCAAAGTAGTGTTATACATATACAGATACAACTAACAGAAGAACTCACAGGATTCAGGAAGCGTTATGACTAACATTTGACCTCTTGACGTTTCATTATAAGTTCGCCCAGAGAGTTCACTCAGCCATCAGCGAAAGTGATTTAACTGAGACGTGAATCATCACCGGGTGCAGTCAACAACGGAACAAAGTTTGATTTTATTATAAACCCATTATACTGTCAGTTTAATATGAGACCTCCGGGAAGGAGTGGGGTACACACCGGTTTTCATGGTGTCGCCAGCTCTGATGTTCCGCGTTCGATTCCCGCACGGGTCAATGCAGAAAACTACTTTTTAAAATTATCTCGGGTCTGTGGGTTTGTAGTACCTTTGTTGTTTCCGGTTCATATCTACGTGTTTATTATTAAAAAAATATAACATAATTATTTTTTATATCTAGAAGTCTCGATAGCCGAGTGGTTGGGTTATCGGACTTCGAGTCTAAAAGATCTGAGTTCCATTCCCTGGTCAGCCACCAGTACTATCGTATCTCTTCGTACCTTCGGTCTCGTACCAATGGGTTATGTCGTTATATAAACAAACGGTATGACTGAAAGCATTAAGATCCGATAAATTTGTTTGAAAATAAACAACGGTGTTTGGCTCACCGCCTGATCTAACTACGTTGTACTTAACAAACTTCGGTGAAAAGTGACTAGACCTCTGCCTACTCTAGTATTGGAAAATTAAAACATATAAAAACTTAAGCAACAAATTTTCATACTGTATCAGTGTAAGAATAATAATACCACCTCCTCTCTTACCGTCGGTGTCGTAAGAGGCGACAGAGGGAAATCTTTTTTGCCTTGTAAATGAAAACTACCGATATATGGCGGGAAAACTATCTCAAAAAAACCTTCACGCCATTCCCAATACATTCGACCCGCATTTCACCTAAGACATTTTTCACCTAAAACTTACCACTTACTTACTTACTTAGTACGAGCCTACTACCAAACTTGGGTCACTTGATTCGATTTCCGATCACTCGGCTATTAAATTTATTATTTTAATTTTAAAAACGTGTAACCGCGTTATTTTGGCTGATAAACCTTTTTTTTCTTTCGTTATTTTTCTTAACTACTATAAAACTTTTATCTCAATTGACTATTAATCCATTCACTCATATAAATAATGGGTAGATAAAATTCACTGCTGGACGACTTTGTCGCTCTGAGGTCGCGGGTTCGATTCCCGGATGGGTTACAGTAGAAAACCACTATTTCTACATTTTCTCGGGTCTAGTGGTTGGGTTGGTCGGAATTTCGAGACAAGAGCCCCGATTTCTATCCCCAGGTGGCAGGCTCGTACCAATAGGTTTTCCAAATACTTATGTGCGAATTATATCGTGGACATAACAGAATATATTTATATGTATTTATTTTATATTTCTAGGGTCTGGTTGTTTTTCGTACCTACGTTATTTCTAACTGCAACATACAAGTGCTTTAGCTACTTATTTTGGAATCAAAGCAATTGTACGTGATGTTTGTCCCTATCTACGAGTATGTATGTTTTTTTTTATAGAAAAGGAAGGCAAACGAGCAGGTGGCTCACGTGATGGTAAATGATTACCGCCGCTCATATACACCAGAGGCATAGCGGATGCGTTGCCGACCTTGTAGTGCCCCCCCCTCCCCGGAATTGGGGGAGGGGGGTTTGTGGGCCTCCGGTTACCTACACTCACCAGATGAAACACAGAAGTTTGTTAGACTTCTACTTCACGCCGGTATTCTGTGAGTGGTACTTCCCCGGTCGAGCCAGCCCATTCATGCAACAAAAAAGCTGATGCGTGGCTCTACCACTGTATGCATTCATTTTATTTCTACAAAGACCTCACCCGTATGAAAAAAATACCAAAATCGTCAAGCCTAGCTAGAATGGCGATCGAAGCACCAGAGACTACGCAGCTAGGCGTTGATGCTCGTCACAGATCTGCTTAATTTTGGTTGTTACATGAAGATAAAATCTTTTATTGTGAACTACATACAACGAACTACTTTTATAGAGCAATTAACTACATGCTCGTTTTATACTATTAGTAAATTTTAGAAAATTTTAAAATTTAGTAACAACACATAAAATATAACAACTCATAAAAACAACAAAATCTATTGTCTAAGTTATAGTTTAAAACGCGCCGGCGAGGTAAACACTTTGTTACGATGTCACGAAAATATCTTTAATAGTCTATAAAAGGTAATTTTGCCTATAAACTTATAAAATTGAGACTGTTTTAAATATTGCAATAACCATAATTTCATTCAACACAAACTCCGAACACGCTGTGTCGTTAGTGTCATAACTGTATTAAAAATATTCCAGTGTACATAATGCGCCTAATGTTGGTACAGGCCGCTATTCATAATGAACTCTGTGGTTTAGGCACCGGCGCCGCATCACGTGAAGCATGTATAAATTCGCCAGTGGCAAACTATACAGGAAACACAACAATATACTATGTTGCGCTATAAAAGTTCTTACGATTAAATGTATATATTTATACGAGTACCAAGCACACTGGTAGAGAGGACGTTCTCTCCGGGCGGATAGATACTTTTTTTCAACAGCACATCATTCGCTTCACTGTCTAAGCACACCAAAATTAAAGCAAAGGTAAAGAGAGTCAGCTATAAAAAAGCACCAACAGTTCGATATTGGAGAGTTGACGGATGATTCAGGACCGTTCTCTTTGACAATCTCTATGTGTTAGTTTCAGGAGAATTCTTGTTAGACTATAATAATGTCTCTTTTGCCTCCTGCATATATGCAATCTTACCCTGTATGAAAGCTCTACGAAAGTTTGTATACTTCGAAAAGTGACGTTGAAAGCTTCTCGCAGTCCGCAGACTACATGATAGTGTTTCTTGTAAATCGTCTTTCCTCACACGTACACTGCAGTGTTGCGAATTCTCCCGCCACTTTTAAGTATAGAAACTTAAATATTAACTCTTATCTACATACATAAACCCCTGAGTATTTTATTTACGCTACTGTCAACTTAATGCATCAAAGTATACTTTGTATACAAAGTAAAGTGGTAAATACTGTAGGTTTTTATTAAAAAATAACAAAAGAATGACCACGATCGATTCGTCATTTTTGACTGTGAAATGTTAAAATATGTTATTTGTTCTGCTAAACAATTAAAATACAAAAGTTAAGTAAGTGTAAGAGAATCTTGTCGGCAAATAGAGACAGAGGTAAGGACCGCTACACATTGCGATCTGTTCTATCTAGCTACCCCGTAAAAGATTTTGCGTGAAAATAAGTAATTTTATACAAGGAAAATCTAGTAATGATTAAAGGAATGTTTTATTTAAAAGTCCTTCCATTTCATTTAAGTCGTCGCATCACTAGCCCAAAAAGGATTTAATTCAATTACAATCCTCGAGGGTGGGGCGGAAGAGAAGGACTTCAGGTCGCGAAGGAACCCGCGGCGCCTCGGGCATGTTGAGTGGGATAGTTTAGCGGGGAACCTTTTAGAATTATTCGAATACTATTGTCGTTTATAACTATTCGTTATTTTTTTCTTCATACAGTTTCTCTGGGGTAGGCAGAGGTTCAAATGAGCCTATTTGTTTTAATCAAATAATATATTTTTATTTAATATTTAAAAAGATATAAAAGAGGTCATGTTAGATTCAAGAGAAAAAAGAATAAAGGCGGTAACATGTTTTCTTTTTCGCATTCAAACCACTAATACAGATCGTACGTAAGTTTTGAAAAACCTCTTGGCCTTTCTCTCGAATCACTATTCGAATTCAGATCTCTGGTAAGTCAAATCTCTGGTATCACTATTCGAATTCAGATCACCCAGCCACTCACCTATAGGGGCCCATATATATAACCATAAATAATACGATCTAGAGAGAGAGATCTAGAGAGATTTTATCTTTTCCTTCCAATGTCCGCTTTCATCCACACGCTTTTGATATGAAAATGTTCATATAGAAACTTAAAAATAATTAAAGTTCGAAATGTAAGTTTAAGCATTAGAATATTACAATATACAAATTTAGAAATTCAAAATTATGATGAAAGAAAGAGTATTATGGTTACATTACATTTGTTTTACCTGTAAAGGCATGTTAAAATGACTTGAAACTTAGTTACTATATATTAAGGAACAGATAGAAATAGAGATAAACATTTGTTTGTAACTGCGAAAGCTCTGATTGTTAATCGTGTTCTTTCGAATCAAATTTGCAATAGTTTGTTTGTCCTCAAGAGACAAACAAACTATTGCAAATGGGCTCTCGTGTATTCCTTTACGTTAACAAACGCTATCGTATTTTCATAGTACTTACACGTCTAAGCGTAATTTTATTATAGCTAATTAAGAAACTAGCCGCGGAGGGGTATGGTGACTTGTAATACAGGTTTTCTAGGAAACCTACTTCAAGCACCATTCTCTTACGCGGATAGTTCTACTATGTTCCTTATCTGGTATTCTTGTAATTTCTAGCATAAGAACTACGCAATGTAAGAGAAAATAAAAGGCAAATTTAATATTATTATTACTATTTGTCACTCATGACACCTGTCATAGCTACTGCAGATGACGTAGTAAGAGTCGTAGTAGTACTGCGCATGTTCGAAGCAGTATATTTAAAACATTTTTAAGTGAACGTGATTTTCATTTTCGAAAGATAAATTTCCTAGTAGGTGAGTAGTTGAAGGCGGTTTCCCTATCTTAGAAGCAACGGCTTGCCGGTTCCTATCATGCAAACGGGTTTGATTCCCGTTTCAGTTAATTTAGAAAAACACTTATTCCTCAATTTTCTCGAGTCTGGATGTGTGTAGAGAGGTAATAGAGTCGGTTACAGCGATTTTATCTTTAATCCACGAGAAAGCCGGTTCCTTCTGGTGAATATTTATAAATATAAATAATTATAAATATCTTCACGCAATTCCCAATACAGGGGTAGACAGAGGTCTAGTCTAGACAATTAAGTCCCTTTGACCCACCTTCCACCGAAGATATTTTCGAGAAAAACGTGACAGGTGGTGAGCCCGTCGCCGCCTTTATGTCTAAGCCAACGATATAATTCGTACATAAGTTTTTGAAAAACTCATTGGTACGAGCCTGCCACTTGGGGATCGAACTCGGGTCTCTCTACTCGAAATTCCGACCACCGAACCACTCGGCTATCGTGACTTCTGTGAATATTTATATAAAATATTTAGCACTATGGTACGGCAATGTAAAATTCATTAGTATCCTAGCAATAATTAGGAAGGTACGAATAACGAAATAACGAAACTAATGAATTTAGCGATAAGCACTCTCCTCCCTTGAATAATTTAAGCGACGGTTGTCTGCTGGAACGCAAAACCTTGACCTCGGCGTTTTTAAACAAAACTTAATCCCTTATCTTGACTCTCGACTCATGCTTAATTTTTAATTCATGTCATGTTATATTACCCTAAAAGCCAACGTATGTTGTCTTAATATACGGAATATATTATTCAATCTATGTACTGAATATTTACAACCTTATTAAAATTGAATACTAGTTCTTGCCCGTAGATTTGCTATCCTGATATCAAATAAAATCAATTACTCATGGAAATGAAAATATGCTTTCGTTTTTCTTTTATTTGAATCTATCGCCAGTTCGTAATGAGATTCATCTAACGGAGAAGAAACAGGCCAAATAAACTGCGCAAGTATCCCATCTTTTGGTAAATGTTTTCTTATTATAACAATTCGAGTATTAGGGGTTTATTTTCTCTGAAATAGCTGAGGAGTCATCACCTCATTCCCAGCGATTACTGTCATCAACGTATAAATTTACATTATAACGACCCATCCTACAATTTTTTATTTAATAAGTTTCTAAACATTGTTAATAGGCAGTCTTTAAAAAGTTATTAAAGAATTTAAAAGCTCTTAATTACGAGTAAGTAACGAATTTCAAAACCCACACAGCCATACAGTGTTTCATTTCGGTCAATAAATTGGTGTGAATTAATTGATGGACTTCAATTTTAAATAAAAAATATTGCTATCAAAATGAGGTAACGTTTCACGAGGAAATTGTAGGTATTATCTTTTTATATTTTCGCATAATTTCCCATACTGGGCTAGGCTAAGGTCGAAGTCATTTTTGACCCTATTTTCACCGAAGCTTATTTGTGACGTATTATATTTCGACGACAGTCTCGTCGTTTTTCCAAAATGAAAGGTGAATTTCGGTGAAAGGTGAATCGAAGAGACTTAATTATCTAGATCTCTGCCTACCCCTGTATTGAGAAATTGCGTTAAGATAAATAATCATTAATTAACAAACTATATCTTAAATGGCTTATAATAAAATATCAATAAATGGAGTACTCTGTTGTTTGGAAACAGCTCTTACTCTGCACTCTGAATCTCCTGACTGCCGTACGTATGACATACAAAAAAAATGCTTTACGTTTGACATGTAACCGAAATTGATACGTATTTATTTTATTATAAAATGTAAATAAAAATGTAAAATAGAATTAAAAACGGGAAGAACTTGATCCCAGAGTTTCTCACCTGTATAGCCCAGTTCTTTTTTTTTGCGAGCTCAGTTTTTGACGTTCTTAAGAGCTTTAAACATGCGAAAATTGTACAAAAAACTGTTTACAAAGTCAAAGAAAAAAGTAATTTTATACAATTTACGTAAATAATTACTGTTTTCTTTGACTTTGTTATATT
The DNA here is from genome assembly GCA_029286605.1 of Sericinus montela. Lineage (NCBI taxonomy): Eukaryota > Metazoa > Arthropoda > Insecta > Lepidoptera > Papilionidae > Sericinus > Sericinus montela. The sequence goes on from JAGSMR010000072.1 coordinate 5,104,498, forward strand.
TGACTTTGTAAATAATTTTAAATTTGACAGTTACTGTCAAATTAAAGGTTTTATCTACAGAACTACACGCGTTAAGTATTCAATTAATTTTAGCATGAAAGATATGATGCAAAAATAAATAATTTGATCTCAAAACACAACACCTGAGCCTGCCGTACGAGACAAAAGGCTTTCCACACGAGTCGGCTAAAAATAATCTAACGCGTCTCATCTTACGCAATTATTTTAGGGACTACGGGGAGTCTGAAATTATTCATTATAATTCTTGCCAGAAAAGTTATTTTAAAAATATCAAATCAGTTCTATTTTCGAAGCAATATAAAAAAAATATCTTCACGCAATTCCCAATACAGGGGTAGACAGAGGTCTAGTCTAGACAATTAAGTCTTTTGACCCACCTTCAACCGAAGATATTTTCGGGACAACGTGACAGGTGGTGAGCCCGTCGCCGCCTCTTATGTCCAAGCCAACGATGAAATTCATACATAAGTTTTGAAAAACTCATAGGTACTGCCACCCAGGGATCGAACTCGGGTCTCTCGACTCGAAATTCCGACCACCCAACAACTCGGCTATCGTGACTTAATCTTACTTAACTGATCGAAGCAATATAATTACTTATTCTTTATCTAAAACTCAAAATGTTTTGCAGAATTAATGCAGGGTATCGGAGCAATGTATGACATGTTGCGCCTATATATTTATTTACTAGTTATTTGACGAGAATAAAACGTCTGGTGGCCTCTTGGTTTACAAATTTCACAAAGGTACAATTACATTCAGCGCGGGACTGTTCGCGCATTATATCGAATTTCCATCTATTATCAGTTAAAGATTAATTACATACTAACTAAATCAAAAAAAAAATCAACAGAAGATTGTCGAATGATATCGACATACGCAGTAGCCACCACTTAGCATTGGTGGTGCTCTTAAACCCAGCTAAGGGCTTAGGCTCTTAAGCCTAAGGGAAAAGCATTGTAAGTGGGATGGATAATGATTGACAGCGGTACAAAAATGCCTACCCCACTCGAAATTAAATACAGCCTGGTGGCATAACATGATATCTGGTACTGCGATCGCGAATCCCAAAAGCGTGGCGATTGTTGCAAATCTTACTCAAGGAGGAAATATAATGTACAATAATAGAGATGTATGTACGTCGAATTGTTCAAAGTTAAAACTTTGACGTAATACACTTTGTGTGCCAAAGAAATTTATATACATATACTACATACGTAAACTTTTTTCTTAAATAAACAACGAAACCACACAGCAAGCAAGCGACGTGGTCCACAATTCGCGGAAGAAGACATCTAGGCCATTGTAATGCTGAAGGCTTGGAAATGACACAACGAGTGTTTGCATTAACAGGGGAAGGCAGAGCTCTTCGGAAATACATTACAATTATACGAGTAACTTGAATCTTTTTTTTATTTCAATTCACTTTTGTTTGTTATTATGTTCTGACATCTTCATTTTGTTAATCTACTCTTAGAGCATTCAACTGTTTATTTATTTGAGAAATTCACACTTTATTCAGTACGTAACCCATGACGCCCAAAATGATTAAAATTTACACATTTACAATTCCGAATTTTTAGAGAATATTTCCTTAATCTTTTTTTTAACTACCACGAAGAATACATTTTTGTTTTATTAATTAATCTATGAAAAGCTCACCACTAGTCATATTATCCTGAATAGTAAGCGGTTGATGCGACTAAAATGTGAATACCAAAATAGAAGCCCCCTTGTACACATTTATTTTATTTAGTATTTATTTTTTTTAAATCAACCGGTTTTGTCTGATGCCATTCGCTGCTACATGGTATTGCTGCCGTGCTGCATATAAATACTCTGAAGATACCGTATATATATAATAAAATATCAATGTCTTCACGCCATTCCCAGTTCTGGACAGAGGTCCAGACAAAGGCCTTTCGAACCACCTTTCACCGGACACATATTATTTTTGGACAACTTGACAGGTGTCACCGTCTTCATGTCCATGCCAACGATATAAATTATAATTATTATAATCTCTATTGATAAACCAAGTAAACAGAATCATGAATCGTACACAGGTTTTGAAAAAACTGTTTGGCACGAGCCTACCACTTGGTCATTCACTAGGTGATCCACTCTGGTCTTGACTCGAATTCCGATCACACAACTACACGACTATCGTGAAAATACTGAATGACATTTAATTAAGTGAATATGAAAGTGAACATCAATGAATATTTTAACGTCATGCAATATTACCTAGAGACAACAATGGCAAGTATAAATTACTTCTTATTTAATTCACATTCAAAACATACATTTCGTTTCTGAGAAGCTGCTTTGTAGACGATTTGAAAGGAAATACAGCTTCTATAGAGGTAAACTATCGAAGTGTAAGCTTTGTCTATCTGCGCGTATATAATTTAACTGTATTCAATGTATGCGCCAGTAACATTTGGTTCATTTGTAATATTATTTAGAAAATAAAAATACAAAAATGTAATAGAGTAGTCTAATAAAAAAATGTCATCCACCGGTGAAGAAAATATAAAAAATATATTATGACATAAAATTTATTCAATAGAACGCTGCATAGTTATAAGTGAATATTCAAATGTACAATACTAATGGAAAGTTGAAACAGATGCCCGGATCAGTCTATCAGCCAATTCCAAACTGTCAGGGATTACTTGCTATACAAATTGATTTCAAATCCTATCAACTATCACGATATAAAAGGTTTTTTTTTTTATTTTACAGAGCAGTTAAATACTTATTCAGATAATATTGTCTCCAAACATTAAAATAAATATTTTTAGATACTGAGAATAAAATTTATGACTTCAATTCACAGTTTGGGTATTACACAGTATATGTTTTAATAAAAGTATCTATGTAATATCGCTGTCTAGTGACCAAAACAACTATACAAAAAGAATACAACTTTTTGAAAAAACCCATTGGTACTAGCCGAACTCGGGTCTCTTGACTCGAATTCCGATCACCTACCCACTCGGCTACCGTAATTCTCATTTTTTAAACTTATAGAAAAATACTTTTTAGTTCTAGTTTTCTTTAATTTATGCTATTATAGATTTATTATCAAAATATTGTTCAATGTACTAGACAATATGAGTAAAAAGACAAAACAATGACGCAATATCAATCAACAAAGTCAAAGATTACCAACGTAATTTTTTTTTATAAAGAGAACCGACGAAACCATCTCGCGAGTTTTTAAGTAATTAAACCCGATGTTCGTTTTTATGCAGTACCTCGGGGCCTTGTTTGAAAATTTTAGCCTTATTAAGTCGCTTGCTTAAGACATTAGTGTACTAAAATCATCATGTTATTATTTTTAGAATCACGATAACCGAGTGGTCGGAATTACGAGTCAAGTGACCCGAGTTCGATCGCCAGGTGGCAGATTCGTACCAATGGGTTTTTCAAAAACCTATGTACGAATTATATCGTTGGCTTGGACATAAAGACGGCGACGGGCTCACCACCTGTCTCGTGATGAAATAATGAACACGCATAAAACCAACGATGAAATAGATTTCGTTTTAATTAGAAATTATTATGTTTTCAAAGCTGCATTCTTTAAAAAGAAAAAGTCCAAAATTTTGCACAGAATTAATTTATTGCTAAAAGGAATGTTGACTAAGAATAATGATCACAATTAAAAGCTGACAACAATAACTCGACAAAATGAAATTGCTATTAAGTACATTAATAAAAAAATTGCGACTAGCTCACCGACTGTTGTGTTGTCTCAAATTCGATGAAATGTGGGTCGAAGACTTAATTGCATAGATTTCTGTCCATCCCAGCTCTGGGTAAATGCATGAAGGCGAAAAGAAAACAAAATGGCGAGATCTCTAAGTCAATTTCTCTGGTGTCATACAGTTGTGTATACTTGCCACTGTGTCGTTTCCTCTGACTAGGCAAATTCAAAAAGTAAAGAGCCAAATTAAATCCTCTGGGACGATCCTAAGGAAGATGTTTGGAAGCGTTATTGCTTGTGATTACGTCGGAATATCCCACAGTAACCGTTAAGGTCCCTCAGCAGCGCCTCGCTCCTGAAGCACATTATTTGCATGATATCTTCATTATCGCGTCTGGTGACTTAATCTCAGCCTCGTTAAGCTATAATGTCCTAATTTCATTAAGCGAACACATCTTCAGTTAACTGGTCTCTTCAAGACATATTCTAGGCACGGGTTCGACAAAAATATTGTAACTATCGTTTAATTTAATTACATGTGACATCCCTAACACTCTATTTACACGCCACTAATGATACAAATATAATTAACATTAATGATAAGCGTCGATAGCTATAAACCATGTATACAATTATGACATTATACCATTATTGACATTTAAAAATTAATAAAAATTTATGAAAAAAAGGTGGCTCGGCTTTTTATGGCAAAAACGGTCAAAATTTTATCACAGAAATCACCGAACCTTCCACAAATCTATATTAGATAGATATTTCCTGAACGCAAAGTACTTCTTCTTAACTAATATAAATTCTTAAAAATAAATTCGATGTCTCGAAGCTGCACTTACAACTAAATGTAACATAGAAATATAACTTTAGCTCCCTAACACTTTCCGCTTCGGGAAATATCAAAGCTAATGTTATGAAAGGGTCGGGAAAGTCAAATGTGTCTCAGTGAACGTAACCGGAGCTGAGTGTCGGCGCACGTCTCTCACTTCCTCTCTATTACTTTTTCCATTTAAACGTTGCATTAGTTGTATACAACAATTTAATCTAGAAATATGGAATAAAACTTCGTTCGCTTTTAACTGAAAAGTAAAAGTTCACTATATAATACAGGCCGGAGGGTCTGCCATAACTGCGCTTGCATGTTTACCATCCCATTACCAAACTGAACCTTCTTTTTCTTGTCCAGCAGTGGACTCTTGACAGGCTGTTGTCAAGAGTCCACTGCTGAACATAGGCCTCCCTCAAAATTTTCCACAAAGTACGGTCCTCAGCCACCCAGCATCAATCGACTTCATGGTTGATCTGATATTTGACTCCTTTAGCAGATAGCGAATACACTGGTTTTCATGATGTCACCAAATATTGATTCAAATTCAAGATGCTAGATTCGATTTCCGGCCGAGTCAATGTAGAAAACGACATTTTCTACATTGTTTCGCGTCTCGATGACCTCCGCGGTCGAGTGGCGAAACACCGGTTTTCAAAGTGTCGCCATCTGGAGGTCCCGGGTTCGATTCCCGGTAGGGTCAATAAAGAAAACCCACTTTTTCTAAATTTTCTTGGGTCTGTGTGTTTGTGATGCCTTCGTTGTTTCCGATGCCCATACCACAAGTGCTTTAGCATCTTACTTTGGGATCGGAGCAATGTATGTGATGTTGTCCCTATCTATCTATATATGAGTCTACCTTTGTTGTTTCTGATTCCATAGCACAAGTACTTTAGCTACTTATGTGTCTATGTTCTTAGATATCTAGGTATGTATTTATTTTCAAGGCTTTTGCCATAGTTGCCTCTTACCACAGCCTCGGGAAGAAAGGTTGTGTCATATTCTTACCCCCTAACTACTCCGCAATTACTAACACAGCGTTATATATTTTATCGAGTCAATTGTAATCAAAGCAACAGAGAGTAGTTAAAGTGAGGATATCCGAGTGGTTGGGTGATGCCAATGGGTTTTTTCATAAAACTTATGTACGATTTACGTCGTTGGCTTGAACATAAAAACAAAATGTATTCGATTGAAAGTGGGTCAAAGATTTAATTTTCTATACCTCTGTCTACCCTGTATTGGGAATAGCGTGAAGATATTTTTAAGGCAATTAAGGCCAGGGAGAAGTTAGAGACAAGATTTTCTCTAGGAAAGGGACGTAAATTAAGTTTCTGTTCAATAATTAAGTAACGACTTTTTTCGCTCAGAACTTTGACGGAACTTTTGAAATTTCGATTGATGGCATCGTTTGATGTTTCACAAATAATAAACGAAGCTGGGAAGTTTTTGTTATTCAACTAATTTTAATAAGTCACGATAACCTAGTGGTTGGGTGGTCGGAATTTCGAGTCAAGAGACCCGAGTTCGATCCCCAGATGGCAGGCTAGTAACAATGGATTTTTCAAAAATAAAACTTAAGAGAAAAAAAAGGAATACGGAAACTTATTACCTTACTAGCGGCCCCTGCGGATTTGCCCGCAGTTTAACTCTTATCGCGGACCCACAATTACTTTTCTAAAATAAAAATAGCCTAAGCTATTTTTTATAACATCAATGACCTGCCAGTGAAAGTCCCGAACCATCGTACAAAATAGATTACTTGGCTGAGTTATATTTATCCACAAGAACTACTGAAGACCTATCCAAACTTCAATATAATTTCGCGTAGGATGAGAATAGCTAAAGGTCAGATCCTTCGTGACAATAAAATTTAATCTATTTCGCCTTCAGTCAGATAACCTTTATCCATATTGTTCCCGGAAAGGCTTCTAAGCTGACGCAATCTATCACAAATTGCGTCTTCATACGATGTGCTCATTCGAGCATATTGAATAGAAGAACTCATTTGAACATACATTTTCATATCTGTAATAACTTTTTCTATGGAATCGGAAACAACGAAGGCACCACAAATACTCAGACTAGAGACAACGTAGAAAAAATGGTGTTCTATATTGACCTGTCCAGGAATTGTTCCCAGGACCTCAGAGCTGGGGACACCTTGAAAACAGGTGTGTACAGAATTTGACCACGGAGCTTGTCAAATGTAAAGAAGAGTAAAGAAATGAGATAGACCCAAAATGTATTTGTAGACAGCACATTAAACAATAATTTGCTAAGCACCTTCACGCCACTTCAAATTCTGGGGTAGAAAGAGCTCTAGAAAATTAAGCCAATCAATCCACTTTATGTAAAGTGACCGGTCAACTATCTTATCGCCAACTAACTAACTTATCATCCTTCCAACTAACTTTATGTGCAAGCCTATTATATAAATCGTATACAATTTTTTATAAACCCTTTGGTACGAGCGTGTCACATGGGGATCGAACTCGGGTCTCTTGACTCGAAGTGTCATCATAGGCGATCGTAACATAAAATTATTAATTAAATGTATGTAAAATATATTTATAATTAAAGTAAGGAAAATATGACACTACACAAAGTCTACGCTCAGTTTAGGTACGTTACAGCGTACCTGTCACACTCCAGCAATGATTTTCAGCGCAGCCTATAGACCACAACAGGGAGATAGTGAACAGGTTAACTCAGTTAACTGTCGTCATTCCATGTTTGTGAATATTTGACATTCATAGCGTCACTGATCCATGTAACTGCATATTTACAAAAAAGTTAAGGCCATGCTTGGATAGTTTGGGCACGATGGACGAATGAGTGAAGACTGAATAATGAAGAAAATATATAGCGCGATAGTTGACACTAAAGGGGTTCAAAGGAGGCCGAGATTAACTTTCGACGACCATGAGAAAAAAATGCTCGGAATGTCAAGATTATTCGGATACCTAGGCATGTATGAATAAATGATAAATTTGAAACAATCGAAAGAGGTATGTAAGAATCGTCACACTTAGTGATCGGTTCTCTCTGGCTACCTCTTCAAGGATTATACGTGAAGATAGAAATATTTAAAAATGCGTATGTATACGAACACAAATCATCTATAATGAGACCAGTCAAATAAATAATTTTAAAAATTGTATATTAATTCCTCCGGGGGTACAACTGTGTAAAACTTCGCTGCTTAATAAGTATGATATGGATCATAAATGCGTCCCGCGGGGAGCGCCGTCATGTGTATTATTCATTAATTTTATTTTGCAAGAGCACACAAGATTCGGAGAAAAGAGCTTTAAAAAGACTTAATTGCCTGAACTCTGACTGTATTCGGAATTGCGAGAAGTTAAAATTGAAAACAATATTTGATGAAATATAGGTATTAGAAATAGAATTCCTTATAAAACAACCTTAAATAACATCATAAAGTCGCGAAAGTCGAGTGGTTACGTGATCGAAATTCGAGTCAAGAGAACCGAGTTCGATCCTCCTTCCTAAAGTCCTGCCTAAATTTGTCCTAAAATTGTGTTAGCATGTTTAAATATTTATTGCTATGAAAATTGTCTGCATTGTGTTTAATTCAAAATTTCATCAGTAACTTGTGGACAGTACTTATAAAACAATCTGACGGAGGCCTTCACTAAATTTTCTGTTCACAAAAAATATTTTCTCAAAATGTATTAATAAAAGGACGCCGCGGCTATTTATAATAAGGACAGATACGAACCGCCACTGGCGCCACTACACGCGGCGCTGTACGGCGGGACGTTACAGTTTGATTTGTGGCACTTTGTACAATGAAAGCCGTATTCATTAAAAGCAAACTTGCTTTGCATGTGTACTTTCAATTTTTATAAAAGAGTTTATGAAAACTTATAAATATATTCAAAGATAAGCACAATATCACATAAACCGGTCTAATCTCAGAGTAAGCAGCTTAAGCACTGGTATTATGAAATCAGAAATAACGTAGATACCAAAAACATCCAGGCCAGAGAAAATTTAGAAAATGTGTTTTCTATGTTCACCCGACCGGTAATCGAATCTGGGACCTCAGCGCGGTCGACACCATGAAAACCGGTGTGTGTGCCTCGCGTTCACGGAGGTCGTCAGAATCCGTCAGTCTAGTTCTATTCACACATTTCTCTTCAAACATTGGAAATCATTTCCACCTTTCTTAAGTAATACGCATACGCGATTTTTTTGTCATACATTTTTCATGTTTAAAAATAAAACGCGGGTCCCTCTGATCATTTTATTTAAGCAATTTTTTTAAGTTTAATTTCAAATTAAAGATATTAATGCACATGTTTGTTATCAATCAGTACAAATCACCGAACTATCACCCATCTGTAGTTACACTTAAACGCGTTTTTATCCAACAAATTGATTATGTTTTCATAGCTTTTTTCCTATAATATCATCATTAAAACGGCCTGCAAAAGTCCATTAATACTGTCATAGGTCTCTCCCGCAGGTTTCCTTCTCATGAACGTAATTCACATAATCGCCATGAGAAGCGGATTGGCAATCGCAATACCGGACATCTTGCACCTTAAACTTTGCTTTACCTCATCGGTCCGGCAAGTCTTGCCCTGGCAATTTTTAAATATTTATGACTCCATCTGTTGATAGCCATTTCCCTTATTTGCCTCTTACGACACACACAGGGAGAGGGTTCTTTCTCTATATACCCCGTTCTAAGTGAGGTCCGCGGTTCGTTTGACCTACCAAAATGATTCCTTTGGAGAGAAACTAGTTGCAACCATTTAACTACAAAAATATTAGGATTTCAGTATTAGTTTATGAAAATTTGATGAATTGAGTTTAACGCATTTTACTTTTTTAATAATAAATATAAATAATAATAAAACACCTTGATGCTTGGCATTCCACAATGCGTTTTTCGCGGAATTTTCTGCCATGCACTTGCACTTTATGGAATGAGCTGCCGTCAGCGATTTTTCCGTACCGATGCGACTTAGGGACATTCAAGAAAAGAGCCTTTACCTTTCTCAAAGGCCGGCAACGCATCTGCAATTCCTCCGGTATTGCAGATGTTCATAGGTGGCGGTAATTGCTCGTTTGCCTCCCTTTTCTATCAAAAAAAAAAAACAATCAACACCCGGCACAATGATACTTACAATCGAAACAAACAGAGAGAGAGTAGAGAGTGTATCAATTTATAGACTACTGCTATAGAATATTGTTGCCATATTAAACTGTAAGTACATTGTACCATTAACTGGGATGCTAAGATGGCGAAAGGCTTACCTCCAGTCACGTTGTCCCAAATAAGCTTCATTACAACGTGGGTCGAAAGGACTTAATAGTCTTTGTCAAGCTTAATTAAAATTACTAAAAATAATTTACTACTTGTTCAACCTGCGTTCTCTTAGTACCAAATGTATATTTCTCTTGACTTATGTAAAGGTCGAACAGACATTAATTCTGTTATATTGAAATTAAGGAACTAGATAAAGTTGACATATTTTTAGGAGTTAAGCCACGGAATTACGTTCATAGTTAATTCAACAGCGGCGCGCCAAAGCGTTTAATTATAAAAGCCCCGCGCCGTGAACAGCCCACTTGTACAGTACATTACGGACAGCGCGCTCTTCATTGTAATAAAATTTTTTGTTATTAACATTTACATTTATCCCGAAGCATCTTAATTCAAAGGATATTAGTTCGATTAGGTTCCGACAAGTTTGTTCGAGCGCTGTCTGCACCGCGGGCGCCGCCTGATGCCCCGTACGCGGTAAAATATTATTGAAAGCGTTGTTTGTGTTCCTCTGTGTTTAAGTATATCAGTAATTTTGGAATAAAAACTTCTTAAAGAAAACCATATTAAATTATAAAATCAAATTAACACATTAGCCGAATCTGGTCGGAATGCTGGTCGGAATATATTATAATGATAGGCATTTTAATACGTCGAATCAAGAGTCTCGAGTTCGACCCCTAAAACAGGCTTGTACTATTTAATTATTAAGTATCTTTGATGTGTACAAATAGATGGTGACAAGGAGGAAGTAAGATTTTCTACATTTCTCAAGTTAAAAATAGTTTGTAAAAACTAATTAAAAAACGCGATAAAATCCGAAAATAGTTTTATTTAAAATTTACTGACGCTATAGAGTTCACAGGCCCCAAAAAGAACTTTATAATAAAACTTTTCAAAGTCGTTTCCTTCGACTGATAAATCAACAATCTATTAATCAACTAATAATCAACAAATAGAACTATCTCAACACAACTGAATTTTAATTAACTTTCCGAAGAGCCCTTTGCCAGTTCAATGTCTATGTGTATTTAATTAAATTACTGAACCTTTCAGTTTTCTATCGTGGAGTGGACTTTTAGAGGCCGTTAGGTAAGTAAATGATTACAACGCAGCTTGAAGACAATTCAATGCGGTTGTAAACTTTGCAGTAAAATTTAATGGTGTTTAAAATGTTTAAGTTTTTTTTTAAACTAGGACCTTGACTTGTACTTCGGCTACTGATACTTAAAAAGTATTTTTTTATTTTCGCGCTACTTCCCATTCGGGGACAGGCAGATACCTTGACTATGAAGCTCATTCAACCCACCAGAAGATTATTTATGATGAAAGTTGATCATATCCGTCTTAAATATTAAAAATAACATATACACTTCCATGACTTTAGTATGACTATTCATATTCTACTCACAGATGTTTGCCCCCGCAACCCCTAGTATTGAAGGTAGGAGTCTCTTCCAAGAGGGCTATAACAAAACTAGGTTAGGTTTGTCGAATAATTTTATTAAAACGACATTGCTATTCGAATTTCAGGTCTACATAACTTATTTCACTTACATTGCACCTATTTGAATCAACTTGAACTCGTAGAAAACCAATTTACAACTCCAAAAAGTAAAGTAAAAAGAAACATTTTACTAGCAATGCAAAGGAAATTGAACTTCTTCGTGGCCTATTTTAGAAGCAATTACTGGAGACTATCTCTGTCAGACAGTCTGTAATTTATTGGATCTTTTTTCTCACTGATAACCCATTAATGCCTTGTCGTGAATTTAAGTAGTAATTCCATTTTCTAATTCTAATGTGAAAATTAAAGTTTTTTAATCCATTGCCATTTATTGTTTTTGTGCACACGAAATGTTGCAAGATAATTTTATGCTAACATATCTATTGATTGTTTATAATTGTCCAAGATTTATACATTACTTAAGCGGTTAAGTTGTGAAGCTCTATGTGAAATATAACAATGTCGCTTTAGATGAAACCTGTCTGTGTTAATGTTGACTGTAAGAAAAAAAATAAATGGTTTAAGTTTAGTAATCTTAATCTTTACGATAGGTCTCTGGTCCGCATCTGTGGAGATGCTTCTCCTGACGACTGTAAAACTAACTTTAAATGAAACATAAACCGACTGTCATTACATTAATTAAACTTAAAGGTTATACTTAAGATTCCAATGTTTTTAACTTATTGAAGGTCTACCTCCGACATCCAACCGGACGGGTCAATGTAGAAAACCACTTTTTCTGTATTGTCCCGGGTCAAGGTGTTTGGGGTATATTCGAAGTTTTCGATTTTGTGACACAAGTGCTTCAGCTACTAACTTTGAGAACAGAGCAAGTGTGTGATGCCGTATCTGTCTATATAAGTATTCATTAAAAATATACAGTGCCGTGTGGGGAAGAGTTACAATAGCCAGTGGTTGGGTGATCGAAATTCGAATCAAGACACTAGAGTGTGAACCCCAAGGCTTATACCAACAGCCAAACGGATAGTAACCACGATGTCGCAGGTTCGGTCCTGTCATTCGACTAATGTCGTAAGCCACTCCAAGCACATGCATTGCAGCTAAGTTAGAATGGTTAATAGGAATACTAAAAATATGACTATACTGGCATAAGCTAGCATTCTTTAATAGAAAATATCTCGCGACCCGTCCATTGATAGTGCAGTTGTTATTGACTCCTAGTTGTTAGTGATCCAGCCTTCGAATCTAACGTAAATTTCAGGCTCGCGTTTCACCCCCGACCCATTAACCGTCGTCAATATGCCACTAACGTCAAATTAACATAGTGAAAAGTGTAACAGTAACATAGTGAAAACAATGCACGTAGCGTGCTATATTTACAATTACTCATTTCTATCAACAATAAATAACTCCAACGACCCGATAGCTTAGGTCGTAGTGACCCTGTATTCGAAACTAAGCTTTCTCTCGAATCTCCCAAAGTGCAAACATTTGTGTGATCAAATCAAATCATTTATTTAAAAAAAATTTATTCATTTACAGGGAGAAGAAACAGTCGCAAGAAAAATCACTGGTATCCCCATTCATGTCATTTAAAAATAGGATTGCCATTTTGGTCACAGAATAATAAAAAAAATTAAAAACCAAGTCATTCCCAGGGGATTTTAATGTATTGTTTTATAGTATAATAAACCTTTATGTTATTAAATTAAAGAGAAAAAAAAAGTTTTCTCTTTAATTTAATAACATAAAAGTTCAGCATAAATATGCCTTAAAAATCAATAGTATTGTATAATAATAATAAACCTTTTCATAAAGTTTGTTTTTAATAACTTTCTTCAATGTCGATACAATGCGAGCCCAAAGTCGCAGGCAGTATTTAGTTGGCTATGTGATATATAAGAAAGGCTTATTGAATTCTTTAGGACATAGAGCTATAGCGAAATTTCTCTTACGAAACAAAAACATATTACTCTAAAATTTCACAAATTTTTTCTGTTACAAGAATTCTCGCATTGGGCGGCATTTTCAATCAATGTCAGATTAGTCGCGCTGACGCGAAAATAGGGACGGTTTAGAAAAACTGAATAACTTAATATTGCAATAGTTTCACTATTGCAGCGCAGTGACCGCAACATGAAATATAACTGCAGGTATATTAAAAAGAATTTTAAGCATAAAGTTAAAGATCATTTTTAAAAATTCTATTATCACTACTTACATACTTCATTCGCTTTTATCAATTTCTTCATTTATCAAATTTTTCAAGTCTTAAGTTTTGTGGCGCGTTTAAGATAACTGCCGCTAGGAGGTAATCAATAATTTCTCGAGAGTTCTGCAAATGATAGCGGCGGGACATTTCCAATTCGCGAGCTTCTTTCAGTTATAATTCCATGCTTTAATTAGCACCACGTAATATCCTACATTCTTCTTTTTCGTGATTTAATACCTGACGTAATTTTTGTGACACCGATTTGAAAATATTGAGAATAATTCATAACGTTATTATTTGTTATAGTTTGCATCATTAATATTTGCATTTTGAAAGTTTTTCAAAGACGATTCGAAAGTTTATCGAAGACGCTTTGTCTTAGAGTTTTCTTCAATACATTTCTTGAACTTATTAATAGGCAGGCTATGTTAATTTACAGGGATTTTTTATAGAAGCATACTCATTACAGAGTCTGTTAACTGGTGTTTCAAGTTTGTCTCGATTACAGAAAATTTCCAGAAAATCTCCAGACATCCTAGGTTAAACATTAGTATAAAATTCAACAGATCGGTGATGGACAGCAGCGTGTAAGGTATAAGATATCTAGTACTGCGATCGCTAACGTCCTTGCTTAGCATGGAAAAAGGCTCTTTATAATTTAAAGTATCGTTAGCCGTTGGTAGGTATCACTTAGCTCTGAATTATGGTTCACATAATGTTTCTTAACAAATTCCAGAACGAGTATATTTTATTTAACACGTTGATATCTTCCCCGTGAGAGAGAAATGATTATTTGTATAGTCAGCGGCGAAACAATACTCATTTTCAAAAATAAATATGTAAAATTTTAGTATTAGAGGCAGAAGCAGATCTAGCCATTGCTTCTGTTAATGAAGATTTAAATCGGATCAATTCCTGGTCCAAATCTTTTGGGCTGAAGCTTAATGCCTGTAAATCACAAGCCATAATAATTGATAGTAGATACGCGCGAAATCTCGTAAATTTCTCTACCATATGCTCAGTAAAGTTAGGCGATATGCAAATACCTTATACTGACACTGTAAAGGATCTTGGGATAACAATATCATCTAATTTATCCTGGCGTGCTCATGTTAGTGAAGTCAGTCGCAAGGTTAATTATTCGTTCCATTCTTTAAAATGCCTTCAAGGTATATTGCCCTTAAAAACGAAAATCTCTCTGGCTCAAACGCTCATTCAACCCATCATAGACTACGCTGACGACTGTTACTTGGATGCTACGGAGGAGCTTCTAAATAAGCTTGAGCGCTTGCAAAACTTGTGTATACGTTTTATCTTTGGTCTTCGAAAGTATGAACATGTCTCTAAATTTCGCAACGATCTCAAGTGGCTCCTATACGCTTTCGAAGGAACACTAGGATTTTATGTCTGCTATTTAATATTCTACATTGTCCAACAGCACCATCTTACCTCCGCGAGCGATTCAGCTTTGCTCGTCCACCTTCAGCGCCCTGTCGTTCCCACCTAAAACTCTTCTAAAATTCCCTACCCACAAAAGTGCCTCCTATTCCGACTCTTTCACTGTTCATGCAGTAAGACTATGGAACTCGCTTCCACCGAATATTCGCGATGCTAAAACTATTTCTGCTTTTAAGAAAGAGTTAAGGATCATTATCTCTCCTTGGCAGTATGAATATATATATATATATATATATATATATATATATATATATATATATATATATATATATATATATATATATATATATTTCTCATTATACTTAATTTTGATATTTATGTACGTATATATATGTATGTATTTATGTGTGTATGTATATATATATATATATATATATATATATATATATATATATATATATATATATATATATATATATATATATATATATATATATATATATATATATATATATATATATATATATATATATATATATATATATATATATATATATATATATATATATATATATATATATATATATATATATTTCTCATTATACTTAATTTTGATATTTATGTACGTATATATATGTATGTATTTATGTGTGTATGTATATATATATGTATATATTTTAATGTATTTAAGTATGTAATATGTATACATATGTGTGTATATCTGTTTATATATGTATATTATATTTTTGATTATTGAATATGCATTTTTTTGTACACCATTGTCTACTATTTTGTAACCAATTTCCAGTCACAGGTCTGCTGGAAGAAATTTCTATAGAAATAAGCAGGTCCTTTGTACAAATTCACCTCATAATTATATATCCACTGTTTTGTGTCTTCTGTGTACATAAATTATTAAATAAATAAATAAATAAAAATATTAATCTAATGTTATTCATAAACTTATTCGCATGTTACTGACTGGTAATATCTCATGCTGATTTATTTACTTGTATTTTTATTAAAAAAATGGTAGCCTAGTGGTCAGGGTACTGGCTTTGTACGGAAGTACCGTAGGTAACCTAGGTCAGGTTAAATCCCTGGGCCAGCACTACAAAAGAGAAGCAAGAGAGCTGCATCGTCATTCGTGCTCACAAAAACGAATTGGATAGGAAAGAGGTCGAGAAAAGTAGAGATGAGAGGTCGAGTGCCTTACACACAACCAGTTTTCAAGATGTTGCTAGTTCCGTCCGAAATCACTATTCTATATTTAATCAGGTATAGGTGTTTGTTATAGCTACGTTTGTGGTATTTCTGATTCAATAACACAAGTGCTTATTAAGTGCTTGTTAATATTTACAACACTTATAAACTAAAAACTACAATAATCGTAGAGCACTTCTCTTCGTGGCATGGTAGAAAGGACGCTGGCTAGCATGTTGTATGGCTAGACTTAACCATGGAGCGAGAAAAAGCCCTGTGTGCTTTAGGTACATAGATGGGATCTGAACAATGTATGTGATGCTGTCCTTATCCACTTATTTATTAATACACAAATGAAGATAAACACAATAAAGTAAAACCGTAACGGCAACAAAGGGCAACAAGCTCGCAGCAATAACTCAGTAACTCAGTAAGAACACTTGCAATACATTGTCTGCATGTTGCATCGCACGCCGCCCGAGTGCCATGTGTTCGAGACTGCACTCATGAGTAGTGTGATTTATTTTTATTACAAATTTTATTATTCACAGCTTAAAAACTTAAAAGTATTTCTACTAAATAAATTTGTTCATTTCATTTTCAAAATAATACGAGGCGTACTTACTCCTGCAGTAAGCACAGCTATGTTGTCGACATAGGCATTTAAGGTCTCTCTATGCTTATAATGAGAATGTCAAGTCATTTTAACATTAAATAGGATATTCATTCTGTAGCAAGTCCCCGTGAACCTTCCAATTTATTATTATACATACATAACTTAACTTTTAAAAACGTCTCTAATTATGAAACTTGACTACATACAAACGTATATCGAGTCACGATAGCCGAGTTGTAGGGTGGTCGGAATTTCGAGTCGAGAGACCCGATTTCGATCCCCAGGTGGCAGTACCAATGAGTTTAAAAAAAAAACTTATGTACGAATTTCATCGTTGGCTTGGAAGGTGGGTCAAAGGGACTTAATTGTCTAGACTTGACCTCTGTCTACCCCTGTATTGGTAATTGCGTGAAGATATATTTTTTTTTATAAGCAGGCTGGCTTACATGCTTTAAAATACCAAGAAAAAACGAATTATGGGAAGAAAGATGCAAACCGAAAGAAGACGGAAAAAATAAAGAAGGTTACAGCACCATTTCCACCCCTTAGAATTAATATTATATTCTCATAACTATTACCATAGATATAACCGTTATAATAACTATATGTATAGAAATACTCAAATTTCAAACTATCACTTGCAAAAGGGATAATAGAGACAAATAGATGGCGCCGACGCCAATACAGGGCATAAGTAAAGAAAAGAGAAAACAGATTTAAAATTTCATCTGATGCGTGTAAGACACGGTGGCTCGGAGTTAAGACCGTTGCCACGGTTCGGCAGAGATCTTGGGTTCGAACCCCGCCCGTGTCCGTTGAAAAATTTTAAAACATTTTTTCTCTTTAATTTAATCATATAGAAATACTTCATTCACATTCATTAAAACACGGCAATCAATAAATGAAAATTGTCCTAACTAATCGACTCAAATGGCTCACGACCTTTCAGTTCATGGCATTGTTATTTAGTGTCGATGTCACGCCGCGGTCTACTTCTTGGCTGGATCCCAACTCCCGTTAGAGACAGGAGTACGGGCTGCAGAAACATGTAGTAAATAAAAACCCACGCATTTTTATATCAGATGTATTTTTTAAATGATACCTCGGATTACTCTAATCCTTCACACTATTTCCAATACTGGGCTAGACAGAAGTCTAGATAATTAAGTTTTTTCGACCCAACTTTAAGCGAAAACATTTTTTGGGGCAAAGTAATAGGTGACGAGCCTGTCGCGATCTTTATGTTTAAGCCAACGATTAAATTCTTTCTATCAGAGAGTTCGAAGTCGCCTTGCGTTTTCGCCAATCGTTCAGGAAGGTCGTCTTTAATTTGTTGGACTACTGAAAAAATATAGAACATTGAAATCAACATATCAATCACTATTACAGTTGTTCCTGACTCGCAATAAAAAAGACAAGCTCGTAACTCTTCATGAAAGAGAATCGTCCACGAACATGATCTAGGAGATCTAAGCTAAATGTCCAATAAATTACATCAGAACATATATATATACATATATATATAAATAACCAGTATATTTTGAATCAACAGCGGAGTCCATAAACTCCGCTGTTGATTCAAAATATACTGGTTATTCGATACATGGTTATAATACTAATAGAAGTCCACGCAAGGTTGCTCAATTTGCTATAATTCTACTTTGTACTATTAAAAACGATTATTTTATATATAACGATATTAAACGATTATTTTTAGATTCAGTTTTATACATCCTATTAGTATTACATCAAATCAAATCATATGTTCGTCGACATAAAGAAATAAAAATAAACAGATATATATGGATATATATAAAATAAAACCGGCGTGTATTGCACTCTATCACGAAGGTGGTTAAAAAATAAAAAAACATGCATTTCATTCAGTTCCCTAAAGAGGTTCCTATGAAAGAGAAGAAACGGGTGAAAGAAAGTCTATGTTGTCGAAAAAAATTACACAAATAGCTTGGGAGTGATCAACTCATTCCCAGGGGTTTACCTACACTATATTTACTTCATTTTGTTATAAAAAAGTTTATTTTATAAATTATTAAAGGCTTAAAGATTTGCTAAAACCTATTAATAGATAGAACTTAGGCTGTTTAAGACTTGAAAAAAATTAGCAGATCATTCAAAGTCAAAGAAAAGGGATTAAAGTTGCTTTATCACAAAAGTCTGTGTGTACAACTATTTCTACTGCTATAAAATCAAGGGATAAAACAAACGCACACCTTTACTAGAGCTTATTCTTTTATTAAAAATCAATTTTTCTGTTTGATTATTTTTTTTAAACTAATCAAGAAAATGGTTTAATTAAATTTACATTTACTTTAGAAGCAATTTGTTTAAATTACGTTAATAAACCATGTAGTTTCTTAATTCAGGTAATATTAAGGGTTAATTCATCGAATGCTTACTACCACATATTTCTAAGTGAAAATTTATGCTCCGAGATGAAACAATGCATATTTCGTAATAGAAGCTTATGAGAGTTGGAATGTGCTCGAAACTAGTGAATTTGAATTGCGAACACTTGACAAGATTTATGAAAGAATATTCCAGAGACATATAATTTGAAAGTTTAAAACAGAGGAGAATGTTGCTAGCGCGATAATTTCGCATAAATGGTTTTATTTTAGTTCCTTCGTTTTGATAAACTTTTAAAATCCTGTCCTCTGTTATCCTAGAAACAAATGAAAATACACTGTAATACAGTATACTAATGTATTACTGCGTATTACAGTCAGTTGTTATGGCGATAAAAAATTGGTGTCAAAACTGTGGTATTTGAAGTTATAGGGGGATTGAGCTTCCTAATGACATGACATTATAAGAAAAATAACAGTCTCACGACGTAATCAACCCTTACTACACCCGCGGGAGGAAAAGGTAAGGTATATTCTTTCTCCATAACCACACTTAAATCCTTATTGTTGATGGAATTTCGTTGTAAATCGTAGAAAATACCGTGAGACTCGATTTAAAAGCTACAAGTGCTCGCCGAAAAGATTTATTGGATACTTTGCAGACTCTGAATATGCGCTGGAGGGCCGGAGAGTACGCCAGTTGGAATTTCATTGGTTTTAACTTCCCATTGGAAGTTTCTGCCAGCGACGCAAGTTTTTACGTTTGGTTTAAGCTTGCTAGCTTGGTAGCACGTCCGTAATATTTGCGTCCTATACCAGCAGTAGAATTGTAAAGATAAGTAACAATTAATAAATTAAGTAAAAAATAAGTAAGTGTAGTACTCGAGTACAAAATAATTATTCCGGTTTTCCCGCCATTTGTTTGCCTTTTCCATTTAGTCGTTTCTTATGTACCGATATCCTTCTACCCCAATTTCTCCAAAGAATCCTGATAAGGTCATAATTTAACATTTATGTGATGATTATGAATGCTTGTACTCGAGTCTTAGATGTTTAATTGTACATATGATTTTCAAATCAAATCATTTATTCATTGATACTATTAACCTACGTTAGATACATCGATTCGCGTTTCGTAAGGTTCCTTTAACGGAGAAGTTACGGACGGTACAAAAATAAAATACAATATTTTCTACATACAGTTTAGGAGCGATCACCTCATTCCCTGGGATTACTGTCATTAATATATTAATTTAAAAAGCTCGCTGCAGTATACAGGGCCTTCATCATAACGAGTGTTTGTCGTAATGGCTATAAATACATAAAAGTGTAGTTGGAAGACTACGTTCCATTTTAAAGAATAAGTAAATTGCTCTACTTACGAACCTTTAGCAAAAGCAGCTTAATGTCATGGAAGATATTACAAAAATTATAAAAAGAAATACTTTGCATCACGTACGAAATATGTTGGCAGCACTGTACATTTAGATTTTAGTCGGTACTCGCGCTTAGGTCGATTTTGATTTCGCGTTTTTTTTTTTTTAGTTTCTTATGGTGTGTGCTGCCGTCAGCGGTTTTTCCGGACCGATACGACTTAGGGACCTTCAAGAAAAGAGCCTATACCTTTCTCAAAGGCCGGCAACGCATCTGCTATTCCTCTGGTATTGCAGATGTTCATGGGCGGCGGTAATGACTTACCAACACGTGAGCCACCTGCTCGTTTGCCTCCCTTTTCTATAAAAAAAGTTTAAGGCCGACGGACAGATTAACTATGAACATCAGAAAACTATAATCGGTAACAGTGTTTCATCCCATATTCTCGTGCTGTTATTGTTAACTAGCCTGAAATTAGTGTGCATCTGTGCTCAACGTCTTCTTTCGTTGGACGGTGATATGTTTCAGATTCTGGTGAATGCGTCTGGATGGAACGTGGACGCATAGGTGCTGTCGACCAAGTGAGGTTTGATTGTTACGGTTACAATAACAATACGGCCAACACAATTGGGCGTTTGAATTTCTTTAACATGTTCCTGTTTAAACGGCCGAGACATATTTATTGGTTTTTCGAACCTGAATACTTTTGTAAACAGCTGCATAAAATAAAAACTTTGAATAAAATACTTTCTTCAATTACATGGTGTACATTTTGGGTGAATTATGTTTTACGTAGCTTTAAGTATTTTAAGAAAATATTGTGTAATTTACTTGTATTCATTACAATATTAGAAGAAATATATATAATATTGTCATATTAGATTAGATTTTGCGTAACTTAGGACAACAGTTTGGCGCCATTATTTATGTTGTTTTTATTATTCGCTCGAGAAAGCAGGCAGGGCAACTGAGCCATACAGCCTCAAGTCCATTATTTTAGAAATTGACACCAAATGCAGCTTGCATATATCGTTTTTTAATCATCTTTCTTTAAATTTAGTTTATTATTGTTTTAAGGTGTGTGTAATAATTATTAGAGTTATTTACTTTTTTTTTACTTCTATTAAAATTGGCAAATTATTTCATTAATGTAATATAAACTCTCAGAACTCTTATTCTACCCTCGGTAATTGATTTTAATGATCAAACTAAGTAAAGTAAGTAAAAAAGTCCTAAAATTTAACTCGAGGAATCCTGATTGAGTGCGAAGTACATAATATGTACTTCAAAATATCTTTCTCCTCAAAATGAACAGCATTTTAAGAATCAACTAGTAGTTTAAAGAAATTTCGTTCAGAATTTATGTCAAGTATATATTCTTACGCCAATACCTAAGTCGAAAATAAGTTAATTTGAAGTTTTAAATTCGATTGGAAGATATTAATAAGTTTGGAAGTTCAATGGAAAACTCAATTTTCTGTCGTATCTATTTAGTTTCAATTGAATTAACATGATGAAAGTTGGTCATCATTTTATAAATATTTTGTAACTAACAGTATCGCCTGAAGGGTCAGAAGGAGGGTTATGTTCTTCTGTATATAAGTTGCAATTTAAATAGTTCATTCTTAACAACATGAGTGCTTTCAGATTTAGACTTACTAATTTTTTTATTAACATAAACGCTACTAAATTGTGAAAAAAATTCAATGCTCTTTTTTCGTATCAGATAAGATGCAGAGATTCCTGGTTTTGATTATTGAATGTATTTCTTTCAATGCATTACTTACTTATTTAATGGCCTGTAAGAATGCTCAGCAGGACGCAGACTACTCCCATAAGAAATGAGATTTTATAGATTGTAACCCGGCAATAGTAACAGACATTCCTGTTTTAAAAGCTTTCCCTTTAAATCCTTAAAACGCCTACGAGCAAAAATGGGTTAGTAAAATCATATGTCGTATGAATATGTTATACGTTTTTGCAATATTCTACTGTACGTGTTCGTAATTATTTGCCACGTAAGGCCCTTACAAAACTCAAAAATAATTTACTTGGTATATAACCGGAATGGTTCTAGCACCTGAGATCCTGATTTAAAAAAATAGGTAGTGGAAGTTCAAGAATGGATTTGCCCGAGAGTTTATTTCATTCACTTTATTATTAGGGTTTGACAGAGGTCAAGTCTAGACAATTAAGACCCTTTGACCCACCTTCCACCGAAGATATTTTCGGGACAACGTGACAGGTGGTGAGCCCGTCGCCGACTTTATGTCAAAGCCAACGATGAAATTCGTACATAAGTTTTTGAAAAACTCATAGGTATTACCACCTGGGGATCGAACTCGGGTCTCTCGACTCGAAATTCCGACCACCCAACAACTTGGCTATCGTGACTAACTGGATCCAAGAAAATATAGAAAAGGTTGTTTTTCACATTGAATCGAACCCGGGATCTCATACATGGCGGCACCCTGAAAATTGGTGTCACGCTACTCAGCCACTTATCGATAAACTTTGTCCATGCATGTCCAGCATAACGAACAAGAAATCCATGGTTTTGTATTTTATATACATTTCATATCAAGAAGTTGCAATGAGTTAAACCCATACCGGGTTAAAATCTGAGGCAATGTTAAATACTACCTTAGATGCAACAATAAATCACGATAGCCGATTGATTGATTGATGATCGGAATTCAAGTCAAAGTTTTTTTTTTTTTTCAAAACTTGTGTAAGGTTTACTTTTTTTTTCATAATTATTTATTTACAGAAAAAATTATGTTAACATTTACAATACTTATTAACTAAAAACTATTATAATCGTAGAGCCCTACTCCTCGTGGCATGGTACCAAGAACGCTGGCTGCATTTCCACGTTGAATGGCTAGACTTAACCGTTGAGCGAGAAAAGAACCAGCCCTCTTGTCACCAGTGGCAACGATAAGTCGCGGATACAATTCCTTTAGAAACTGCATCACGCGGGGACCCCACGGACCGATTGTCTCTACGGCAAATAGAACAAATATATAGTCTCCTTTCAAAGACTCATATTTACGCCATTTACCCGATTCAGCTGCCTCTGATGCCGCCCCGGCCCTTATTGAAGTACCCTTGATATGAGAGGCCGCTAATGTATCGACGCAAGTTGCGTCCCATACAAGAGCTTTGCCTCTCTCCCAAGGGACTAAAGTCAAGCCGTCGGGTCTCTTACCATCCTCCCTAAATATTCCACAAGGCTCTAAAACCGATGGAATATTTATGGAAACAAACCCTTCGGATGCCCTCATTCAAGGAACCGTGACGAGATAGTCTGCCGGCACTTTTTTGGCATGAAAGTCCGTGGAGGCCTAACTCGTCGACGTCGCTGCCACAAGGACATCGATGTGGTTGACAAATCGATGCTCCCAATCGTATTCCTACAGCTATACGTAAACTTTCGTTATCTAGTAATGTACCAAGGTTACTTGATGGTAAAGCATGTAGCCAGTAACTGGATTCCTTTGTCGAAACACCTAGAAAGCGGGCGCGGTCTCTGTCACAGTGAAAATTGTTCAGTAAGCATTTCTGCACATTCTGAACCAACGGGATATCCCACCGTTTTTGTGAGTTAGGTTCCAGTGGAATATCCTCGCCGGGACAGAGACGTAACCATGCTTCTCTTGCCTCGGTAGCAAAGGTCAAGTTCAAATCATTCTTAAGAATTTTACGTGACAAATCATGAACACTGTGTACGGAGGCAAGGAAAGCCGGCAGCGCAATATTTGAAACCTCTCTTATACCGATACCTCCAGATCTAACAGGCAAAGTAGCTTGAGTCCAGCTAGATGAGACTAAAGATAAATTTAGAATTTTTTCCAAAGCTATTTTGAGATTAAGGTCAATTTGTTTTAAAAAATCAGAACATTTCCATGCTGGACTCGAGCGGAGTAAATAAGTAAATTTAGGAACAAGAACGCAATATTTTAAAATAGTAAGCGCTATATGAGAATTTAGAATATACAGTTTATTAACAGGTTTAGTCGTATGTCGTTAGTTCGGACATAGATAGAGCGAGAGGCTCACCACCAGTTACCCTGTCCCAAAAATGTCTCTTATGGAAGATGGGTCGAAAAAAACTAATTGTCTAGACCTCTGTCCACCCCAGTTTTGGGAATGTCATGAAGATATTTTTTTATAAAAGTTAATAGGTTCGAATTCTTACATAGAGTCAGAATCTTAAATTCATTCAAATATTTCCAGGCTCAAGAAAAACGCAAAACAATAATACACAAAAGACTTAAATCCACTTAGTTTCGCGTTATCTTCATCACATTCAATGAATTTCGGGTGCAACTGATGTAAATCTAAATAACGACATTACAAGTAATTACTGTAGTATTTTATTCAGCATACTCCCAGCTCGCAAGGACGCGACAAATTCTTACTGACGTAAGCAAATTGCGTTGGATTGACGTACGTACGTATTCTCAAAGACTGCACGTTTCTTGCTTTTGTATATTGACGAGGTAGATAATAATATTCCCGGGACCTCATTACGTCAAGTGGTAGAATAATAAACAAATATCGATGGATGTAATGTATGTTACTTATATTGATAGATAAAATATTTGATATGACAATGTGGGTTGAGAGGACTAAACTGTCCAGAATTCTGAAATCCCAGTAAAGAGAATATCTTTTTTCATGTAGTCACAACAATTTGGAAATGAATGTAGCCGTAATAATACTCAGTCTCATATCTCAAAGGCTCCGCGGAGTAAACAGTTTTGTTTTATTTATCGTCCATTGTTATTGGACGTCATTGTGTCGAATGCGTCAAAGAATCAAAATATTCATGTCGGAGGAATTGCTTTCGAAGTTAAGTGGATTTTTTACATTGTTGTGTTCGTTTGTTTTAAAAACATATTTTGGTTAACTTAAAAATAAATTTGAATAGTCACGACTGCCAAGTGATTAGGTAATCGAAATTAGGGTCAGACGACCCGTGTTCAATCCCGAGGTAGTAGGCTCGTACCTAAAGGTTTTTATCAAAAAACTTATTTTTAAGTACGATTTACATTGTTGGCTTAGACATAAAAGACGGTGACAGGCCCACTACCAGTCACGTTGTTCCAAAAATTACTTCCACAAAAGGGGGGTCGAAGGTGTTGCTTTGTAATTTATCAAGATAGACATTGTAATAAAATTGGTGCTACAGACGTAAAAGGTACCTATACAAAAATAACATACTAACATCTAATATTCCATTAAAAATGTTGTTAGCTTTAGCTCACTTTTACATTTCGATTTTCAATTCTTTTTATTCTTAGGTGATATTACTTTTTATTTATACAAAAATTGAGTCGTGCGATTGAGGAATAAGATTATAAGTTGTGAGTTAACAAGACAAAATCTTCACTCCGACGCGCCGGCCTCGCTGAAACTACGGGAAAACCTTCTCACACGACATATAATACACCTTACGTAAATTTTATCGAGTCGGAAGAAGCTTTCAGTGGAATCAATTTATTTGATATTCGATTCTGTGTTTTATCAGAAATAAGATGACTGGAAAGTTTAATAAAAACAGTTCGATGGGTTTGCATTGCATTACATATATTTATCTATTTGTTATTATTATTAAACTTCATCGGCATAAAAACATTATGGTACAGCACCGTATATACACGAGTCCTACTTGCCGTCGACCCGTTTGGACGGTCATTGAAAACATAATTTAAAAAATAGGCAATTATGTACCAAGTGTTACCTTTGGTGACATTATGTACGAAGTGTTACTTGTGGTACCTTCGTCGTTTCAGATTCCATAATAAAACTGCTTTTTTTGGAATTTTAGTAATCTAATAAGTCACGATAGCCGAGTGTTTGGGTGGTCGGAATTTCGAGTCGAGAGACCCGAGTTCGATCCTCAAGTGGCCGTACCAATAGGTTTTTCTCAAAACCTATGTACAAATTATATCGTTGGCTTGGACATAAAGACGGCGACGGGCTTACCACCTGTCACGTTGTCCTGAAAATATCTTTGCTAGAAAGTGGGTCTAAGGGACGTAAATGTCTAGACTAGACCTCTGTCTACCCCTGTATTGGGAATTGCGTGAAGATATTTTTTTTAGCAATTTAAGAAGTTTGATCCTTATCTATATTTGTATTTTTTTATTTAAAATTTATATTAATACCAGACCAAAATTGTGCAGACCGGTGACCTAGAGCACCATTTAAGGTCTAGTCTGGTACGACCATCGCAAATCTGCTTGGCAACCATGGCTGTTATACCAATTCTTCCTTATTGTAGAGGTCAATGTCCTAGTGTACCATCACTGTTGCGTTCCGATTAAAGAATTTTTTTATTTTTAAAAGAATACTAGCAATGCCGAATAACATTACTAGTATTCCTGTTAACCACTCCAATTAAGCTGTAATGCTTGTGTCTGGAGTTGATGTACGTCAATAGTCGAAGGCGGGGCCCGAACCTGCGACGTCATGTTTCGCAGTCCGCAACCTTAACTATTAGGCTATTGCCACTTGATTAGAAAATTAGAGGCTTATTCGCTTAAAAAATTAAAGAGAACAAGATTAATTACAACTTTTTTATAGTCAGGTGTGATAAAGTTTTCTTTAAAGAGTTTTTCAGGTACATGATGTTTTTGTTTCTTATCCATACAATAAGAATGTACATTTAAAAGATAACTTTGCAAACCCAGCAATATTCCTACAAATAAAAATTAGGGTTAGCGTACCACGCTCCTTGGAATATTATTGTACGGCCAGCAAAAAAAAAATTGGTGACTTTGTGTCTTTGTGCTTATAGTAGGGTGAAAAAGAAATGCGGATAGTAGTTTTGATTTAAAAATATTTTTCAGGCTTTTTTGTCAAAAGTAAAATAAAAAAAAAAGCTTTTTGTAGGAGATATTACTAAACACGATTTGTGCTAGCTTTTTTAACAGACAGCGAATGATAAAATAAACATGTACGTAGTTCACACGCGGTAGAAAAGAAACTATACGCTCAGGAGCGATGACATCCTCTGTGGACGAGTGGCGTACACACTGATTTTCATGGTGTCATCTGCTCTGAGGTCCCGTGTTCGATTCTCGGACAGGTAAATGTAGAAAAACATGTTTCTACATTGTCTTGTGTCTAGGTGTTTACATTACCATTGCATGATAATGGGTGATTTTAACAATAACTTATTACGTAATACGTCCCTCGACTACTGATGTGTGGAAATTTCTCAAATCTCCACCCAAGCCAACATCATTAGATCACATTTCGTCTCTCACATTAAATTAACATAAACCAGCCCTTTATCTGCCCCCCAACTATTAATCGCTGGCTCAGCGATTAATTGCTTCTATTGGTTGTATGTCACCTCTTCATATTTCCGACTTTGAATTCACACCAGTAACTCATACAGAAATTAAAAACATTATATGTGCAATTAAATCGAAGGCTGTGGGAAGCGACGAGGTTAGTAAGCAAATCATATCATATACCTTTTACCAGTAGTTACACATATTATTAATTTTTCTTTAGACTCTGGTGTTTACACGACCCTGTAGAAAAAGGATTTTGTACTTCCAGTTCCTAAAATAAATAATCCTACCTTGCCTAATCACTTTCGACCGATTTCTATACTTCCTTTCCTTTCTAAAGTTCTTGAAGCCTGTGTACATAGGCAAATATCTACGTTCGTAAACAAATATAACCTACTGAATAACTTTCAGTCAAGTTTTCGTCCAGGTCACGGTACCACTACAGTACTTGTCAAGGTCACAGATTACATAAGAAACGACATGAATAAACAAAAGTTGACAGTGGTGGTGCTGGTTGACTTTTCAAACGCTTTTAATGCAGTTTATCATGATATACTTATACCTTACCTTAATTACCCAAGCCTTGGATTGGTTCTCATCATATCTTCGCGGCCTCCAACAGTCAGTCCGCTTAGGACAGCAGTGTTCTGCCTGGGCGGATGTAAGTTCTGGGGTGCCGCAGGGCGGTATACTTTCTCCAATAATGTCTTCGTTATTTATTAACTTCATCACCACTGTCTTAAACTGTTCATATCATCTGTTTGCAGACGATCTTAGCTTTACGATAAATCGGAAGTGGGTGATCTCAATAACTGTATTTCTAAGCTCAATAAAAATCTTGAGTCAATTAGGGATTGGTCCATTAGATATGGTGTTACTGTCAACCCAACTAAATGTAAAGCCATAGTAATGGGTGTTCCTAGGATGTTGGCCGGGATTGATTACATTAATCTTATTCCTATTTATTATAATGGAGCAATAATTCCGTTTTCTAATACCGTAGTTGATCTTGGCTTGCATTTTGATCAATCGTTAAGCTGGGAACTTCAGGTTGCGGAAATAAGCCGAAAAGTCAATGCCACCTTACGTTCACTCTACCGCCTTAAAAATTTCCTTCCCTTTAAAACCAAGCTTTGGCTGGTTCAGTCCCTGGTATTGCCCATTATCGACTATACCAATGTATGTTATCCAGATCTATCCCAATCACGTCTCAACAGATTGGAGCGCCTTCTCAATAACTGTATTAGATTTATTTTCGGTCTACTTAAATATGACCATATCTCCTCTTGCCGTTCCAAGCTTGAATGGCTTCCCATTCGTCAAAGGCGTAGATCCCGAATTTTGTTTCTGTTGTATTCTGTATTGACTAACTCTAATTTTCCTTTTTACCTAAGAAATTACTTTCAACATCTCCAATCTACTCATGACAGAGCACCTCGCTCTATAAACTAACTTAGGATTCACATTCCTAAACATAATACAGGATACTTTAACTCCTCTTTTACGGTACAAGCTACATTACTCTGGGACGCCTTACCTTTGGAGAAAAAATCTGCTCCAAATGTCTATTCGTTCAAATGATTAGTTCGTGAGTATTATCTTAAGAATCATTTATATATATTTATGTATATATTTTTATATTTTATGTATATAATTTACGTATCTATGTATAATTATGTACGTTTACTTTATGTAATAGATGTATGTATTTTTCCATAGAATGTTTATTTATATTGTATTATATATGTATATTTATTTATATAGGAGCATTAATCTATATTGTTGTTGTTAGCACCTGCCATCTACTTCTCACCATAACAAAGGTTGACTGGTAGAGAGTGCCACCAGACATTAAGTCCACCCATTGAAGCCCTTAGTATAAGGTGTAAAAATAAAAAAGTAAATAAATTAACTAATAACAGGCATTGAGCGTCCGTCACTTCCTCTTGTGTTGACGTCGATTTAGAAGTTTCACTCGGAAATAGATATGCAGTTGTTGGGAAAGTTTTAACGCTATAAATTACCTGTTACGTTAAACTACGATATCGGGGAAAAGTAAATATGCCTGTGTATTTATATATGTTTGTGTGTATCTACGGATGTTTTTATGTTTGTACGTATTTAATTATTTATAAATTTAAACTTATTTATTACAATCAACACCCCGCACAATGATACTTAACATCGAAGCAGACACAGAGAGAGTAGAGTGTGTTAATTTATAGAATGCCGCTATAGACTATTGTTGCCATATTAAATAGTAAGTTCACTGCACCATTGACATGGATGCTAAGATGGCGAAAGGCTCACCTCCAGTCACGTTGTCACAAATAAGCTTCAATACAAAGTGGGTCGAAAGGACTTAATAGTCTAGCCTTCGTCAAGCTTAATTAAAGTTAATAAAAAGAATTTACTACTTTGTTCAACCTGCGTTCTCTAAGTACCGAATGTATACTTTTCTCTTGTTTGTCTAAAGATCGAACAGACATAAATTCTGTTATCTTGAAATTAAGGAACAGGAATAAACTTGACATATTTTGGAGTTAAGCCACGGAATTACGTTCATAGTTAATAAATAGCGGCGCCCCAAAGCGTTTAATTACAAAAGCCCCGCGCCGCGAATAGCCCACTTGTACAGTACATTACGGACAGCGCGCTCTTCATCGTAATTAAATTTTACGCGGTTAATATCGAAACGAACGTGTAAACCGATTACGCCCGTCGCCAAGCACATCATTTGTTTTCTTCTACAGTCTCATCACTTACGGCGCGCGCGCACAGCATTTTCATTAAAATTTGCCCTTAGTGGAAGAGTTACATTCCCGCTGCCAACTAAATGAGAAACATTTATTACTCCTCACGATATCCGAGTCACGACAGCCGAGTGGATAGTTGGAATTAAGAGACTCGAGTTCGATCCATATGCGGCAGGTTCGTAACAATTGTTTATTTCAAAAACTTGTGTACGATTTATATCATTGGCATGTCCATAAAGACAGCGACAGGCTTACCAAGTGTTACGTTGTCTTGCCTTCGGAGAAAGGAGGGTCGAAAGAACTTAATTGTCTAGACCTCTGTCTACCCCTATATTAGGAAAAGGGTGAAGATCTAAAATCAAATATCATATAATTCATATCTTGGGTATTGTTTTAACATATCAAGACCGCTAATGGCCACGCGGTCTCAAGTACGAAACAGCTTAGTTTTAATTATTTTACCTTGTGTATGAAAACTTCAGGATCTCAGAGGTCCCTCTGTTTCTAAACTTAAAGCGAATGTGAGAAGGTTGGCTGACACTAAGTGAAATATAAACAAGTGTCGACTTTTTCTAGTAAATTAAATTTAAGAAAGGTGTTTAAATATTTTTGATGGGAGATATTTTGTAATCTAAATATATATTATGAATTTTGATTTTAAATAAATGTAATTTAAATTCCTTTAATAACTAATAATCCTGAAAACGTACCTGAAAAGATAGTTGCTAACGACACTGCCTTCGATACTAACTAAGACACTACATTACACTAATACAACATTAAGTTGTTATAAACATATTACATTTATCCCGAAGCATCTTAATTCAAAGTATATTACTTCGATAAGTTCCGACAAGTTTGTTCGAGCGCTGTCTGCACCCCCGGGTGCCCCCTGATCCCCCATAAGTGGTAAAATATTATTGAAAGTATAGTTTGTGTTCCTCTGTGTTTAAGTATATCAGTAATTTTGGAATAAAAACATCATAAACAATTCCAATATAAAATTATAAATTCAAATTAATATCATAGCTGAGTGGTCGGAATATGTTATAGAAGATGATTGATGTGAAGTCGAATCAAGAGTCTCGTGTTCGACTCCCGGAGGTAGACCTGTACTATTTAATTATTAAGTATCTTTGGGGCGTACACAAGGACTTAAGAGAATTAAATAGAATTGAAGTCACGATAGCCGAGTGGTTGGGTGGTCGGAATTTCGAGTCAAGAGACCCGAGTTCGATCCTCAGGTGGCAGTACCAATGAGTTTTTTCAAAAACTTATGTACGAATTACATCGTTGGCTTGGACATAAAGACGGCGACGGGCTCTACACCTGTCACGTTGTCCCGAAAATATCTTCGGTGGAAGGTGGGTAAAGGGACTTAATTTTCTAGGCTAGACCTAAGTCTACCCCTGTATTGGGAATTGCGTGAAGATATTTATAAATTTTATTTAAATGGAATGGTGGAGAAACAGCGGCTGAGGTTCAAGATGTCTGATACTGCTATTGCTAAAACAATTGACAAACGTGGCTATTACGCTAAATCTTACCTTACTAATGGGACTTAAATCATGCAGTGACTTATACAGGTAGACACTTTGTATGTATGATGAATAATACATAACAATAGGATTAATATAATTGAAATTGCTAAGATTAAACTAAAAAAATTACTTTTGGGTCATGTATTCAAGTTACTAAACGTTGACGTCATAACAATAAGGACATGGTTTAATTATCTTCATGGTTAAAATTTCCATCCTGTTTTGCTGCTGAAAAAACATACCGCCCGTAATAATCTACTACTTGGCACAGCCTTCTCGCATGGCAAGGTTTGCCATCGTAGTGGATTGGCGATCGCAGTACTAGACACCTTGTACCTTAGATGCCGCTTCCCGTCACAGGTCTCCTCATTACGTGGTATTTTCATGAGGTGTTCTCGCCACATGTCGGTAGCCATTGATAGTATCAATGAACATTTGACTTCTTGAAAGACCAGTTATTTACAGGTACATCATTTGTTTCACACATATATTCTTTCGTTTACCATCGACGGGTATACACAATAACTACTTTTTCCACTGCCTGTCGATAGAATGTCCTAAATATAGAAACACTGCTTGCTCCCGGGAACGTAAAGTCCCTGGTACGTATAACTGTAGTAAAATTTTTTACATTTCTTCAGGTCCGGGTGTTTCTCATTCCTTAACATTAGTCCTTACTTTGGAATTAGAGCAATGTATGTGATCTTGGTCCCTATCTATATATTTACATATTTAAAAAATAGGAAAAATTTAACAATTTTTTTTATTGCAAAGGGAGGCAAACGAGCAAGCGGCTCACGTGATGGTAAGTGATTACCGCCGCCCATGAACATCCGCAATACCAGAGGCATAGCAGATGCGTTGCCGGCCTTAGAGTGCCCCCTCCCCCCTCTACCTTCACTCCCCTTACCTGCACTCACCAGATGAAACGCAGAAGTTTGTTAGACTTCTACTTCAAGCCGGTTTTCTGTGAGGTCGTGGTACTTCCCCGGTCGAGCCGCCCCATTCATGCAACAACAAAAGCTGATGCGTGGCTCTGCCACTGTTACTATTAATTTACTGATGCTATAGAGTTCACAGACGCAAAAATATAACGCTTTAATAAAACTTTTCAAAGTCATTTTCTTCGACTGATCAATTAATAGATCTATCTCTACACAACTAAATTTTAATTGACTTTCCGAAGAGCCCTTTGCCAGTTCAATATCTATGTGAATTTAATTTAATAACTGAACCTGCCAGTTTTCTTATATCGAGAGGTTTTAGCTCTGGTAATGAAAGGCGATTGAATAATTAATTAAAACCAACTGCCATTTTAAATTATACCAACGATAAAAATATTTATTTTCTATTTATCTGAGCAGATGCCGTGTGGCGTCAGAGTTTGCCCTTCTCTTTTTTTCTTGTGAGTTTCGTAAGTGGTGACTGAGGACAAAGCCTTGATAATAATAATAAATAACACACACGGAAAATACCAGGTCCAAATGAATCAGACCAGTAACGGGTAGCAGCCCCAATACACTTGCCAAACGTGCGACTATGGCAACACTTTACAAAAGCGGTTTACAATCGAGCAGTGGACTTTTACTGGCCGTTAGGTAAGTAAATGATTACAAAGCAGCTTGAAGACAATTCAAGGCGGTGGTCAACTTTGAAGTAAAATTTATTGGTGTTCAAAAAGTTTAAGTGTATCTTTTAAAAACTAGGACCTTACTAACTAGGGTACTTCCGGTACCGACACTTATTAAGTAATTTTATATCTTCAGATACCTACACTATGAAGCTCATTCGACGCACCAGAAGTTTATTTGTGATGAAAGTTGATCATATCTGTCTTAAATATTAAAAATAACATATACACATCGATGACTTTAGTTTAACTATTAATATTTTCCACACACATGTTTGCCTCTAGAAGGATCCAAACCCGCAACCCCTAGCATCGAAGGCAGGAGTCTTTTTCAAGAGAGCTTTAACTAAGCTGGGTTAAGTTAGTCGAATAAGTTTCTTAAACCGACATTTCTATTCGAATTTGAACGTCCACAGATCTAGATAACTTATTTCATTGCACCTATTCGAATCAACACGAACTCTTGGAAATTCAATGCCAACTTAAAAACATAAAAAAGAAGAAACATTTTACTAGCAATGTAAACAAAATTGAACTTCGTGGCCTCTTTTGGAAACAATTGCTGGAGACTATCTCTGTAATTTATTGGCTCTTTTTTCTTACTGACAACCAATTAATGTCTTTACGGGAATTCAAGTGCTAATTCCATTTTCTAATTCTAATGTAAAATTAAAATTTTTTTAATCCAAGATTTACAATCTGCAGACTCGATTATGGTTATTAAGTGGGTCACTTATACGTTATACCGAGCCGTCAAGCCGTCCAAGTTAATTACGGATTCGAAGTTGGACGAAACCTGTAAGTGTAGATGTTAACTGTAAGAAATAAATAAATAAATGAGTTAAGTTTTTTAATCTTAATCTTTACGATTGCTCTGTGGTCTGAGATGCTTCTTCTGACGACTGTAAAAAGAACTAACTTTAAAGAAACATGAACCGACTGTCGTTACCTTAATAAAACGTAAAGGTTATTCTTAAGATTCCAATGTTTTAACTTATTAAAGGACGACCTCAAACATCCGACCGGACGGGTTAATGTAGAAAACCACTTTTTATGTATTGTCTCGGGTCAGGGTGTTTGGGGTATATTCGTTGTTTTCGATTTTGTGACCCAAGTGCTTTAGCTACTTACTTTAAGATCAGAGCAAGTGTGTGATGTCGTATATGTCTATATAAGTATTCATTACAAAAAATTATACAGTGCCGTGTGGGGAAGAGTTCCAATAGCCGAGTGGTTGGGTGATCGGAATTCATAGACCGATCGAGGCATGAGACTCAAGTTCGATCCCCAAGGCATTATAAGCCTATTAAAAAAAATATCTTCACGCAATTCCCAATACAGGGGTAGACAGAGGTCAAGTCTAGACAATTAAGTCCCTTTGACCCACCTTCCACCGAACATATTTTCGGGACAAGGTGACAGGTGGTGACCCTTTCGCCGTCTTTATGTCTAAGCCAACGATGGAATTCGTACATAAGTTTTTGAAAAACTCATTGGTACTGCCACCTGGGGATCGAACTCGGGTCTCACGACTCAAAATTCCGACCACCCAACAACTCGGCTATCGTGACTTATAAGCCTATTATGAGTATTTTTTTTTTCAAAACTTACGTACGATTTATGTCTATGGTAAGGACATAAAGATGGCATCAGCCTCATCACCTGTCATTGTTGTTGACTCCCAATTGCTTGTAGTCCAGCCTTCGAAGCTAACGTGAATTGCAGGCTTGCGTTTCACCCTCGCCGCTTTAACCGTCGTCAATATATCATTAACGTCAAATTAACATAGTGAAAAGTATGAACTGAGTATGACATGCATGTATCATTCTATATTAATAGTAAGCTTACATTCACTCACATTCACTCATTTACATTCACTCATTTCTATCAACAATAAATAACTTTAACGAATCGATAGCTAAGTTGGTAGTGACCCTGTATTCGAAACTAAGTATCCTCTGTAATATACCTATGGGCAAAAGTTTGAGTGATCAAATCAAATCATTTATTAATGGACGAAAGTATCACACAATTACATTTATCGATTGAGGTTGCTCTAATGGAGAAGAACCAAGCAAAACAAGCTCCGCAGGTATCAGACAGACCAAACTAATTTGCGCATGCGGATATTGCGTCCGCTGGAAGCAGAAAAAAACATTTGGTTTGTTAATTCAACCAGTGCACCGTCTAATACAAATACTAGCTCATTTGTAACAAAGATGATTTGTTTACCTTTGTTTGCACGAATTATTGTGTCACTTATTGAAGCAAATTGTAAATATCAACAAAAACACATCAACTCGACATAGGGATATTTTAATAACATCGACCATCTTAAAAAGGACTCGCCAATTTAGTATATTTTTAATTTCAAATTGTTCGTCATTTATTCAAGATTGATTGTAAATTTAAACTAAAGAAAAATAAAATCTGTTGGCGGAAAAACATGAGTTGAACAAGAAGGAGCGGATTTTGTATTCAGAGTAATTTTTATAGTTGAGTTTGTGACAAAATAACATTAAATTGCTCGAAGAGAGGAGAGGGGTCAAGAGATCGGATAACGAAACGTGGGTGTATAAGAAAATTATAAACTTGAGACAATAGAGCTATGTAGACACTTGGCGGTATGTTCTCACTGTCCCTTCAGTGACTACACGTGCAGATATATATTTATCTGTAAATGTCCACAGCTCAGTAAAGATAAATATAGTTGAAAGTATATCCCGATTGATTAAGTTCAAATTCACTCGTGCATTGATTAATATCACTCGCAGATCAATTATTTTTCGACTCACGAGACAGCTTAATGATCCTACGAATATCTCGTTAATACTTGTCTGTGTCAGCTGCGCTAATCTTGACCGCGGCTTACCGCCATCAGGAGATTGACTGTGTCGAAAATTTAGGATCAATTTCAATTGAATCAACTTTCTTGAGTGTTTCTATTAAAATTTATAAAAGGGGTACAAAGTTTTATCTTAACGTTTTTATAAATAGATATTTTTTTTTTCGATAAGAAAACATTCGCTATAGATTAGAGATCAAAAGAATGGTCTACGGCTAGCTCTCTACGGTGTGTACTTTAATGCTGACTGTAACAAAATGCATTCTTTTGCATTGTTACCGGATTGGTTTTATATTAGTAGGAGAAATGAGTGGAAGCTTATGTATATATATGGAGTGAGAGTGATTTATTGGATGCTCTCTCTCTCGCTCTTTCTTCCCTGACCCTTATCCTCCTACTTTTCACTTCCCAATGTCTCCGTTAAAGGCCGAGGACGCACTGCAGGTACGCTGGTGCTGTGGATATATCTACATGGGTATTGGTTATCACACATCATCAGCATTGCATATTAAAAATTTAAATGAATCAACTAGAGTCACGATAGTCGTATGGTTCCGGAATCCAAGTCCAGTGATCCCCGAGTGGCGGGCTCGTACCGATGGGTTTTTTAAAAAAAACGTATGTACAATTTATATCATTGGCTTGGAAATAAACACGGCGACAAGCTCACCGCCTATCTCGTTGTCCAGTTTAATTGTCTAAACCTCTGTCTACCCAATATTGAGAATGGCATGAAGATTAGAGAGCTTAGAGAGATAGAGAATTACTATTATTTAGCCTGAATAGAGAGCTTTATAAGTTGCTAGTACTTATTACTAATACTTTTTGATGTTTCTGTTTAAGTAACATAATTTGTGGAAAACGATATAGATTTTGCATATACCATTAGTGTAAAGATAGGATTTAGTGATTAATTAACATTCATGTACGATCTTAATATTGAAAAAAGAAATAATTTAATTTACAATCTTAAATGTCCAACACGCCTTACATTTTAAAAATTTTCACAAATATGCGTAAAACAGTTTCTAAACAATTACCATTATGAGTATTGTTGATTTATTCAAACTCGGATTTATCAATAACAATAGCACAAATTATTAGGCCACAGCGAAAAGAGCATTATGTTTTTATTTAAATGTTAATGTTGTTGAGGTTTGAATTACTGGTATAATATATAATGTACGAGTACAAACATAAACTGTTATAAACAGGGATTATAGAGTAGTTGGAGTACGGAGCACCATCGAGCGACTTCTTAGGTTCTTCCACATTCATTCAAACAAGATCTTTATCAATGGCTGAATGATACATTACCTAGACAATATAAATAGATTTTCAAATTTGCAAAATAAGAACGTTACATTTAATCAAGGTATTATTATTGACATGTAGCTATTATCGATGACTAGGTTTAATCAAAATTTTCGGAGATTACTTAGTTACATTTTTACAGCTGAACCTGAATAATTTTAATGTTTTAACAATTCCTCACTGAACGATGTGACATTTTTAAACTTCCGCATCGCAACACCTAAAGTAAGTAATGAAGCATAAGTTAAATTGAAAAACGAAGCAAAAGACGTTTTACTTTAAAACAATAAAAATATATTTACGAAGAAACGATCCTAAATAATTTAAATGAAAGTGGGAAAACATGTTTTCAATATAACCCAGCCTATGTTATAATGTTGTGAATTGGAGCGTGCAAACCTTCCGCGACGTCAAAACAAAAGAAAATATAAACGAGGGATTACAATGTGAGAATTGCGACTTTTGTTATCTATATTAATATAAATACAAACTCCGTATGCTTGTCGTCGTCTCGTTTGGCAGATAATATTTTTTAAGGATACGACACAAAACACAAGTCATTTGTAATAGGTGTCCGTGGTAACCACTGTTATTGTTTATGAAATCTTAAATTGCAACACACCGCCTCATGTACTCTACAGCGTACACTCCAGCTAATAATTACATACTTAAAAATAAACACAAAAATTCGTCAGGCGGGCTATGAAAGTGAAGCAGACTGGACCCTCGGGTCGGATCAATGAGTTAAAAAATTACAATAGTTTCGTTTCTGCTTACGTTCAAAGAGGATCGCCTGGATAAAACTATCTCGGAGACATTTCTAGTCAATTACGTTGAAACCTTAAAGATGCTTTTCTTTATTTCTCATGTGGCACGTAACCACCTTTCACCGAAGACATTTCTTTGCGTCAACTTGACAGGAGTAGAGCCTTCTTTTATTCCCTTCTTTTATTTCTATATCGGCTTCTTTTATTTTTAGCTAACGATGTAACTTATTGTCAATATTGTGTAAAGCAAAATAAATAAATCGTACAAAAATTTTAAAAAACTCATTGGATTTGGCCTTTCGTCTGGTGATCAAACTCGAGTCTCTTGAATGTAATTCCAATCTCCCAACCACTCGGCTATCGAGACTAACTATCGTGCTTAACGTTATAATTATGAAAAAATACTTATTTGCTAAATATAAAATAGTATTTAAAAAAACACAAACATTAGAATTATTCTACGCGAGACTTACTTCCAAAGGATTCGATTTAAAAGCAGTCAAGTTGGTGTAGTCCTAAAAAAATTCTTTTACCGCCTAAACGATTTTACTAAACCTTTTAACTAACATTCTACGTGACAAGTTTGAATTAGATTAAATTCCGTGTCCTTTTACAATGGCTGACAATGCTCACGACACCTGACCTGGGGATTGGAGTTTAATTACATAAATAAAGCATTGTTATTTATCTTCACGCATTTTGCCAATCATGGGGCAGACGATCCCTTAACTCAAAATGTGCGTGTTTACACCTAAGCTTATTTAGGAAGGTAACAATAAGTGACAGGAGTTGATCGTATCGGCGTCGTGGTATCCAAACTGACAGTAACAATATACTTACATACATAATTACATTGATTCATATATACATAATAACATCCTTAATTCGAATATTCGCACTCGTCGGCAGCGGGATTCGAAACCGCTCATTACCAACTAGGCTATCGAGTCGTAAAGCATTCATCGTCGTTACAAAATAATTACTTCGCCATTGGAAAATGGGTTGGTATGGTACTAACGAGTAACCCATTTTCCAAAAATTTCGAATTCTTCTTGGGGCAAACATTTGTGAGATGAATATGAATGAATGATTGTAATGAAGTCAAGGACATTTACGTATCTTTATAAATATTTATGTACGAGCATGTAAATATATGGATATGTATGTAAGTCACGATAGCCGAGTTGTTGTGTGGTCGGAATTTCGAGTCGAGAGACCCGAGTTCGAGACCCAATATATCTTCACGCAATTCCCAATACAGGGGTAGACAGAGGTCAAGTCTAGACAATTAAGTCCCTTTGACCCACCTTCCACCGAAGATATTTTCGGGACAACGTGACAGGTGGTGAGCCCGTCGCCGCCTTTATGTCCAAGCCAACGATGAAATTCGTACATAAGTTTTTGAAAAACTCATTGGTACTCTCTGTACTCGACTCGAAATTCCGACCACCCAACAACTCGGCTATCGTGACTTTTTTTTTATTTATTTATGTAAAACATATTGTAAAGTAAGCTTGAACAATAAGACGAATAGGCTCACTACCTGTCACGTTGTCCAAAATATGCTTCGGGTAAAAGTCTTCGGTGTCTGCCTACTCATGTATAGATGATTGAGCGAAATGATAAATTGTATTAAGATAATCTATTTATAAATCTATTACTTAAGTAAACTCAATTTAAGTTAATCTTTTTTTTATTTTGTAAAACTTAATTTACAGAAAAAATTATGTTAATATTTACAATGCTTATTAACTAAAAACTATTATAATCGTAGAGCCCCACTCCTCGTGGCATGGTACCAAGAACGCTGGCTGCATTTCCACGTTGAATGGCTAGTTAACCGTTGAGCGAGAAAAGAACCGGCCCTCTTGTCACCAGCGGCAACGATAAGTCGCGGATACAATTCCTTTCGAAACTGCATCGCGTGGGGACCCCACGGACCGATTGTCTCTACGGCAAATGGAACAAATATATAGTCTCCTTTCAAAGACTCATATTTACACCATTTACCCGATTCAGCTGCCTCTGATGCCGCCCCGGCCCTTATCAAAGAACCCTTGATATGAGAGGCCGCTAATGCCGTCCGCTAAGGCCGT
Organism: Sericinus montela; assembly: GCA_029286605.1. Lineage (NCBI taxonomy): Eukaryota > Metazoa > Arthropoda > Insecta > Lepidoptera > Papilionidae > Sericinus > Sericinus montela. The sequence goes on from JAGSMR010000072.1 coordinate 5,145,273, forward strand.
CCCACACAAGAGCTTTGCCTCTTTCCCGAGGGAATATATAATAAGTTAATCTTAGAATATATAATATATCACAACAATTTTATCCCTGTTGTTATTTAATAATTACCTCGCAGAATTACGCATGCAAATTTAAAAAAGTATATGTTAACTGGTCCGAAGAGAAGAAGTGCACCACCCTCCCTCCCACAGATGCGTGCACTAATTCTACTATCTGCACCACCACCACTACACTCAAACCATGTAACATATACCACCAACGAACATTTTATGCCTATTTGAATTTTCGTATTTGAAAATAAAATTTTAGATGAACATCATCACAATAGTTAATAGTTAATTTCCACTCTCAAAGTGTCTCGAATTTGATCTCATCAAAGCGCTTGTAATGTAAACTTCACTGTAACAATAAATGTCCCTAATTGAATTAACTCTGCGGTTCAAAGTCACTAATCATTTGGACGGAATATTGTGTTTTTATCATAACCATTGAAGAGTCTTTCATAGAAAATTTGCTTTTAAAAGATGTTTTAATGAGTTTTACAATAATTTTAATGAGTGGTATCATGTTTACTTTAAATTATTTATTGGTCAACCGTGGTGGTGTCGGCTTAAGAATTTTCTACATCATTTCTACTCCTAAATGGAGTAAGAAGCGACTAAGAGAAAAGCATGAACAACATAAATGATGTCGAGATAACCGTCTTGAAAAATTTTAGGTAAATTAGCAGATAATTCATGTGAACGGCGTGTAACGGCGTATAAATATTGCCACGCTCTTTCTTCCCGTGGATGTTGTAAGAGGCGACTATGGGAAACAGCCTTGAATATAATTATGGCAACCGATAGATAGCAGTATCTCTAAAAATGTCAGACCAAAAATAATGAAACCGGAGACGGGACAGCAGCGTTTGAGGTGCGAGTGCACTGGTACTGCGACCGCCAATCCGCTTGCCATGCGTGGCGATTATGGCAAATCCTCCCTACAGGAGAGGCCTATGTCCTGCAGTGCACTTTAACAGGTTTTGTAAGTAAGCAGATAAATAAGCAATTATTGGTGACCGCAGTAACTATCACAGCGGTCCGTAATTTGCGTTATTTGTTTAGATTTTTTGGAGTGGTAATAGTTGCAATAGTCGAGTGGCTGGGTGGTCAGAATTTGAGTCAAGAGACTCGATTGCGACCCCAGGTGACAAGCTCGTACCAGTGGGTTTTTTTAAAAACTTAAGTACGAAGATATTTATTTATTTTTTATATATACATATACAAAACCCGTAAAGAATATTATATAAGCTCTCTAGCTTCTCTCTATCTAAATTTCTTTTTCCCTCTCATATCTTCTCTATCATAATGAACACTCACAGAAGGTGTGATTTATATATAACTTTTCATGTCTTGTGATAAACTTTGTGTGGGCTTCGTACATGCTTCCATTTCCTTTTAGTAATTTCCAGAGGTTTAAAAAAATAAATATACATCTTCACGCAATTCCCAATACAGGGGTAGACAGAGGTCTAGTCTAGACAATTAAATCCCTTCGACCCACCTTCCACCGAAGATATTTTCGGGACAACGTGACAGGTGGTGAGCCCGTCGCCACTTACACTTATATATTATTTATTATTTAATCAGTAATATTGAATACAATTTTTTTTCCAAAAATATATTTTTTCACATAGTAATTTTCTGTTCACTAGTTGCGAATATAGATGATAAATTCACAGAATATCAAATACAAGCTTTTGGCAGCGGTTCTGACTGCCTTAAACCACTGGGTCGATGGGGCTTAATTGTCTAGACTAGTCCACTGTCTACCACTGTATTGGGAATTGCGTGAAGATATTTATTTATTTATTTTTATATATACATATACAAAACCCGTCAAAGAATATTATATAAGCTCTCTAGCTTCTCTCTATCTAAATTTCTCTTTCCCTCTCATATCTACTCTATCATAATGAACACTCACAGAAGGTGTGATTTATTTATAACTTTTCATGTCTTGTGATAAACTTTGTGTGGGCTTCGTACATGCTTCCATTTCCTTTTAGTAATTTCCAGAGGTTTAAAAAAATAAATAAACATCTTCACGCAATTCCCAATACAGGGGTAGACAGAGGTCTAGTCTAGACAATTAAATCCCTTCGACCCACCTTCCACCGAAGATATTTTCGGGACAACGTGACAGGTGGTGAGCCCGTCGCCACTTTATGTCAAGCCAACGATGAAATTCGTAGATAAGTATTTGAAAAACTCATTGGTACTGCCACCTGGGGATCGAACTCGGGTCTGTCGACTCGAAATTCCGACCCCCCAACAACTCGGCTATCGTGACTTTTTACAATACATGTTAATATTTTTTTAAAATACATGTGTAATACACAATCGAGTTTCATGCAAAATTTTCTTAAAGTTCTTTAGATTCTACATTAAAACATGTTATTTTATGTAATTATACTTACTATTGTAAATTTCAGTAGCCGTGGTAGCCTAGCCAGGTCAGGTGAGGAGTTATGTTTGACCCCCAGCTCAGCACCGGTAATTTTGTTAAAACACTAAAAGTTTGTTTAAACTTGAAAACATCGCGAGGAAATTTTCTCGTATAACATTTCATCATAATCCACTGATAGATAGATAGATATATATTATAGACATTAGCAATAAAAACGATTCGCCAAAATCGCCACACTTGGCTAGAAGTTGGCGATTATACTACCAAATATCGGGTGTGAGATATTCTACATTATCGCGCCATCTGTTGAGAGCCGACGCAATTTACGGGTTTTGTCAGGGACGCGACTCTCACGTGAAGAAAGAGGGTTAATAAACATACCGATACCATGCGTCATCAATATATATGCGACAGGTCCCTTGTTAGCCCTAATTTTACATAATTTCTTGAATATATATATATATATATATATATATATATATATATATATATATATATATATATATATATATATATATATATATATATATATATATATATATATATATATATATATATATATATATATATATATATATATATATATATATATATATATATATATATATATATATATATATATATATATATATATATATATATATATATATATATATATATATATATATATATATATATATATATATATATATATATATATATATATATATATATATATATATATATATATATATATATATATATATATATATATATATATATATATATATATATATATATATATATATATATATATATATATATATATATATATATATATATATATATATATATATATATATATATATATATATATATATATATATATATATATATATATATATATATATATATATATATATATATATATATATATATATATATATATATATATATATATATATATATATATATATATATATATATATATATATATATATATATATATATATATATATATATATATATATATATATATATATATATATATATATATATATATATATATATATATATATATATATATATATATATATATATATATATATATATATATATATATATATATACACAAGTGCTTTAGCTTGCAGGACACTTTAAGGTCGTTCAGTATGTATGTATTTAATTCACAAGTATATGCAACCATTTTTATACATGTATTTGTGTTATTCTGACTACCTACATTAATAAATATGTATTTAGATGGCGATAACATCGCATACAATAGATCTTAAAGTAACCAGCTTAAGTACTTGTATTATGGAATCAGAAACAAAGGAGGTACCCAAGCATCCAGACCCGACAAAATGTAGAAACAGTATTTTTTACATTAAGCCGAGCGGTAATCGAACCCGGGAGGACCTCAGAGCTGGCGACATCATGAAAACCGGTGTAAACGCCATTCTTTCACGGAGGTCGGCATAGATTAATTACTTTTTTCTTTGCTGCATTTCCGGCTGCAGATGACTTAATTAGTGTTTGTGTAAGGCCACAATACACCAATACCAACATAAAATTTATTTCCAACATAAAATTAAAACGAGACGGCACAGGGGCCACTTCCTGCGAGGTCACCCCACAAATATCAGCGTTTTGTCTCCGTCCCTACTTAGAGACAACGTTTCACGTCTTTTCTACGAAGACAGATTAGCCGTATTTCTTGTCGAGAAATTATAGAAAGAAAGATGGGGGAGGGAAAGATTGTAAATCGTGTTTAATGTTAAAATTCCTTAAAATAGTTTTTACTTTTTTTAAAGAATGTCAAACAACATTACTAGTATTCCTGTTAACCGATCCGCGTGCAGATGATGGCTTCTCGTTATTACAAGAACATTCGGCCACCGCATTTTATTTATTTTTAATTAATACCCAAAGAAATTTGTTAAATTAAAAATGACAAGGCAGCTCGACATGGGGAGTCCATCGGGATTCGAAATATGAAATTTCAGAAGCTTTGTAAAGCATTTGTTTTGGCTAATTTATATTTTAAACATTATTAGATATTTATTTATTTATATATAAGATTGACGAGTCACGATAGCCGAGTGGTTGGGTGGTCGGAATTTCGAGTCAATAGACCTGAGTTCGATCCCCAGTTGGTAGGCTCGTACCAATGAGTTTTTCAAAAACTTATGTACGAATATCGTTGGCTTGGACATAAAGGCGGCGATGGGCTCACCACCTGTCACGTTGTCCCGAAAATATCTTCGGTGAAAGGTGGGTCGAAGGGACTTAATTGTCTAGACTCGACCTCTGTCTACCCCTGTATTGGGAATTGCGTGAAGATATTTATTTATTTATTTATTTATATATAAGAAATATATACATGTTTTACGTGCTGTTTTATTAATATTTATATATTTAATAAAATTGAACAGCGACGGGCTCACCACTAGTCACGTTGTCCCGAAAATATCTGCGGTGAAAGGTGGGTCAAAGGGACTTAATTGACTAGACTTGACCTCTGTCTGCCCCTGTATTGGGAGTTGCGTGAAGATATTTATTTATTTATTTATAATAAAATTGAATGAAAACCAACTCAGAATTTCACTGTCAGTAGTCGTTTAGAAGCGGATACTTATTATTTAATTTATACTTGTAATTGTTGTGGTTTAATTGTGATAATAATAATAACAATCATTTTTTTCTATACTATATAGGATTCATTTATACATATTACATAGACATTTAAATTTTACTTAGTGTTTATGGTAGCCTCTAAAGCAGTGCTAGGTTTAAAACCTGTATTACAGCAACCCCTCCAGTACCAAACCCTCCAGCTTAAAAAATCATATCATAATAGCTGCAAAAGCCAGATTAATGTGTAATATAATGAAAGTGATTTAAACTTTCACTATATTACACAGTGAACTCTGATGAATGCGTGCATGTGTGCAACAATGAATTTTAATGGATTCCTGTTTTCTGCTACGTACCACAACTGAATTGAATATTTTCTTTTATAAATAACGGTCACAAGATATAATATAAATAAATAAATAAATAAATAAATAAATAAATAAATAAATAAATAAATAAATATCTTCACGCAATTCCCAATACAGGGGTAGACAGAGGTCAAGTCTAGAAAATTAAGTCCCTTTGACCCACCTTCCACCGAAGATATTTTCGGGACAACGTGACAGGTGGTGAGCCCGTCGCCGCTTTATGTCCAAGCCAACGATGAAATTCGTAGATAAGTATTTGAAAAACTCATTGGTACTGCCACCTGGGGATCGAACTCGGGTCTGTCGACTCGAAATTCCGACCCCCCAACAACTCGGCTATCGTGACTTTTTACAATACATGTTAATATTTTTTAAAATACATGTGTAATACACAATCGAGTTTCATGCAAAATTTTCTTAAAGTTCTTTAGATTCTACATTAAAACATGTTATTTTATGTAATTATACTTACTATTGTAAATTTCAGTAGCCGTGGTAGCCTAGCCAGGTCAGGTGAGGAGTTATGTTTGACCCCCAGCTCAGCACCGGTAATTTTGTTAAAACACTAAAAAAATTTTTGTTTAAACTTGAAAACATCGCGAGGAAATTTTCTCGTATAACATTTCATCATAATCCACTGATAGATAGATAGATATATATTATAGACATTAGCAATAAAAACGATTCGCCAAAATCGCCACACTTGGCTAGAAGTTGGCGATTATACTACCAAATATCGGGTGTGAGATATTCTACATTATCGCGCCATCTGTTGAGAGCCGACGCAATTTACGGGTTTTGTCAGGGACGCGACTCTCACGTGAAGAAAGAGGGTTAATAAACATACCGATACCATGCGTCATCAATATATATGCGACAGGTCCCTTGTTAGCCCTAGTTTTACATAATTTCTTGAATATATATATAGAGAGATAGAACAAATTAATAAAGATTTATGTTTACTTGTAGTTACAAGTAAACATAAATCTTTATTAATTTGTTCGAGTATCCAAAAAGCAATTACTATTTTCAATTATCCGATCCGCGTGCAGATGATGGCTTCTCGTTATTACAAGAACATTCGGCCACCGCATTTTATTTATTTTTAATTAATACCCAAAGAAATTTGTTAAATTAAAAATGACAAGGCAGCTCGACATGGGGAGTCCCATCGGGATTCGAAATATGAAATTTCAGAAGCTTTGTAGAGCATTTGTTTTGGCTAATTTATATTTTAAACATTATTAGATATTTATTTATATATAAGATTGACGAGTCACGATAGCCGAGTGGTTGGGTGGTCGGAATTTCGAGTCAATAGACCTGAGTTCGATCCCCAGTTGGTAGGCTCGTACCAATGAGTTTTTCAAAAACTTATGTACGAATATCGTTGGCTTGGACATAAAGGCGGCGATGGGCTCACCACCTGTCACGTTGTCCCGAAAATATCTTCGGTGAAAGGTGGGTCGAAGGGACTTAATTGTCTAGACTCGACCTCTGTCTACCCCTGTATTGGGAATTGCGTGAAGATATTTATTTATTTATTTATTTATATATAAGAAATATATACATGTTTTACGTGCTGTTTTATTAATATTTATATATTTAATAAAATTGAACAGCGACGGGCTCACCACTAGTCACGTTGTCCCGAAAATATCTGCGGTGAAAGGTGGGTCAAAGGGAATTAATTGACTAGACTTGACCTCTGTCTGCCCCTGTATTGGGAGTTGCGTGAAGATATTTATTTATTTATTTATAATAAAATTGAATGAAAACCAACTCAGAATTTCACTGTCAGTAGTCGTTTAGAAGCGGATACTTATTATTTAATTTATACTTGTAATTGTTGTGGTTTAATTGTGATAATAATAATAACAATCATTTTTTTCTATACTATATAGGATTCATTTATACATATTACATAGACATTTAAATTTTACTTAGTGTTTATGGTAGCCTCTAAAGCAGTGCTAGGTTTAAAACCTGTATTACAGCAACCCCTCCAGTACCAATCCCTCCAGCTTAAAAAAAATCATATCGTAATAGCTGCAAAAGCCAGATTAATGTGTAATATAATGAAAGTGATTTAAACTTTCACTATATTACACAGTGAATACAGTGAATGCGTGCATGTATGCAACAATGAATTTTAATGGATTCCTGTTTTCTGCTACGTACCACAACTGAATTGAATATTTTCTTTTATAAATAACGGTCACAAGATATAATATAAATAAATAAATAAAATTGGGCAGCATCACATACATTGCTATGATTCCAAAGTAAGTAGCTAAAGCACTTGGATTATGGAATCAAAAACAACGAAAGTACAATAGCGTAGAATTGATTATTAAAAAAAATAAGTTTAGATTAGAAAAAACTTTCTACGTTTTTGTGTAATATGTATAGTTTAATATTCGTTGGAGATCCGACTTTAGTGACTATAATAGTACAAAATTCAATCATGAATTTTTTACCATTAAAGTCACTAAAGTCGTATGAATTAAAATTATTTGGCAGCACAGTATATTTAGATGTTAATCGGTACGCGGGCTTAGGGCGATTTGATTCCCGAGCTTTTTAATATTAAGGCCGACCGGCATATTTACTATAAACATCAGAAACCTATAATAGTTTTTTTTTTATGGAAAAGGGAGGTAAACGAGCAGGTGGCTTACGTGATGGTAAGTGATTACCGCCGTCTATGAACACCCGCAATACCAGAGGGATAGCAGATGCGTTGCCAGCCTTTAAGAAACGTGTTGGCCTCCGGTTACCTGCACTCACAAGACGAAACGCAGAAGTTTGTTAAACTTCTACTTCACGCCGGTATTCTGTGAGATCGTGGTACTTCCCCGGCCCATGCATGCAACAACAAAAGCTGATGCGTGGCTCTATCACTGTAGAACTGTAGGTTGCACTGTTTCATCGCATATTCTCGTGCTGTTGTTGTTATCAGTACTGAAATTGCGTCTGTGCTTAGCGCCTTACTTCGTTGGACGGTGATACATCTCGGACAGGTGAGTGCTTCTGGATGGAACAAATCCCTGGTGAAGCGGTCTGCCATTGCGAGAACACATCGTGCTGATGAACAAGTAAGGGAGGTTTACTTGTCTTTGCTATGGGGAAATTTCCAGCTACACAACCGGGCGTCTGATTATGTTTGACCAGTTGCAAATTCGGATATACGGCCGAGGTATTTTTTTGGTCATTCGGGCCTGAATACTTTTGTAATCAGCTTCATGAAATATAAACTTTGTATAGAATCCTTTGTTCGATTATATCGTATACATTTTGTGTGAATTTGTCATTTTGAATGTCACATTAAGTATTTTATAAAAGCATTTGTATTACAATATAAGCACGCAATTCCCAATACAGGGGTAGATAGAGGTCTAGTCTAGACAATTAAGTCCCTTTGGGCCACCTTCCACCGAAGATATTTTCGGGACAACGTGACAGGTGGTGAGTCCGTCGCCGTCTTTAGGTCCAAGCCAGGATATTATTCGTACGTGGTCCGATATTTTTAGAGATGGTTATCCCGCCATCTATCGCTTGACATAAAGATATTTAAGGCTGTTTCCCTTAGTCTACTTTTAAGACACCCACGAGAAAAAAAGGAGTGGTAATATTCATAAGCCGTTACCACATGTTTAACATATACATATGTATGCATAAGAGTAGAAGACAAGAAAGAGTGGAGGACATTATTTCTATACGTACATTACTAAATAATATTTGTTTCCTTCTACGAATAGTAATAGTATGAATGAATATATATTCATACTATAATATTAATAAATGAAACTTTGCCTCTGTATCTGCTAAGATTTCAAAAGCTCTGTTCTTCTTTGTATTCCTTCTGACAGTATTTCTAAACTAAACTCCTTTTGATTGAACCCAGGAAAGAACATAGGATGTACCCCGAAAAAAAAAAACGAACGTTTTGATACTAGCGATGCCGAAGCAACAACGTAGTATGTGTAACTATTGAGCTATTTATTTGGCTACATTCAGTACCTGAGTCGCTAGAGCCTCTCTGTCAACGTGATCCCGGTATCAGTCACGCGGACTTTGCGCTCGTCTCGATTTTCGATCGTGTGTAACATAAATTACACAAATCGTACGTATTTGTGACAGCGCAGTTTGTTACAATGAAGTATATTCTGTAAATATCATGATAAATATCTCGGATCCTTTATTTGAGCCCATAAGCAAAAGTGAGTAAAGCTTTGAAGAAATTTTTTTCAATATCTTTAGTATACATTTTTTTTTGCTTGTTAATACTCTTATCATTAAGGACTACCTCAGAGGATGAATGATACCGGTAATATGGTTTCGCTTGCTTAGAGGTCCCGGGTTGTGTTCTCGGACGGGTTATTGTAGAAACCTTTCTACATCGCTTCTAGTCTGAATGTTTTTAGTACCTTAGTCGTATCTGATTCCATAACATAATTGCTTTAGCTACTTAATTTGGTATCAGGGCAATTTATGTGATATTTTAGTCTATGTATTTATATTTATTTATAATTTATAAGCCAAGTTATGCGTTTGGTTGTGTTATCGGAGTCAGGTTGTCAATTTCCTGGGTAAATACTCGTACCAGAGAGTGTTGGCTTGGACACAGATGAAGCATAGCTTCTGACACGTTCTCCTCAGATAAGATCTGGTAAATTGTAAGTCGACGAGATTCAAATATTGACAAAATCTGGGGTATTTTTTTTTTTTATTGAAAAATGCGTGAAGATACATGCTGTTCATTATGGCAAATCCATTTTACGAGAGAACATAGTGTTACATACAGCGGATTTTTACAAGCAGAACTTGTAAATGGGTTAAAAAATGTTTATTAAGATATAAAAAAGTTAGTATAGTAAAAGATAGTTGATTCGAATTCCGATCACCCAACCATTCGGGGTTGGGTTATCGGAATTCGAGTCAAGGGACCCGAGTTGGATCCTCAGGTTGCAGGCGTGTACCAATAGGTTTTTTCAAAAACTTATGTACGTTGTATACCGTTGGTTTGGACATAATAGCGACGGACTCACCACCTTACATGTCGCCCCAAAAAATGTCTTCGGTGGAAGGTGAAAATTTACGGTGACAAATTTTTTGGACATCTGTCTCCCCCATTGTTGGAATAGCGTAAGGAATTTTTTCTGTTATTTCTGTTATACACGGATTATAATTATCGGAAATAATTATATATTTATATTTTTTAACGTACTGAACGTTTTGCTAAAATCCAATGCAAAAGGTTTCTCTAGTTTTAAGTTTCACTGCGGAAGCAAGCGCCCGAAGGTTCCCGCAGCTGTGAAGGCGAAATAACTTTTTTTATTTCAAATCTTGTTGTTCTCCTGAAATGGAACTTTGTTGTATTCCACGTTATTATTATTTTTAACCAACTTAAAAAGGAGGAGTTTCTAAATTCGGTTGTATGTTCTCATAACTGCGTCATATGTAAACCGATTACAAAAATTCTACTCTAAAAGGGTATACTCTCAGTATTGTTTCAAGAAGTAAATGTTCATGTTCATGATAACAATGGCAATTATAAATTATCTGAACTAAGATGGCACCTGATATGTGTGAGTTCTAAATGTAATAAGTTCATGAACGTGTTCACGTAATCAAATGTACCAAAACACATCAATCAATTTTATTTCAATTTATTCAGTAAATTAAGTCTGAAAATGGCCTGAAATTGTTAAAGTTAAACCGCATAACTGATGAGCAAAGCTCACGAGTCCCGCAACATTACAGGCTCGCGTTTCAGCCACCCCCGTGTTTTCGCTACATACTTTAGGGTTCAGAGCAATAGAATACTCTTTTTATGTAAGTAATTGGATATTACTTTGTATATGTAGTAGTAGTACTTTGTATGTTACTTATTGTATATGTAGTAGTGTTAGTTAATACATGTAGTAGTGACCACGGTCTTTAACATAATTGTAAAAGTAATGAAAAGTATATGAGAATGAATAATATCACTTACATCATTAACTTTACAATTTACGTCAAACGGGGAGGCGCGCGTCAAGAGGCTTGTTCTACTGATTCCCAGAGAGCTTTATATCTGATCCTGAAGTGTGGGGAGACAGGTGTTATTTAACTTGTCTGTTTTGTAATTGTTACAGCTATACAATTGACTTTCTAATAAATACAAAAGTGAATGTAAATAAAATATTGGAGGATCGCTTTCAGTCAAGTTATCAAATAGGTGGTCGCGTGAGAGAAATTCGAATCAAGAGACTCGGGTTCGATCTTCAGGGGGAAGGCTTGTACCTATGCTTTTTTTGAAACGTATTGTTTTACTCAAACTGACATGTTGTCCCAGATAAGCTTTGGTGAAGTTGAGAGAGCGAAATAAGCAATCTAGACCTCTGAATACTTCAATATTGGGAATGCGGGAACATTTTGTATCTTATTATCGTCTTACACTGTGTTTGCCTAAAGTTGATATTTGTGTAGTTGATTTGCTCAAAATAACTATTGCTGAATACAAACAAAATTGACCCGGGCTTCAGTCGCTTATGATATAAGTTCCTATCTGATAAATGTATCACGTACAAATATCACTTAAATTGTCTTGGAACGTAAGAAATCTTGAGATTAATTCTGAACCCGTTAAAATAACAAAGCTATATTTATTAATGTATTATTTTAATTTACGTAAACTTAAACAAAATGTGTTTTTAAACTAAGTTAAAAAGAAGGATGTCAATTCGATACGGACATATGTATCGAATTAAAAGTATTATAACGTAATTAAATTTCAAAGAAATATGCATGTATGTTTGCATGTGCGCACGTGTATGCACGTATGTCTTCAATGCTGTAAGATGAATTTTAACTCTTTTAAATTGGAAAATTAATTAATTAATATAATTTAACTTAATGATTTCTTCTATTTACGGGAATACTACACATTATAAATAAAATGATTTTCGGATTTTATTGTCCCCCCGTGACCACGGATGCTGTAAAGCATCCGAAACGTCGGGAAATAACAACAGTTTGTAAACCGTTTTATTTATAATTTAACTATTTAATTAGAATGAAAATTTACCACTTAACTTAACTTTTTAATTGCGTTAAAAATATAGCAGATGTTTAATATGTCCCTAAGTTCTTAAGTGCTTTTATGCATGAAGATGTAGTAATCAAAAGTCTGTGTGTAGCGAAGATTCTTTCTGAATACTTTTCTGGGAAGGGAGGAAGGAAGGGAATAAGCGTTTATTTATTTTATTCATAGAATCACTTACGAACTTAGTGCTACTAAAATCACTTAAGAATCACTTAATCACCTAAACAGCATAAATCAATTAAAATGAAACAAAAAAAAAATCGTCCAATACTGGCGCAGCACTGGTGGTGGTCTTAACTCCTATCCTTTTTAAATAATATTTTTAAATTCAAAGATGAAGGTTATATTGCATTACTGTTTTGATTAAGTTTTTATTTATCTAGTGTTCTCCTGAAGTGATCGGCGACGCCGGAGAGTTCGTTGGCGGCCTTCAAGGAAAGAATTTTCTTTCTACTTACACATTTCACTGAAGAAATTTTTTGTACACTATGACCCAGTCGCCGTCTTTATGACGAGCCAAAACAACGATGTAAATCTTGAATTAGTTTTTGAAAAAAAAAAAAAAAAAAGATCGAAGTCAGATCAAGAGACTCTAATTCCGATTACCAAACCACTATCGGTTATAGTGACTTACCATGGCCACAATCGTTATGCTGTAAATATTTTTATTTGTACTAAGCAATATGATTTATTATTTATTTGTCTATCTGACATATTGTTCCACTGGATTGGACACTACAGGCCACCGGATGTAAAGTGGGTTGAAAGGGTAAAGATGTTTCGATTTACAATACTGATAATACAGTATTGGGAAAGCCGTAAAAAGGAATACATTTTAAAGGAAACAAAAAAGAACCTTGTTATTGAAAAAGTTACTTCGCAACATTCCGCATGCAAATATTAAAATGTATATGTTACCTGCGTTTGACTCTGCGGTCGCTCATCGTAGAGTGTACTCGCTCGATAATGCCTTGTTTTGAGGCGAAACACGTGTCGCGTTTTCGTTGGTGGTATATGTTATCTGGTTTGAGTGTAGTGGTGGTGGTGCATACAGTGGAATTATTGCACGCATCTGTGGGAGGGAGGGTGCTCCTCTTCTCTTCGGACCAGATAACATAAACCTTTTTATATTTGCATGCGGAATGTTGCGAAGTAACTTTTTCAATAACAACTTTACAATGAATTTCCGCAAAGTAACGCCTGAGTCAGTTAACTATCTAAAAAAGAACCTTTTCCTTTTTAGTCGCTTTATTTTTGTCAGAGGAACATTACAAATTACAGAGTAACATTAAAATATAAACTTCGCTATGTGAAGTGTTTTGCAATCAGTGCAGTTTCGCAGACAAAGCGAGCAGAGCAGTTGCATGCTACGGCCCCACTGTCGTTTGTAGCGCAATAGCGTTCTGCTGTAAGGCAATTACTGTGCTTGCTGTTCAATTTATATCGACTGTTGTCTGGCTCAGCTCCTGTCAACCGTTGTATATATTAACGAGTTATAAACAAAAGATAATCAGCATGAACAACATGCTATAAAAGTCAACAAAAAAAACGCATCAATTGTTATTTTGTTACAAATAAAATCCAACTAAACATGTACCTACGTATGTTTTTGTATCGTTGGCTTGGACACTAAGACAGCGACCTGTCTTGTTGTCGAATATTTATCAAATTATCTTGTGCAATTCCTCTTCGACGTTCGTCCGCAACTGACGTAACGAGATCCTCCCGAGGCCACGGATGCTATAAAGTATCCGAAACGTTTAGAGGATAAAAAAGCTTAATAAATACTGTATAAAACGCTATAAAATTCGTAAATAACCATTTTATTTTAAACTCTGCCGCTTTCAGGTTTTGGTCATAATAAGACATTAGAATAGAATGGACTATACCCACGAATACATTCCATACATAATTCACAACCGGAAGGGAACGCTGCGTTCTCTTGCACCGCGAAGCAGTAGGCTTCGTCAAGCGGCGTGCAAAAGCATGTAGTGCTCTACTCTCGACATGTCAATGTCAAGCTTTTTTGTGGTCTTAAAGTTCCTCTATGGACCGTAAAGTTAGTTGCCATTATTAAGAAAGCACACTAATTAATCCTTCTAATATTTTCTAAAAATTCTTTTACATTGCTACTTTAAAATTAATTATCCGTACCAATATTCATATTCTTTACATAAATCTATGCCCTTATCGGGATACGAACCCTTAACCATTTTCTTCGAAAGCAGGTTAACTACCGAGGAAGGTACAAACCGCGTCTGAGTCACTCCTAATCAATTTAAGTTCGTACTTATATTTATGTGACTTACATCAGTCCGTATCTTTAAAGAGAGATAATTATTCTATGGATATGAAATAAAATAAATAAATAAATAATCTTCACGCAATTCCCAATACAGAGGTAGACAGAGGTCTAGTCTAGACAATTAAGGCCCTTTGACCCACATTCCACCGAAGATATTTTCGGGACAACGTGACAGGTGGTGAGCCCGTTGCCGTCTTAATGTCCAAACCAACGATGTAATTCGTACATACGTTTTGAAAAACTCATTGGTACTGCCACTTGGGGATCAGGTCTCTTGACTCGAAATTCGACCACCCAACCACTCGGCTATCGTGACTTTCAAATCGTGTTTAAAATTGAATCATGTAGTAAGTATGTGTGTATGTCTTCAGCGTATATTATTCAAATAAAGAGCCATGACATTGTATGAAATGTGTAAATGTGTGTCGTAAAGACAAAACGTGCTAATTTCAAGTTTCAGTTATTTTTGTTTACTGCCTCGCAGAATGTTTACAATGTTAGAATGTTTACACAAATATTGTAGTAGATCATCAGTTGTTTATTTTAGTCAATTTCCAGTTGCCATTGTCATTTACCAGGATTTACACCTGGGTCGAAGAAACGAAGAGACGTATTGGTGTAAGGATGTAAAAGATTTACCACACAGTAAAGGAACCTAAAAAATTTAATAAATAAAATGATAAAATCAGTAACAGTTATGTTCGCGATGGTACCCAGTGCGGCTCGAGCAGTTACAACTGAGCTCGTGTAGAAAGAACATGTAACTGAAAACATAACGTATTATTTCTTTTCAAAGTTCCTATTGCGAGTCGTGAGAGTCCTTCATCGTCTACTTGTTTAATCTTGAAACTTTACACGGGACTGTGAAATACATTCTTTATTAAATAATTCTACTTATCGATTGTTTTGTTTTCTTTCTATTTCCTTTGATGTTTTCGAAAAGAAAATCTTAATAATAGGAATTTTCAAAAACAAAAACTTTTTCTATGGGTGAACAGGGTGGGTGAACTTTTTCTGTGGGTGACTGTTTAATGCATTCTTTTTTATCTTCAATTTTAGCGAAAAATTTGATTTTGAAAAAGGATAATCTTTCTGTAATTTCTTTCTTAATAGCCATGAATCCATACTGAACATTAAAAATATTGTTAAAAAATGTTGTAAACATAATAAATATTTTTCTGTTTTGGTCCTGTTTTTATTATTTACAATTTAATTTCTTCAGCTTGTTAACAGAATGTTAAGTTATTTTTCTATTAAAAAAACCCTTGGGTATCATATTTAGCGAAATGTAGGAGATTTGTAATTTTTTATTATGATATCCAAATATAAAACATTTGAATCAACTCAAAAGCCTTGCTCGCGTAATAACGATTATCGATGGCGGCATCTCGTGTTACTTAATTAATTATAAACTTTTTCTCATAAATATTAACACGGAATTATTGCAAATATATACATCGTGGTATTAGAAAATTAATTAACGTTTTAACGAAGTAAATTATTTTAAAAGTGTCGAAGAAAATTTAAGCAAATTTCTATCAAATACATTATACGTGATAAAAATTTCTTCCACGAAAGGTTTCATATGGAAGCCCAAAACTTCTCAGCGAACTATGAAACAGGATTTGTTTGGGTGTCTATACCAGTCTGAGCAATCAAATAATAATACATACATAGATATGGTAACATCACATACATTGCTCTGATGCCGAAGAAAAAAAAATTTACTATGAAAACGACGTCCTCCGTGGACGTGTACATACACTCGTACAGACCATTTTTATGGTGTCGCCTGCTCTGAGAGCTTGGCTTCGATTTCACCGTCGGCCAATGGTGCTTGGTCAACAGTTATTCTACTTTTTCTCTGGGTCTGGGTGTTTGTTGGTCCATAAGACAAGTGCCTAAGTTACTTAGTTTGGATCAGGGCAATGTATGTGATGTTGTTCTATCAAAGTATGTATTTATTTATAGAGTGTTACTTTAACTATCTGAATGTGACCACACATCCATCACATCCACTCATATCTTTAGTACAAATCCTGTAATTTTCAGGGGTGCAAAATTAAAAAGTCGTCCTCTGCGGACTTCCTACACAACTCATTAAAATATTATTATTTTGATACATGGTGCACAAATTATTGTAAAAAATTATTTCTTTATTTACTATCATAGAAATACATTAAAAAAATTAACAAAATTATGTTAAATTTATGCTTACGAGTATTGTCAATTACAGGTCCATAGTTTATAAAAAAAGTTATCACTTTTATAGTGCATGACATTTACTGTATTACAATAAAATACAAACAAATTGATACAAAGTGTCCAAACGACTCACTTCCCAAGTATACCAAGCCCCAAGTGTAGCCAAGTGGTTGGGTGATCGGATTTCGAGTCAAGATATCCAGGTGATATGGTCGTATCAATGGGTTTTATCAAAAATTACGATTTTTTTATTTATTTATTTTATAGAGAAGGGAGGCAAACGAACAGGTGGCTCGCGTGATGGTAAGTGATTACCGCCGCCCATGAACATCCGCAATACCAGAGGCATAGCAGATGCGTTGCCGTCCTTTGAGAAAAGTATAGGCTCTTTTCTTGAAGGTACGTTGACTTGGACATAAAGAAGGCGACGACCTCACCACCACGTGACAACGTTGTCCCAAAAATGTCTTCAGTGAAAGTTGGGTCAGAAAGACTTAATTGTCCGGACCTCTGTCTACCACTGTATTGGGAATGGCATGACGAAATTTTGTATACAAGGTTCTGTTTACCCGAAATTGAATATATTTCAACGACTTTCGTAGTCGAGAGGCGTTCCCAACGATTTGCAATGCGCAAGCTCTGCGTTTCCGGGCTTGGTTCCCATACAAGTCAATCTAGAAAACGACTTTCTCTATATTGTATCAGGCCAGGGTGAAAAAAAGTGCAAAAGCTAACGTTTTGTGTCATTGAGTAACAAAAGTCCAAGCGTTTCTACAAACCTTCAAATATATTATATTGTTAGAGTGAGTAATGACCAATGAGTTAGTAGCGTCAAATTCTCGCTGCACCCACAAAAATAAAGTAGTCGACATAAATAACGCGGTACGTGGACAAAGGAAATAATTACGAGGTTCAAAAAGGCTACATGCTTTGTGAGGGGAGCTTTTATAATGCGTCGCGTCACTCCGAACGCGAATCGCGAACACTTAGCGATTGCCGTGACCTTCGAGGGAATTTATTGCTGAATAAAAATATAGGAACTGTTTATCATGGATAATATTATAGCTCTTGGTCATTGTAGAAGCGTGCTCGTCGCGACCCCTGCCTGCCCTTTTCAGGGCTGCAATTCTACACAGCTGCGCACCCATGCCAACGAGGGTTAGGGCATCCCCCCAAGGCGACGCACACCAGTTCGCCCCCGTTGGTGTGAAATGCAGAGCGCAAAGCGGCGATGGGGACCGCCACCCGTCACGCACAGCCCGACACGGCGGAAGGTGGAGGACGGAGCGCAGAGTTGGCACCTGGAATGTTAGAGGAGGCATGAGAGATAAGACGAATGAGTTTATTGAAATAATGAAAGAAAGAATTAGATGTCGTGTGTTTGTCGGAGACCAAGCGGAAGGGCAGCGGTACTGAAGAGCTCCCTGGCGGGGCGTTAGCTCTATGGTCCGGAGTCTCGGAGAGCGAGAGCGCCTGCCAGGGAGTGGCGGTGCTGCTGTCATCTCGGTTGGTCGATGTTATGACTGAATATAAGGTTGTGAACTCGAGACTTCTCTGGGTTCGCTTTAAATTGGGACTGACGAAGTTATTCCTTTTGGCTGTTTATGCGCCGGTGGCTTCGTCGTCCAGAGCTGAGCTGGAGGAGTTTTGGGAGAATATAAGAGAAGTTCTATACTTGGTTAGAGGAAACGAAAGAATTGTTGTATGTGGTGATTTGAATGGATGGGTTGGTACCGCTCGGCCAGGGTACGAGTCGGTGCTTGGAATGTTTGGCGATAAAAGGGTTAACGATGCTGGCAAGCTTATACTGGCTGCATGCAAGGAAAAGGGTCTTCTTGTGACAAACACTATGTTTAGACACAAGAAAATCCATATGTATACTAGAACAAGAGAGAATGAGAGAAGTATGATCGATTTATTCCTGGTGGATGACCGACTGCGAAAACAGGTGATGGATACGCGAGTGTTCCGGGGTGCTGACCTGGGAACGGATCACTATCTAGTGATTACTAGATTTAGGGGTCTGTTCGCGGGTTGGTTACCGTGGACGGCGAAGTGCTCAGGAACTACAGTTTGGTTTGGTAGCATCCGAAGTTGGAAGCTTCAGGAAGCGGACACTAGGAATAAATATCAAGCAAGGAGTAGCCGAAAAGCTGGACAGCATTGGTGTCAGGAAAGAATGTGTGGAAGAAATATGGCAGAGCCTTAGAGATGGAATGGTTAGTGCAGCGGAAGACGTGTGTGGAACTGTGAAAAGAGGTAGTAGTAAAAGGGTGATGCATGGTGGAATGACGAAGTGAAAGAAGCTGTAAATAAGAAGAAGAAAGCATGGTTAGACTACTTGGCCTCTAGTAATGATAAGGATATGAGAGAGAAGAGGAAAGAAAGATATAAGCTCCAGAAAGTTCACACGAAAGCATTGATTGAGGAAGTGCGTGAAAGGAGTAGAATGGAAGCGGACGAAGGTTGTCGCACAACTTCAAGGAGAACTCAAACTCTTCTGGAAAGAGGTTGGAAGGACCCAGGTGGTGCGACAGCCTTAGAATGAATAAAGTGCTTTCGGGAACCAATGACGTCCTCTCAGAAAAATCGGACGTCATGGAGCGATGGAGCAATTTTATTGAGATGCATGCGTGTGATGATCTTAGTGAGGGATCCGGGGTGACGCCGTGACTGGTACGCCAGACTCGGACCTCGATGACACTGAGGTCATCAGTATGAAGAGATTGAATGTGCGATTAGAAGTTTGAAATGTGGTAAGGCTGCGGGACTAGACAGAGTTACTGCGAAAGCAGGTTAACTACCGAGGAAGGTACAAACCGCGTCTGAGTCACTCCTAATCAATTTAAGTTCGTACTTATATTTATGTGACTTACATCAGTCCGTATCTTTAAAGAGAGATAATTATTCTATGGATATGAAATAAAATAAATAAATAAATAATCTTCACGCAATTCCCAATACAGAGGTAGACAGAGGTCTAGTCTAGACAATTAAGGCCCTTTGACCCACATTCCACCGAAGATATTTTCGGGACAACGTGACAGGTGGTGAGCCCGTTGCCGTCTTAATGTCCAAACCAACGATGTAATTCGTACATACGTTTTTGAAAAACTCATTGGTACTGCCACTTGGGGATCGGGTCTCTTGACTCGAAATTCCGACCACCCAACCACTCGGCTATCGTGACTTTCAAATCGTGTTTAAAATTGAATCATGTAGTAAGTATGTGTGTATGTCTTCAGCGTATATTATTCAAATAAAGAGCCATGACATTGTATGAAATGTGTAAATGTGTGTCGTAAAGACAAAACGTGCTAATTTCAAGTTTCAGTTATTTTTGTTTACTGCCTCGCAGAATGTTTACAATGTTAGAATGTTTACACAAATATTGTAGTAGATCATCAGTTGTTTATTTTAGTCAATTTCCAGTTGCCATTGTCATTTACCAGGATTTACACCTGGGTCGAAGAAACGAAGAGACGTATTGGTGTAAGGATGTAAAAGATTTACCACACAGTAAAGGAACCTAAAAAATTTAATAAATAAAATGATAAAATCAGTAACAGTTATGTTCATGATGGTACCCAGTGCGGCTCGAGCAGTTACAACTGAGCTCGTGTAGAAAGAACATGTAACTGAAAACATAACGTATTATTTCTTTTCAAAGTTCCTATTGCGAGTCGTGAGAGTCCTTCATCGTCTACTTGTTTAATCTTGAAACTTACACGGGACTGTGAAATACATTCTTTATTAAATAATTCTATTAGACATAAAGAAGGCGACGACCTCACCACCATGTGACAACGTTGTCTTCAGTGGAAGTTGGGTCAAAGGACTTAATTTTCCAGACCTCTGTCTACCACTGTATTGGGAATGGCATGACGAAATTTTGTATACAAGGTTCTGTTTACCCGAAATTGAATATATTTCAACGACTTTCGTAGTCGAGAGGCGTTCCCAACGATTTGCAATGCGCAAGCTCTGCGTTTCCGGGCTTGGTTCCCATACAAGTCAATCTAGAAAACGACTTTCTCTATATTGTATCAGGCCAGGGTGAAAAAAGTGCAAAAGCTAACGTTTTGTGTCATTGAGTAACAAAGTCCACGCGTTTCTACAAACCTTCAAAAATAGTATATTGTTAGAGTGAGTAATGACCAATGAGATAGTAGCGTCAAATTCTCGCTGCACCCACAAAAATAAAGTAGTCGACATAAATAACGCGGTACGTGGACAAAGGAAATAATTACGAGGTTCAAAAAGGCTACATGCTTTGTGAGGGGAGCTTTTATAATGCGTCGCGTCACTCCGAACGCGAATCGCGAACACTGAGCGACTGCCGTGACCTTCGAGGGAATTTATTGCTGAATAAAAATATAGGAACTGTTTATCATGGATAATATTATAGCTCTCCAAAACATAACACACTTTAACCGGGTGATGTATTGTGTAAAGTGTTATTAACGATCATAAATGTCGAAAGCCAGACAGCTATAAATCGTAGACTCTCTCTTTAGAAGTTGCTAGAGTCAGCGCCACATTCCTACTTTTGTCGTGTTTTTACGATATAAGAATATACCTTTTTCTATCCGTGTCGTGTATTAAATGACGACTTATAAATAAATATCATCACGCCATTCCCAAAACTGGAATAGGCAACAAAGTCCTTCCGAACTTCCTATCACCGAAGACATTTTTATGACAACGTAACAGGCGGTGAGTGTAATCCAATCTTTGTCTAAACCGACAATATAAAAGTTTTGTGAAAACTTATTGGTATGAGCCGACCATCTGGAGATCGGTACTTGAATTCCGATCACCGAACCACTCGGCCAACATGACCTTAACCTATAACTACTAATGAAAAAGTCTTACAATGCAATTGACTACCGACAGATGGCGGTATAACTATAAATGAATGAAATATACTCCAGAGTACACCGTACCACTCAACAACAAATAGCATACACAGATAAACAATAGAAAACCATTTCAAAATATACCAGACTAAAATTCAGCAAAGTCGTTATTGAAAAAATTATTTCGCAACCCTCCGCATGCAAATATAAAAAGGTATATGTTACTTGGTCCGAAGAGAAGAAGAGCACCACCCTCCCTCCCACACATGCATGCACTAATTCCACTGTATGCACCACCACTACACTCAAACCAGGTAACATACACCACCACCGAAAACGCGACACGTGTTTCGCCTCAAAACAAGGCATTCTCAAGCGAAATGCCTCGCTTGAAGACACTTTCGCGATCTGTTCCCTCTGGCTACTCCGTCAGGGACTGTGCGTAAAGATAAGTATTAAAAATATTCCAGTGTACGTCACGCGCTCAGTGTTGGTTCAGGCCCGTGTTCATAACGTATTCTGTGGTCGATGCACCGGCGCCGCGTCTCGTGAACTTTGTATAAAGTCAACAGGCAGCTCCTTAACAGTTTTACATTATCCACGATACACTATTTCAGCAGCATCTGTGTGTCCACATTACAAGCTACACTGGTGGCGGACTATACAATACAACATCTCATATCGCACTATCACAGTTTCTACGATTATAGTTATACGATATACAGTGTTTTATAGAAAAGAGTAAACGAGTAGGTGGCTCACGTGACGGTCAGTGATTACCACCGCCCATAAACACCCGCAATACCAGAGGCATAGTAGATGCGTTGCCTGCCTTAGAGTTTCCCCCTTCCCCAGAATTGGGGGAAGGGGGTGTGTGGGCCTCCGATTACCTGCACTCACCAGACAAAACGCAGAAGTTTATTAGACTTCTACTTCACGCCGGTATTCTGTAAGGTCGTGGTACTTCCCTGGTCGAGCCGGCCCATTCATGCAACAACAAAAGCTGATGCGTGGCTCTACCACTGTGAAAGTGTCAAGCACACTGGTGAAAGGGACATCCGACCAGGTCAGGGCACTCAACCTGACAAGTAGGTATTCTTTTCGCATTATGCGCAACTTTATCAAAGAAGACATAACTATGACAAATTGTAGTCAGCTCTAAATCTCTTTGGAGTGACGTGTGATGACCTCCTTGATATTGCGAAGAGTTGACAAATACTGATGGCTCAGGATCATTTCCTGTAGTTGATCCGTCGTTTTGTTATATTGTGGTGGATGTGGTTGTAGACATAAAGACGGCGCACGAGGTGTTTCACCGCGTCAAATGCCAGTGGAAAATTATGAAGGGGTCCACATGAATAGCCGTCGTCGGGGCTGCGGTAGTATGCGGAAGCGTTCCCGTGGCCTCGAAAAAAAGACGCTAAGAAGATAACCATGGGGTTTTAGTCAGAAGGAGTCCGCCATAACCGTTGTGCCTTTGCGGCGTAAGGGTATCCATAAGGATTTCCCCACGAAAAAAAAGGATCATTCCTTGCGTCAATCTGTGGGTGGAAGTTTCAGAAGAAACGTTTGTGTCATTGAGTAACAAAAGTCCAAAGCTGTTTCTACAAACCTTCAAATATATTATATTGTTAGAGTGAGAATACAATGAGTTAGTAGCGTCAACCTCGCTGCACCCACAAAAATAAAGTAGTCGACATAAATAACGCGGTACGTGGACAAAGGAAATAATTACGAGGTTCAAAAGGCTTTGTGAGGGGAGCTTTTATAATGCGTCGCGTCACTCCGAACGCGAATCGCGAACACTTAGCGATTGCCGTGACCTTTCGAGGGAATTTATTGCTGAACAAAAATATATAGGAACCGTTTATCGCTGGATACGGCTGCGGGCTCTTTGGTCATTGTAGAAGGTGCTCGTCGGTGACTGTTGCCCGCCCTTTTCAGGGCTGCAATTCTACACAGCTGCGCACCCATGCTAACGAGGGTTAGCATCCCCTCAGCGACGCAACACCAGTTCGCCCCGTTGGTGTGAAATGCAGTGCAAAGCGGCGATGGGGACCGCCACCGTCACGCACAGCCCGACACGGCGGAAGGTGGAGGACGGAGCGCAGAGTTGGCACCTGGAATGTTAGAGGAGGCATGAGAGATAAGACGAATGAGTTTATTGAAATAATGAAAGAAAAGAATTAGATGTCGTGTGTTTGTCGGAGACCAAGCGGAAGGGCAGCGGTAGTTGAAGGCGAGTTTGGCGGGGGCGTTAGCCTATGGTCCGGAGTCTCGGAGAGCGAGAGCGCCCGCCAGGGAGTGGCGGTGCTGCTGTCATCTCGGTTGGTCGATGTTATGACTGAATATAAGGCTGTGGAACTGAGACTTCTCTGGGTTCGCTTTAAATTGGGACTGACGAAGTTATTCCTTTTGGCTGTTTATGCGCCGGTGGCTTCGTCGTCAGAGCTGAGCTGGAGGAGTTTTGGGAGAATATAAGAAGTTCTATACTTGGTTAGAGAAACAAGAATTGTATGTGGTGATTTGAATGGATGGGTTGGCACCGCTCGGCCAGGGTACGAGTCGGTGCTTAAATGTTTGGCGATAAAGGGTTAACGATGCTGGCAAGCTTATACTGGCTGCATGCAAGGAGGGTCTTCTTGTGACAAACACTATGTTTAGACACAAGAAAATCCATATGTATACTAGAACAAGAGAGAATGAGGAGAGGCATGATCGATTTATTCCTGGTGGATGACCGACTGCGAAACAGGTGATGGATACGCGAGTGTTCCGGGGTGCTGACCTGAACCTGGATCATCATCTAGTGATTACTAGATTTAGGGTCTGTTCGCGGGTTGGCGCCACCGGACGGCGATACCAGAACTACAGTCGGTCGGTAGCATCCGAAGTTGGAAGCTTCAGGAAGCGGACACTAGGAATAAATATCAAGCAAGGAGTAGCCGAAAGCTGGACAGCATTGGTGTCAGGAAAGAATGTGTGGAAGAAATATGGCAGAGCCTTAGAGATGGAATGGTTAGTGCAGCGGAAGACGTGTGTGGATCTGTGAAAGAGGTAGTAGTAAAAAGGGTGATGCATGGTGGAATGACGAAGTGAAAGAAGCTGTAAATAAGAAGAAGAAAGCATGGTTAGACTACTTGGCCTCTAGTAATGATAAGGATATGAGAGAGAAGAGGAAAGAAAGATATAAGCTCCAGAAAGTTCACACGAAAGCATTGATTGAGGAAGTGCGTGAAAGGAGTAGAATGGAAGCGGACGAAGGTTGTCGCACAACTTCAGGAGAACTCAAACTCTTCTGGAAAGAGGTTGAAGGACCTGGAGTGGTGCGACAGCCTTAAGAATGAATAAAAGTGCTTTCGGGAACCAATGACGTCCTCTCAGAAAATCGGACGTCATGGAGCGATGGAGCGAATTTTATTGAGAGATGCATGCGTGTGATGATCTTAGTGAGGATCCGGGGGTGACGCCGTGACTGGTACGCCAGACTCGGACCTCGATGACACTGAGGTCATCAGTATGAAAGAGATTGAATGTGCGATTAGAAGTTTGAAATGTGGTAAGGCTGCGGGACTAGACAGAGTTATTGCTGAAATGGTCAAGTATGGTGGGCCACGCGTCTGGGACAGCTTTCATCTGCTGTGCAATTTGTGCTGGCGAACGGGGCTGTTCCGGATGATTGGCGATCCGCGGTCATTGTGCCTTTATATAAAGGTAAAGGTTCACATTATGACTGCGGGTGCTATCGGGCGATCAGCTTGACCAGTTTAGCAAGTAAAGTTACTCGAAGGTTTTGACACGTAGGATGCAAGATAAATCGGAAAGATTTCTATGGGAGGCACAATGCGGATTTAGACCTGGAAGAGGATGCACGGATCAAATGTTTTCTCTCCGCATGATCACGGAGAAGCTTCTGGCTGCTAACCAGAAGATTTTCTGTGCTTTTGTGGATCTTGAGAAAGCATTTGATAAGGTTGTAAGGAAGAAAATGTGGGAACTGTTGCCGGGGTATGGTGTGGATGGTCGATTGCTAAGGGCTGTGCAGTCACTTTACTGTGACTGTAAAGCCTGTGTGTGGGTAGGGCATGACCTGTCACCCATGTTTAGCGTCCAAACGGGCGTAAACAGGGTTGTGTCATGTCTTCCTGGCTATTCATACTGTATCTCGACAGCTGTTTACAGAAGCTGAAGGATAGCCTTTTTGGTGTGAAATTGGGTGACATAAAAAGTAAATTGTCTGCTTTATGCTGATGATGCAGTGCTTATAGAACCATCAGAGGCAGAACTGCAGGCATTAGTCACGTGTATGAAAGGAGAATGAAATTAATGGTCTCCGTTTGAATGCTAATAAAACTAAGGTTCTGGTATTTGAAAGGGACGAAGAAAGAACGAAGTGCGAAATTTGGGTAAATCAGGAATGTCTAGAACAGGTGAATGAAATTGTATACTTGGGGAGTGCGTTTAGCCGGGATGGAAGATGTGATTTAGATGTGGACAGGCGTGTCGCTGCCGGGAACAAAGTCAATGGTGCCCTGACTGCGTTAATCAAAAGGCAAGGCGTTGTGAAAAGTGCACGCCTTGAATTATATAACGCAGTGTTGGTACCGACTTTGTTATATGGCAGCGAAACCTGGGTACGCCAGAAGAAGCATAAAAGCAGGTTGAATGCAGTGGAGATGCGACCTCATTTTTTTATGACAACGTAACAGGCGGTGAGTGTAATCCAATCTTTGTCTAAACCGACAATATAAAAGTTTTGTGAAAACTTAATGGTATGAGCCGACCATCTGGAGATCGGTACTTGAATTCCGATCACCGAACCACTCGGCCAACATGACCTTAACCTATAACTACTAATGAAAAAGTCTTACAATGCAATTGACTACCGACAGATGGCGGTATAACTATAAATGAATGAAATATACTCCAGAGTACACCGTACCACTCAACAACAAATAGCATACACAGATAAACAATAGAAAACCATTTCAAAATATACCAGACTAAAATTCAACAAATTCGTTATTGAAAAAATTATTTCGCAACCCTCCGCATGCAAATATAAAAAGGTATATGTTACTTGGTCCGAAGAGAAGAAGAGCACCACCCTCCCTCCCACACATGCATGCACTAATTCCACTGTATGCACCACCACTACACTCAAACCAGGTAACATACACCACCACCGAAAACGCGACACGTGTTTCGCCTCAAAACAAGGCATTCTCAAGCGAAATGCCTCGCTTGAAGACACTTTCGCGATCTGTTCCCTCTGGCTACTCCGTCAGGGACTGTGCGTAAAGATAAGTATTAAAAATATTCCAGTGTACGTCACGCGCTCAGTGTTGGTTCAGGCCCGTGTTCATAACGTATTCTGTGGTCGATGCACCGGCGCCGCGTCTCGTGAACTTTGTATAAAGTCCAACAGGCAGCTCCTTAACAGTTTTACATTATCCACGATACACTATTTCGGCAACATCTGTGTGTCCACATTACAAGCTACACTAGTGGCGGACTATACAATACAACATCTCATATCGCACTATCACAGTTTCTACGATTAGAGTTATACGATATACGAGTGTTTTTTTATAGAAAAAGGAGGTAAACGAGTAGGTGGCTCACGTGACGGTCAGTGATTACCACCGCCCATAAACACCCGCAATACCAGAGGCATAGTAGATGCGTTGCCTGCCTTAGAGTTTCCCCCCTCCCCAGAATTGGGGGAAGGGGGTGTGTGGGCCTCCGATTACCTGCACTCACCAGACAAAACGCAGAAGTTTATTAGACTTCTACTTCACGCCGGTATTCTGTAAGGTCGTGGTACTTCCCTGGTCGAGCCGGCCCATTCATGCAACAACAAAAGCTGATGCGTGGCTCTACCACTGTGAAAGTGTCAAGCACACTGGTGAAAGGGACATCCGACCAGGTCAGGGCACTCAACCTGACAAGTAGGTATTCTTTTCGCATTATGCGCAACTTTATCAAAGAAGACATAACTATGACAAATTGTAGTCAGCTCTAAATCTCTTTGGAGTGACGTGTGACGACCTCCTTGATATTGCGAAGAGTTGACAAATACTGTTGGCTCAGGATCATTTCCTGTAGTTGATCCGTCGTTTTGTTATATTGTGGTGGATGTGGTTGTAGACATAAAGACGGCGCACGAGGTGTTTCACCGCGTCAAATGCCAGTGGAAAATTATGAAGGGGTCCACATGAATAGCCGTCGTCGGGGCTGCGGTAGTATGCGGAAGCGTTCCCGTGGCCTCGAAAAAAAGACGCTAAGAAGATAACCATGGGGTTTTAGTCAGAAGGAGTCCGCCATAACCGTTGTGCCTTTGCGGCGTAAGGGTATCCATAAGGATTTCCCCACGAAAAAAAAGGATCATTCCTTGCGTCAATCTGTGGGTGGAAGTTTCAGAAGAAATCTTGTTAGTTTGTTAAAAATATAAAATTAGTCCACTTTTTGGTTCCCTCCTTTTGTCTCCGAGATATGTGCAATCTTACTCTCTATGTTGTGTTTCTGCAGTGTGGCAGATTCACTGTCACCACGTTTACGTAAAGAAACAAATATTAACTCTTATCTAGATACATAAAGTCCCAGATAATTTCATTTACACTGCTTTCAACTTAATGTATATAAGTATTCAGTTGAGTGGGAAACAGTCTTTTTACTAAAAATAACTAAGGATTTATATTTATTTATCTTCACGATCACACGATCCTGACGTAGTATAGCTAGAGAGAACAGATTGCGAAGGATCATGATTGATTCTATCAGATTCGTAATTTTTTACGATGATACGCTAAAATATGTTATCAGGCTAAATAATTTGATGTAAAAAGTTAAGTAAGTATAAAAAAAAAACCTCGCATTGCAAATGGAGACAGAGGTCCTGAATTCGATATTTTGAAAAGAAATGGCAAACAAGAGATATGTAAGGATAATGACACTTGGCGATCTGTTCTCTCTAGCTACCCCGTCAGGGAATATGCGTGAAAATAAGTAAGTGTGTAATGTTATAGACAAAAATTTTTAGAAATTATTAAACGAATGTTGTATTTAAAATTCATTCCATTTTATTCGAGGGATTGCATAACTAGCTCAAAAGGTTTAATTCAATTAAAATCCTCGAGGGTGCAATGTAGCAACGGAAGTATTTCAGATCGCGAAGGAACCCACGGAGTGGAATAGATCAGCATATATCAATAGTATATATATACGACAATTTTTTTAAAAGCATTCTACATTTTTCCTTTATAAATTCCCCAATTTCTCTGGGGTAGGCCCAAAAATATCTTTGGTGGAAAGTGGGTCGAAGGGACTTAAATGTCTAGACTAGACCTCCGTCTACCCTTGTACTGCGTGAAGATATTTATATTTTTTTTCTCTGGGGTAGCCAGATGTACATTTTGATATTTATTTATTTAATATTTAAAAGGGTACAAAAAGAATCAAGTTAATGTCAAGGAAATAAAGTTAAAAGGAAAGAATTGATCGCAGAGTTTCTTGTCAGTTGTTGTTGTCAAAATTAATCAGAGTTTTTTATATAACATGCATAATCCAACACCGGAGTAGACATAGATAAAGACAGTTTAGACCTTTCAACCCACAATTCCTTGAAGCTAATTTGCGACAAAGTTACAGACGGTGACCTGTTTTCTTCTTTGCGTTCAAGCCTACAATACAAATTGAACATACGTTTTGAAAAACATCTTGGTTTGTCTTCACACGCTTGTAATATGAAAAGGTTCATTGAGATTCTCAAAATATAATTAAAACCCAAAAAGTTTGTTTAAGCATCAGACAGAAAGAAATTCATAATTCAAAACTATGTTGAGAGAACGAATGTTATGTTTACATTAGATTTTGTGTTGCCTGTAAAGGTATGTTAAGATAACTTGGAACTTAGTAACTAAATATTAATGAACACAGAGAAATAGAAATTAACACATGTTCGTAACTGCGAAAGATCTAATCGCGTTGTTTTGAGTTCAGCGAATCGTTAGCGAATAACAACTTCAAATATGTTAATTCTCTCCTTCGCCGGACGAAGTGCTGCTCGGAGATGCTTCGATTATAATAATATATAACGTCTAGAAAAATCTTTGGAACTTTTTGATATAAATTATACACCATGATTGATTGCCGAGTTGTTGTTGTAAGTCACGATAGCCGAGTTGTTGGGTGGTCGGGATTTCGAGTCGAGAGACCCGAGTTCGATCCCCAAGTGGCAGTACCAATGAGTTTTTCAAAAACTTATGTACGAATTTCATCGTTGGCTTGGACATAAAGGCAGCGACGGGCTCACCACCTGTCACGTTGTCCTGAAAATATCTTCGGTGGAAGGTGGGTCAAAGGGACTTAATTGTCTAGACTTGACCTCTGTCTAACCCTGTATTGGGAATTGCGTGAAGATATTTATTTATTTATTTATGATTGATTGCCTGAAATATTATAATTACTACAAAGTATTAAATGACTTATAAATCATGCATTAAGCGCAGAAGAATGCCTACTATGTAATCTTAGATAGTCGAGTGGCTGAGGGATCGGGATTCAGAGTTACGAGACCCGAGTTCAGACCTCAGCTTGACAGCTCGTTCCATGGGTTTTTTTAAAAACTTAAGGAAAAATTACAAGATTAATTACTTAAGTACAAAAACTTAAAAAGACGCTGACGAGCTCACCACTTATTACGATGTTCCAAAAAATGTCTACGATTGCGGGTGCGTCGAAAGGACATAATTATCTAGACCTCTGTCTTCCCCTGAACAGGGAATGGCGTGAGAATTCAATTGGGAGCTTCGATTTAATAACAAAATCGATGCCCTTGTGGCAGCGCCATCGAAGAGTTACGTCTCCACTCCCTTATCATCTTACTATCACTATTATCTTTCCCCATCTCTAATTTCTTCTTTAATGGGAAGCAATGCAACTCTTTCCATGGGATGTTATATTAATCGACTGATCGTAGCCGGCTCCCATAAAAATTGATTTTAAAAAAATATTCGTATCACATTTGACACTCGCAGGTGTCGTAGCTATTGTAGATGACGTAGTAAGATTCGTAGCAGCGCTGCACATAGTCGAAGCAGCATATTTAAAACATTTTTAAGTGAACGGGATTTTCATTTTTTAAAGCTCAGTTTCCTATTTAGTGAGTAGTTGAAGGCTTGTTGAAGGTTGTCCTTTCTTAAAAGCTATATAACAATTTAGCGACAAGTGCTTTCCTCCCCGGAAGTCGTAACGATAATTTAAGCAACGGTTGTCTGCTGGAACGCTAAACCTTCCTTTGACCTCAGCGTTTTTAAGTGAAACTTAATCCCTTATCTTGAACTCGTGCTTAATTTATAATTCATGTCGTGTGATATTACCTTAGACGCCTACGTATGTTGTCATAATTTATTTATTTATTTATTATTTATTTATGCTTTATTGTACACGACAGAAAAAAGAAAATCAGAGAAAAGGTTACAAAGGGAAATAACGAACTTATGAGGTAGATACAAAAAAGCGGTCTTATCGATAAAGAGCGATCTCTTCCAGACAACCTTAAGGCTAAGAATTATTATGAATTATAATATACGGAATATATAGTTCAATCTGACTATTTAGAAACTTATGGATATTAATAATGGGTTCAACTATTTCTTGCCTGTTGATTCGCTTGCCTGATATCAAATTAAATCATTGATTCACGGAAATGAAAATATCCTTTCGTTTTTTGTTTATTTGAATCTACCAGTTCGTAATAAGGTTCATTTAGCAGAGACGAAAGAACCGATAAAAATTGCGCAAGTATCCTATCTTTTGGTAAATGTTTTCTTATTATTACAATTCGAGTATTAGAGGTTTATTTTCTCTGAAATAGCTGGCGAGCGATCATCTCATTCCCGGGGATTACGGTCATTAATGTATATATTTACATTATAACGACCGATCCTACAATTTTTTCTTTAATTAATAAGTTTCTAAAACTTGTTAATAGGCAGTCTTTAGAAAGTTATTAAAGAATTATAAAGCTCTTAATTAAGTTACGAATTTAGAAATCTACACAGCCATACAGTGTTACATTTCGATCAGTAAATTAGTCTGAATTTATTGATGGACTTAAATTGAAAATAAAAAAAACACTGGTATCAAAATGACGTAACGTTTCACGAGGAAATTGTACGTATTTTCTTTTTTTATATCTTCGCTCGATTTCCCATTCTGGGCTAGGCAGAAATCTAGACAATGAAGTTATTTTTGACCTTATTTTCACCGAAATTTTTTTGTACGTATTATGTAAGTATTTGGGACGTATTATCTTTCGGCGACAGTCTCGTCACGTTATTCCAAAAATGGTCTCTTGGTTTATATATTTTACGTACAATAAGATTCAGCGCAAAACATTGTCCGCGCATTGTATCAAAATTCAGAAAAATCCACTGAAGATTGACGAGTGATATCGACTAATGGTTTTCCACCACTTGTGTTTGAATTAACAGTGGAAGGCAGGGCTCTGGGGAAATACATTACAATTATAGGAATTACTTGATTATATCTTTCGTTTACACTTTTTTTTTTGTTATTATGTTCTGAAAATTTCATTTTGTTAATCTACTCTTAGAAAATTCAACAGTTTATTTCTTTGAGAAATTCACGCTTTATTCATGACGTACCAATAGGACCAATTAAATAAGCTTGAGAGACTACAAAATACTAGTATTCTGTTCATATTTGGACTGCGCAAATTTGACCATATATCTCAATTTCGATGTCGTCTCAAGTGGTTACCTATTCAATTTCGCCGGAATTTGCATATTCTTTCGTTCTGTACTGTGTTTTGTTTCATCCTTTTACTCCTCGGTACTTAAAAGATAATTTTAATTTCATCGGTCTTCCGGGGAAGAACTTCGCTCTTCGAGAAAATTAATTTTACAAGTGCCAAATCACAAAACTTCGTTTTCAATAAATCATTTACTGTAGAATCTGTTAAGCTATGGAACTCACTACCGCTAACTATTCGCGACGCACAGTCATTAGAAATATTTAAAAAACTATATATATATATATATATATATATATATATATATATATATATATATATATATATATATATATATATATATATATATATATATATATATATATATATATATATATATATATATATATATATATATATATATATATATATATATATAATATATATATATATATATATATATATATATATATATATATATATATATATATATATATATATATATATATATATATATGTATATATCGCAAAAGGCAAGGCGTAGTGAAAAATGCACGCCTTGCGATAAATAACGCAGTGCTGGTACCGACTTTTTATATGGCAGCGAAACCTGGGAATGCCAGAAGTAGCATAAAAGCAGGTTGAATGCAGTGTAGATGCGATCTCTTCGTAAATTGTGCGGCATTACCTTGGCCGACCGGAAGCGAAACGAAGATATTCGCAAAATGGTAGGTTTGAAGATGACCTTATCACTAAAATGGATAAGGGCGTGCTTCGATAGTTTGGGCACGCTGAGCGAATGAGCGAAGACAGAATGGTGAAGAAAATATACAGCGCGAAAGTTAATATTAAAAGGGGTCGAGGTAGGCCGATACTAAGTTTTGAAGATCATGTGAGCAAATTGCTTGAATATGGGAGGATAAAAGTACTCGGATACCACGACGTGCATGTGTGATGAAAATGATGAATCTGAAAGAAGCGAAAGAGGTATGTAAAGATCGTGACACTTGGCTATCCGTTCTCTCTGGCTACCCCGTCAGGGATTGTGAGTGAAGATAAATAAATATAAACTAAAAATAATATTAAGACTAGTTTTAGGTAACAAAATCAGTTTCGCATTATCAGTCATTCCCAATACAGAGGTGGATAGAGGTCTAGATAGATAGATTCAGTCCTTTCGACCCGTCTTCCCCCGAAGACATTTTTGGGACAATGTGACAGGTGTCAGCCCGTCGCCGTCTTTATGTCCTAGCTAACGATATATATCATATTGTTTTTAAATAAAGCTAATGGTACGGGCCTGCCACTTGGCGATCGAACTCAGGTCTGTCAACTCAAATTCCGATCACTAAGCCCCTTGGCTATCATGACTATATTTTTCCGTAGTTCCCAGCATAAGGTGTCTAATTCTTGCAACCGTTCTTAGGATATTGTTGTCACTATATATCACTCTTCTCCGCAAGGCGGCCATTTTTTCATGAATGACATCGTGGAAGCTGCCAGATGGTGTCTGCTCAACTATTCCATTAACAGCATTCTCATAATTATCTATTACACAGAACTTATACAGACAAGTACATACAGTCACTATAGTCTAGATGTTCGGTGATTGGTAGTAAGAGGTTATTGGTAGTTAGGTTCGGTTAGAGTCATCGGAGATCGGAGTTCGATCTCCAGATGGTATTCCTCAATTGTCTTGTCCTCCTACCTACCCTAGTATTGAGAATGATAACACAGAGTTGAGCAACAGCGCTGCAATATATAAGTTGAAGAATATCTGACAACATTAACCAAGAACAAATACCGAGCGTCCGTCACTTCCTCTTGTAGCGACGTCGATTTAGAAGTTTAACTCTGCAATAGAATTGCAGTAGTTGGGAAAGTTTTAAACGCTATAAGTTTTAACTGCTTTTATTACCTGCTACGTTAAACTACGAAAAATTAACAGTATAATTAATCAGGAACCAACAGGGAAACTCTACTGGAAGCAGCTTTGGACTTTGACTTAGCCGTAGTAAACACCTGGTATCAAAGAGATCAACATCTTATCTCATTCCGTAGTGGCCAGCACTCTACACAAATAGATTACTTTCTTATGAAAGGAGCAAAATTAACTCGGCCAAAGACTGCAAAATAATTCCCAGTGAGAGCCTAGTTTCCCAGCATAGGTTGTTGATTTTAGACTTGAGTCTTAAAGTAAAATGTATGCAAAGAACTCTAAACCCACACCTAGAACAAAATGGAACAAACTAAGTGACAGAGAGTTAGCCGAAGAGTTTCGGAAAAGAGTAGTAGATAAGATTGTAGAAATGGGTGATATGGCAGAGATTAGAGTGAATAATTGCTGGAATGAGATGGCGATATGTGTAAGGAACGTAGCAAGGGATGTTTTTGGAGAAACGAAGGGGAAAGGGAAGATTGATAAGGACACATGGTGGTGGAATGAAGACGTGCGGAAAATTTTAAAAGAAAAAGAATGCTTTTAAGGAATGGAAAAGTTTGAAAGAGGAAATGAGAGAGATCAAGAAAAAAAAGGTCTGCCTATCAAGTTATTAAGAAGAAGGCGAAGAAAGTAGTTGCAATCGTAAGGGTTAAGGTACAGGATAAGCTGTACGATTTCCTGAAAACTCCACAAGGCCAAAAGATCTGTATAGAATATCTAGAGAGCGAGAAAGGAATGCAAGAGATGTGAATCACATGAAATGTATGAAGGACGAAATGGGGAAGATTTTGACGGAAAACGAGAGCATAAAAGAACGTTGGAAGAGCTATTTTAGCAAACTTTTGAATGAGGAAAATCAGTGGAATGGATTACTAGATGATGCTAGGAGTAATATGGGCATGGTTAAAGAGGTGACTGAAGACGAAGTTAGGATGGCAGTACAGAGTATGAAAAATGGAAAAGCAGTAGGGCCAGATGGTATACCAGTAGAAGCATGGAAGTATCTGAAAGCAGATGGATGGAAGTGGCTGACTTTGTTTTCAATAAGTTGTTGCAAGAAGAGGTGATCCCCGATGAATGGTGCAACAGTTTACTTGTGCCCGTTTTAAAGAAGGGTGATGTACAAGATTGCAACAGCTATCGGGGAATAAAGCTTATATCACACAGCATGAAGATATGGGAAAAAGTGACAGCGAAACGAATGAGAGAGGAGACTGAGGTAACACAGAACCAATTCAGGTTTATGCCGGGCCGAGGGAACAACGGACGCCATATTTGCACTGGCAACTGATTGAAAAATACAGGCTCGTGCAAAGAACTTGCATATGGTATTCGTGGACCTGGAGAAGGCATACGATAGGTTCTGTGGTGGTGTATGAGGGAGAAAGGGCTGCCAGAGAAGTATGTGCGGCTTGTTGAGGCGATGTATAATAGAGCCAATACTTGCGTCCGGTCTGAGGCTGGAATCACAGACAAGTTCAATGTGTCGGTAGGTTTACACCAGGGTTCGGCTTTAAGTCCTTATTTGTTCCTTCTGATTATGGATGCTCTGTCATCGAACATACAGGAGGAAGCACCCTGGTGTATGCTATTTGCTGATGACATTGTGCTTGTCGAGAAAAGTGCTTGTTGAGAAAATGCACTTGAGGTACAGAGCAAGCTG
The DNA here is from genome assembly GCA_029286605.1 of Sericinus montela. Classification (NCBI taxonomy): domain Eukaryota; kingdom Metazoa; phylum Arthropoda; class Insecta; order Lepidoptera; family Papilionidae; genus Sericinus; species Sericinus montela. The sequence continues at coordinate 5,181,529 of JAGSMR010000072.1, forward strand.
GGAAAATGGCAAGAAAAACTGGAAAGTGTCAGATTAAAAATAAGCAGAACCAAAACTGAACACATGTTCTGTGACTTCAGTAGTCCATCTAGTTTTCTCATATTGCCTTGGATGGTGTTCCCCTACCAGTCTGCTCGAATTTCGTTACCTTGGGTCAGTGATCCAAAATGAGGGCAATGTCGACCGGGACGTAAAGAATAGAATAAATGCGGGATGGATGAAATGGCGACAGGTCTTGGGAATAACTTGCGATCCACGCATGCCTCTTAAACCTAAGGGCAAAGTTTACAAAACGATCGTGAGACCTGTCGTATTGTACGGATCAGAGTGCTGGGCAACGAAAGTGACGGATGAAAGAAGAGTGCATGCTGCCGAGATGAGAATGTTGAGATGGACTGGAGTGACTAGGAAAGATCGCATAAAGAATGAGTATATAAGGGGAAGCTTTAAAGTAGCACCAGTGACAGAGAAAATGAAGAGTGGTAGGTTAGCATGGTTCGGGCATGTCATGAGGAGGGAAGAATGTAATATAGGCAAAAGAATGTTAGAGATGAATGTGGATGGACGAAGAGCTATGGGGAGACCAAAATAAACGATGGATGGATTGTGTGAAAGAAGACATGAGAAAGAAAGGAGTGAGTATTGACATGACGGGAAATAGAGGAGAGTGGAAGAAGAAGACATGTTGTGCCCACCCCACATAACATGGGATAAGGGCAGGAAGAAGAAGAAGAAGAAGTTTTATTTGATCTTTAATGAAGCTGATTTATAAATACTTAATCTTATAAATAAATAATAATGACCGGACAGCCTAGTCGGCAGTGACTAAGAGTTTCAGTTTCGAATCCCGTTACAGACAAATATTTCTGTGATGGACATGAGTCTTTGGGCTCGTGCCATGGTTACTTATGCATGTATGTATATATTTTCATTTGTATTTATGTAAAAATATATCTATGTATTCCATAAGAG